>JBBBDQ010028675.1:160000-330208 GCA_037127315.1 Ascarosepion bandense | reverse complement strand
CACTAAATCTGTTCATAAAGTTACGATTATGTTTTTTTTAATATCATTTCAAAATTACGTAAACACTGTTGTCAGGGTATAGTTAGTTATGTAGATTTCTTTTTAAATAACTATCGTGCTTGAATTAAGAGGCGTGTTTTAGTACAGTAATTTTCGAATTATACCCTAACTGAAAATTAGATATGTGCTTATAAGTGAAAGTGTTTTTGTCTATGTTCATTTCCTCTTGTTGTCTTTGAATTACTTTCTTATGAATGTTTTCTTATAAATATTGATGTATAATCTGTTTAGAAATTCATTGAGAAAATCTCTTTGGGAATAGTTCTGGCTTCGATCCAGCATTTTGATATGGTGTTATAGTGGCATAAATACTGAATTAGCTTCAAGTCAACGAAAGGAAATTAACAAGAATACAATATTTAAGCGTAGGACAGATGTGTTGGAACGTTTGTCATTTGCGTTTCTACTATGTTTGGTTATGTTGATTCGTTATATTTAGTTCATTTTTTTCTTATTTTAATAAAATGAAAAGTACAGTTTTGAGTATTTGGGCTGTTAAAATAAATCTAAAAATTCTGTCAATTACGTATTTATTTTTCCGTTGTCAGAAACAAATAACATTATAAATATATTTTATGGCTATCGTGAAATAATAATTTAATCATCAGCTCTGTCGTATTAAAATCATTTATTACGAAGTTAGTGAATATGAGGGCAGCTTCGAGGGGTAAATATATGGTCGTAAAGGAAAGACTAGTGGCAGGAACGTTCTACAGACATTACTTACACATATCAGAAGTTTGCTTATCATTCAGGTTTATAAATTATTATCACTGCGTCAGTAGATATCGACTCGGAACGACACATCGGGGAGCCGAGTTCGAATTCCAGTTGAATTCCTTGCATTCTCTTTCGCACAAATACCTTTGGGAAAAGTATTAATCCGCCTCTTTCCTCCAGTTATGGATTAAATAATAGGACAGATTGCGTTCTATAGTCTTGGCTGGTAACCAGTCTACCGCAAAAAGCAAATGGCAACCTACTGCGGGATAATCATCTGCCCAGTCAATCATGTCTCTTTCAAGACATGATCACCCAAAGCGTGTATTACGTATGGTACTCAACTGACTGATTGAATACCGAAGATAAAGTTGAGACTATATTAAAAACTATAAAGAATAACAAGGTTGCATATTCAGAATAAACTATATCGAAAATCCTAATCATTCTCAATAAAGGCCCGAATTAATGTATAATAAAAAATTGAGTAAATATTACATCGCAGATAAATAAGAAATATTAAAGTGTATATCAATAAATAGGTGTGACAGGTATTTCTCTAAAGCCAGAACAGTTTATTAAGGTAGCTCCCCGAAGAAATATCATTCGATTTGTAGTTATGCAGTCGTAGATACTAGATTAGAGAGGCAACTGTTTTCCAATATATACTTCTTATTTCAAGTTAGTTTAGTTTATTGCTTGTGTAATCATCATCATTTTGTCATGTTTAACCATCAAACATTTTTCACCATCTTTTTTTTCTCTTTTTTGTGCATTCACTACTTTAATCACAACGCCATACGTGATACACGTTTTGGCAATCATGCCTCTTTCGATCCATGACTGATTAGGCAGGAGATTTTCCCGCAGTAGGTTGCCATTTATTTCTGTGGTAAACTGGTATGCCTCTTTCGATCCATGACTGATTAGGAAGGAGATTTTCCCGCAGTAGGTTGCCATTTATTTCTGTGGTAAACTGGTATGCCTCTTTCGATCCATGACTGATTAGGCAGGAGATTTTCCCGCAGTAGGTTGCCATTTATTTCTGTGGTAAACTGGTATGCCTCTTTCGATCCATGACTGATTAGGCAGGAGATTTTCCCGCAGTAGGTTGCCATTTATTTCTGTGGTAAACTGGTATGCCTCTTTCGATCCATGACTGATTAGGCAGGAGATTTTCCCGCAGTAGGTTGCCATTTATTTCTGTGGTAAACTGGTATGCCTCTTTCGATCCATGACTGATTAGGCAGGAGATTTTCCCGCAGTAGGTTGCCATTTATTTCTGTGGTAAACTGGTATGCCTCTTTCGATCCATGACTGATTAGGCAGGAGATTTTCCCGCAGTAGGTTGCCATTTATTTCTGTGGTAAACTGGTATGCCTCTTTCGATCCATGACTGATTAGGCAGGAGATTTTCCCGCAGTAGGTTGCCATTTATTTCTGTGGTAAACTGGTATGCCGCTTTCGATCCATGACTGATTAGGCAGGAGATTTTCCCGCAGTAGGTTGCCATTTATTTCTGTGGTAAACTGGTTACCAATCAAGTCTACAGAACTTAATATGTCCTTCTGTTCAATAAAACCTCATGCTAAACTCTTTCCTCACATTTCCATTTCTCTTAAAAGTTATAGTTAATAAATAAATTATAAGTATTTTAAAATAGGGGTTACTTTTAAATCACTTTCTAGTTCTCATTAAACACATCTACAGAAAGTGACTTTAGGGTCATAAGATATATTACTACTCGTATGTCTGCAAACAAATCGGTTTTGACAGAAAATATTTATCTATAAAACTAAGTCACAGGCTTTGTATAAAACTGGGAAATACTTGCGTTAACTTTACGTTTTTCTTTTCATGTAAAAATGGAAATTTAGACTAAGATAATAGAATCGATAAGAGAAGTAAGTTCAAGATATAAGAGAAACGTTCTTAATAAAAAATATTATCTGTGGTAATTTTAAAAAAATAAATTTTCAAAAAAAATATAACAAACTCTTATTGAGAACTAAATATTATAATTCTTTTATGAATTAAGAAAACCACATATTATTTAGAAAGGGTTTATGATGCACAGTAAAATATCCACTCATCTTACTCTTTTGACCAGTTCTCGAAAATTGAGTTCTATAACTCATACGATAACCATTATTACTCTTCAATTCTTTTCTTTCAATTATTTCAGTCTCTAGCCCATATTAGGCATTTTCAGTCTTTATTTTAACTTTCAGGCATTGTTGATCTTCAATTCTTCATTGCTGTCCTTTGTGCCATGGCCAAGTAATGTCATTTATATTCTTCTTCAAGAACAAAAACCGCATATGCAATAGAATGCAAAAGTATCTACTATATGATTGATTAAAAAAAATACATAACCGATTAGAGAACTCTAACAGGAAATTGATGGTGTTAACACTAAATTTAACGGAATTGTTCGATAGAGTGAAAATAAAATTAGAAAAAGAAATGGTTGACGAATCCCATTAAGATTGCACTAAACCATACTGTGAATATAATTTCCCGCGGAAATGCTACAAAAGTATTTGATTGATCTGAAAATAAAGCTGTATAAGTATTCGATCATATTCTTGTGGCTGAAGAGAGAATAAAATAGTGGCGCCATTTGTCGAGGATTTCATTTCTGTACTAATCTTCGTGGCAAACTTGTTTCTTTCAAACCTTGAGCTGAGTGACTCCATCTATCTTTCTTGTCAGGAAAATGGGATCAGCAGTGGTTGTAAAAAAATCATCCTTTTCTTTAATCAATACAAAAGCTTAGTAACAGACACGCAAATACAAAAACACACATGCGCATATTCATATATTCGTATAACTAGCTGTACCCGGCCACGCGTTGCTGTGGCTCAGTTTGGTTAAATTGATTTCCTAAACCAACAAAATAAATGGGATATCGATGATAATTCGTTGAGAAAAAAATGAATAGAAAACTTTTTTTTAAAAAAAGGGAACGGATTTATGTTATTTACTCCCGCCAAAATATAAATAATAATGTAAAAGGGCTTAGGTTTCAAAAGAATAAAACAAGAAATTTATTTACAAAAACAACGACATGGGAATTGTGCACCAAATTTGAGAATCGTGTATAATTATTTATATAGATCGTGTGTGTGTATAAGTTTCGTATTTACTCACAGAAATTCCAGATTATATAATTTGTTTACCTTAAATGTATAGTTTTCATATGTTTTCTATGAAATAACAAAGTTGTCTGTAAAGGCGTCTATATTGAAAATGAAAGTTTTGCTTCGGCTCTCATCGGCTCGAATCGAGTTTGGAAAATATACCTTTTTTAATCTTGTAATATTTTTTTTTATATTAGGTATATAAAAACACGCTGGTATTCGATTAAAATACTATAATAAAATTTCAACATTATTGATACAACCGTTTTCTAGATTAGCGGATATTAACAAACGGACAAGTACATTTTTATTTATATAGATTTCAGCAGTTTTTCTACTATTGTGATCACTTATATGTCTTCATTCAGTAACCCATTACTTTGAGTGGCTCTTGTATCTTATTAGATGAACATAAGCAAAAAACATGTATTTACAGTATTTACATTATTCGGACTATTGTCCTCGTCTTTGTTGCCATTTGTACGACGTTTCGGCCGTTGTACGCTCCGGCCTTCTTCAGTTGTTAGGAATTTCGAACCGAAACCTTTATTACAATCACTGGGGTATATCATCCTCATTCATTGCATAAAGCCTCGATTGGAAGTCATGAGTTATCTCCCTCTAACCCTGCAAGTTACTTGTTATTGAACTCGCAACCCTAAGAGTCAAGTCAGGAACTAATCAACGTCTATATCCACTGGACCATTAAGGACAAGAAGAACTGAATTTTTGGGACTTATAAACCTAATGACCAGTAACTTTTCTTGTTTTTACCTGAGTTCATATTGCAATTTTTGATGTTATTGGTTTTCTCTATTATTTTTAACAGAGCTCATATTGGAATTTTTGACACTAATGATTTTTTCTTGCCCTTCGTATTACTGGTTTCCATATTGTGTCCATCTCTATGCTTGGTCGGCTTAGCAGATTTCTGAAGCCTAGCATATGTGAAAGAGGATGATATACCCCAGTGAATGTAATAAAGGGTTCGGTTCGAAATTTCTCGCACCTGAGGAAGGCCGGAGTGTACAACGGCCGAAACGTCGGACAAATGGCAACAAAGATGAGTACAATAGTCCGAATTATGTAAATAGTGTAAATACTACCTCATCTCAGAAATATAAACAAATATAATGATCTATTATTAAACGTCGTACAAATGGCAACATAGATCAGGACCATAAAGTCCGAATAATGTAAATACTGTAAATACTACCTCATCTCAGAAATATAGACAAATAAAAAAAATTCATTGTTTTAAACTTTGTTTTAGTTTGAACGAATACATAAAAATATTTGGAAAATTAACATATGATAATACAATCCTTCCTTGGGTAAATCGATACATGAGGTAATTTTATTACCCAAATTTCATGCGCACATATTTTGTTTAAAATGAGGCCAGTAAAGTTGCACTGGTATTAGGCTTTCTGTTTCTGTCAAAATATGCAACGTATTCTTTTTTAGTGTTTAATATATCTCTTTTGTAAGAAACAGAATTTGTTTAACATTATAAGCTGAAAGATTTTATTATTTTTCATTCGAATGAAACATTTCTATATATTTTGTTTTCCATTATTTGAATTAAATCAATATCCTATTATATTCCTGAATGTTGTTACTAAAATATTTTAATTAATACCAATCAAAATAATTGCTTTTAATTTAATGATGATTCATTTGTACGATTTAGTGAGTAGTACGATAACAACTAGCGGAATTAAATTAAAGATATATCTCATGATATGTGTTCCCCTCTGGCTTTCTTTCTTTCTCTCTCTCTCTCTCTTTATATATATATATATATATATATATATATATATATGAGATTTTCGATTATTACTATGGATAATACATATTTCACCGCTTTGATGTTATTATCGCGGCTCGTCAGACCCAAATGGTACAACAGTAGGTAATCAAAATATCACCCCCATGAGGTACAACATTACGTAATCAAAGTATCACTATATATATATATATATATATATATATATATATTACTGTATCGAGGCAGCATAAAATTTTCTAAACATATACTCTTAAATATAAGAGACAATGAATGCCTATTATGTTTAATCATGAGCCATACTAAACATCGAATTTTGGCCTTAATTTCAGGTGAAAATAAAGACAAAAATTCTCCAACATTTGGATAATTAAAACCAAAATACGATGTTTAGAACGTATCATAATTAAACCTAATAGACATTCATTGTCTCTTATATTTAACAGTATATATATTTTAACATACAACGTGCGATAGCACGTACGATACCCTGTCTTCATCAGCCGCCGATCAGGGGTGATATCACGGTTTTGGTGTCTATGGCGGAACCTCCGCCACTGGCGCCACTAGCAGCATTTGTCACGAGGCAGAGTGTGAAGATAAAGTTATTCATTGTTTCTTTTTGTTCATTCTCGTAATGATGTAAGCCAAATGATAGTTCCACTTAGCAGCTTGTATCCGTAATGAAATTTCCTAAACGCGTTTGCCGTTATTAACGCGCTCGTGGAAAAAAAAAACAAAAAACAAAAAAAAAAAAAACGTTACGTTATAGACGACCACGCAAATATCTCACTTGCGCATGTTAGATCGTTATGTTTGCGCATTTTATTTGCGTGTTGTTTTGATATCGACCAAATCCAACTTGACGCGTGATAAACCATTGCTTGAATGCGATGCGAAGCACTTGTCAAACCACGGCCTATTTTAAAAAGGAAAGAAATAACTGAATGTCCCAGAAGCCCACGACACCCAACCAGGCATCACGTTACACGTCCAACTGTTGTCCACACATTTCTGCACGTATCGGTTTTTCTTTAGTTCGTGCGCCTCTAACCTGTTCTCTTTCCAAGAGACTGTTAACTCTATTAGAAAGACAGTCTTTTTTAAGTCGGACCACAACACTGTCGGGAAGCTTGTTTGTCTGTGCGATGTACATTGGAAATTTCAGGGACGTCATTAGATCTACTGAAACCTCCCAATCACTGGCTCCGCTCAGCAGTTTCATATTGAAGCTGTTTTTTTTCTTTGCAGGGCATTCATCCTCCTGATGAAATTCAACCTTAGTTTCCTTGGCTGCCACAAGCTACTGATTTGCTGTCCCACATTGTGTTATTATTAGTTCCTTGATCACCTCTAATATCTTGCTGTGTCGACACGTATATTTCTGGAGCGATAGTGGACAGGCAGGAAGCACCTGACACAAGGTACCTCGGTCTTTTTTATGCAAAATGCAGAGATCTGTATCAGTGTATCCCCACATTTTGAGATTTGTTTCATTTGGGAGAAAGTCGTACGTCGATCGAAGAAGGAAAGATATCTCCAATGTCTCCATAGCAATTAACGAGTTCCACGAAAGTTTAATCGGTTCGATATCATTCCAGGTTGCCCACTTACATTGTCTAGCTTGAGTGTGAGAAATATATTCACATAGCTTAGCGCTTAAGCAGTGAAAGGAAATTATCAAACATAACAAGACATACCTGGTATAGAAAAAACAATTTATTCGTCTTGCAAAAATATGCTGAATTTTGCTGCTACAGTGTAGCTTGGTATAGTCTCTTTTCTCTGCTTAGCTTGGTATAGTATCCTCCGTCTAGGAGTGGGATGAAAAAGACACAAGGAACTGCGATCCGCGACGTACAGGAACTTTCTTCTGGGTCAGCTTCTTTCACAGTTTCTTATCTTGGTATAAGATGATAGTGCTTAGAGAATTTTTCTCTAGGAAGGCAAGGCTTTGCCCATAGGGTATCCTTTTTAAGGTAAGAAGGGTAACAAGAGATTTTCTCTGTTACAAAGTTGTGGCATTAGCCTAAAAGATTACAAAGAATTGGTAAGATGGTCTCGATATAGCGAGACAAGTGGGCGCCAATTTAGGCCCTGCTGCAACAAAAATCCGGAGCGGCACAAATACGTCCGATACTGTTCGTGCTAGCTGAAAAAAGGAGAGAACAAAACCATCAGAAAAAAAACATAAAACCTCTGGTAAAGCCCGCCTAAAGTTCAAAACGAGGTTCGGGTTAAATCAGCCAATCAGGAGACCCGTTACATCTGTAAATTTCCGACATGAGTAACAGCAGTGGCTAATCTATGCTCTTCTTCGATAATTTTGACTTTTTAAATTACTAAACGCCGCTTTCCCTTCGTTTTCTCCTTGGAGAAGAACTTGTGCGTCGTGTTTCCTAATCCAGCTCGATTATTTTGAATCACACCCATATCTCTGACTCGCAGGCTGGTTTCCGCTTTTTGAGTTTGCCTCTGCAGCTGACCACTTTGTACAGGATTTAATCTCTGGATGCACCCTCGAAATGCAATCATCAGCTGAGTCCCTCATCATCATATGAAGGTGTAATTTCCAAACCTTGAATTCCTCCACTAATGAGTGCATGTAGATTTTCGGAGTTGGTATATAGCCCCACTTTCGAAAAAACAAGGAGCAACAACAAGCCACTTACGCAAGTGTTTATTAATCACTTACTCAATGCGCTCTATACGAGATAGTGCAATTTCATACATTTACAGAAGCCACAAAAGGCGGAGTAATAGACCATTTTGATAACACCACGCTTTTATTTTGCCGGGCAGATAGGTTCTGTCGATCGAAATTAGTCCCTTTAAAGCTGCTTTCTGAATCTCTGTACCCCGAGGTCAGTGGGAATTTATACATCCCTCCGAGGCTTTTTACTGGCATTTCCTTTGCTGTTGGTATCCTGTTATTACTAATTTTGAAGTGAATTTCCTTAACAGACCCCCTAACTAATGACAGGCTTCGACTTTTCTTTGGCTTTGCTTTCATTCTCGGCAATATGAAAAGATCGTGATATTTTTGTAATAGTTCATTTGCAGCAATTTTAGAAGGGATGAAAATGGTGATACCATCCATAAAAGCCCTAGAAGAGGGAATGGCTAGTTCTTCTTTAGTCATCACGCCTTTTGTTGATGCGCCTCATAAAATCAACTTCATGACCAAATCGAACAGAAGCAGGGGAATTACGCAGCCCATCATGACGCCGATCTCAAGTGGTTGCAACTTGGTAGTGTAATCATTGACGGTGAATTTAATGAAAACTGAGTTAAATTATTTCATTATGATTTCCTTAATCCTAAGAAGTTGAAAAGTCAAGAGACATTCCTATTAATAGATTTGGGACTGATCCATATGCATTGGCAAGATCAAGCCATACTACATGGAGTTCTGTTTTATTTCTTTTGGCTGATAGTATGGAATTCCATATCATTTGTGCATGCTCCAGACAAGCCAGATATTCCAGCCTTTTGAATATATGTGTTTATGTAATTGTTTTCTTTAAGAAAACTGTCATGCGACGAGCGAGTATTCCAAAAAATAATTTTCCTTCTGCATTTAGGAGGGATTTGGGGCGAAAATTGGAAAAAACTTTTCAGTTCATTTCTTTAGGTATCCAAATACCATTAGTAAGACACCATTCCTGTGGTATAATATTCTGCTTCCAAATCTGCTGGAGTAGGATAGTGAGTTTCCTGAGAACGCCTGGCCAGTTTTTATATAGTTTATATGATGTCCCATTTATTCCGGGGGCCACTACCACCGCTTGCTTTTCAGACAAAATCCAGGACTTAACTTAATTTTATCCCACTATCATCAAACATAATTGTCGAATCTTGAGGCCTTGGTTAACTTTTGATAGGAGGGATTGGTATGTCTTGCATATTATCTGAATACGTCATCTTCAAGTGATTCTCCAACTCCTTCTGTGGGGTATCAAACTTGTCGCTCTTTGCTTCCATGAAATGCTTTCTTAGCAAAAGCATGCGGATTTATAAAGAAAGATCTCCTCCGCGACTACCGCTTTTTTCTTCGATGTTCCCTTTGATGCTCATCTCTAGATATCACTACAAACTTTCTTCTGATATCATTCATGCGTTCTTATTAATATATATATAACGATGTTACCGTGGTTCCAACTAGAGAGAAGTGTGTCTCTTTAATAAAAACACAAACTGCAAGTGTTCTTTTAGAAAAAATATAGTGTGTTCTATTTTTTTCATTTTTTATTTTTATTTTCTAAAAATATTATATTTTCCTTATTTCATTTTCTTTTTCATGAAAAAAATAAAACACACTATATAAATTTTCTATATTTTCTAAAAGGACACTTGCGGTTCCCATTTTTATTATATATATATATATATATATATATAATAAGGAGGGGGTAAAGGAAAAAAAAATCCAAACTACGCTAACACACTAAGCAAGAAATTTAATTTTATGGAATTTACATCTGTTCAGTATTTCTGTTTTGGCATTAATTAGGTTATGGGCAGGTTCGAACCTAGCTATTGCTAATATCTCCTTACCACATAAATTACAGAATTTACTGCCCTGATTGTAATCGGGACATTTTTTTATTATTTCCCATTTCAATATGGGGTCTCTTTTAGTTTTAGTTTTTATGTCCCATACGTAATTAGATAAGGTCGTACTGTGTTTATACTTCTCATTTTTAAAAGAGGTTTTATGGTTATAAAACCTAATTTTAAAATTATCATGCGTAGCCCCTATGTACGTTTTAGGGTTTTTATCATTCTCATTTTTATACACTTTAACCCTATAGACTACGTTAACTTGGTTACAGTTACCTCTAATAGGGCAATCGGTTTTTATTCTACAATTACAATTATTCGTATTAGTGTTGATAGTGGTAGTACTATTAGTACTATTTTTCAATTTACTTTTATTGGTATTATTAATTATTTTGCCAATGTTTGGCAAACAAGAGTAACTCAGTTTAATAGTGCTTCTATTAAATATTTTTTTAAGCTTGCTGTCATGGCTAAAATGTTTATCTATAAGGTTAAAAAACATTTTACCTATTTTAGATTTAACTTCCTTATTATAGGGGGGGTTAAACCATATAATGTTTCTAGGTCTATTTTTATTTTTATTTTTAATGTTATTTTGGTCAGAAAATTTTAGGGTTTGTGAATGTCCACTTTTTATTAATGCAGTCTGGTAAATCTTCTTATACTTATCAAAAATTTCACTATTAGAAGAGTTAATGGACAATCTAACTGATATTCCATTAGGAATGCTCTTAAGAATATGGGTTGGGTGGTTAGAATTTTTATTAACATAATTGGGGGTGTAGTTATCTTTAATGTAAGGTGTTATATATCCATTATTTAAATTTAATGTTATGTCCAAATAATTAACTATCTTAATGTTATATTCGATTTCTATATTTAAACTGTAAGATTTGAAAAATTTTTGTATCTCCTTTCTAATTTTATCGCCTATTCTAGGTGTACATTTATCTACTATAATTAATCCATCGTTCCGGTATAAACCGTGATTATGGAAATCTAAAATGGCGTTAAGTTTATGAAGCAGCAAACAACCGATCAGCTCCGCCACCCTGCCCCATCATATGCCCCCATAGGATTATCAAATCCCTGGGCATCAGTTTTTTTACCCATATTTCATCATTGAAATATAATAGGGTTTTACGGTAGTGCCAAATTATCTCTAATTCTGCCTCATTTATTTCATTATACTCTTTAGCTAGGGATAAGGCCTCCGAAAGTAGCTCAGCAGTTATAGATGGGTAGAAGTCCTTAATGTCGTATTTAATAAATGCAGAGTTCTTATTAATTTTTAGGGATTTAAACCATTTAATACAATCTCCAGTTGATTTCCACTGGTTAATGTTAAGGAACATACCTAAATTATTACAAATATTTTGGATAATAATTTTACTTATTTTTCCTAGCTCTGTCTTAGTGGGGTTGAGAAGTCTGAATTCAGGGTGGTTAGGAAACGAACTTTTATGATCTTTAACCGTAAGAAAACAATGTTTAGGGTTAACTTTTCCACCCTATTGTGTAGGTTGAATTTGGCTACCAATGAATAATATCCGGCGCTATTTTTTTGTAGTGTTTAGTCACAGCATTTTTTAATTCATTGTTATATTGTGCTTTAGGTATCGAATATAGATTACTCGACTTATCACCTTTAATGTAAATTTTATCGTTCTTATTACACGACTTTAAAGTATTCTTAAGTTTATGTTGAAAAGTATTTTGCTCTATATTCCTATATTTAATTTTTCTAATAATACCAATAAGGTCCTTTTCGAAACTTTCCAACTCCTTACAATAAGGCGGGTGCTTATAAGTTTTAAATCCATAATCTTTATAATCTTCCTTAGTGCTGAAACTATTTAAAAAAAAGAAGGCTCTCCATCTTAATCTACTTATGAAAGATTCGATTTTATGGAGTAAATTTAATTCATAAAAGTGTTTTTTGGGGACTGGTATGTCTTTGAGCGAACAGTCTAACTTTATTTGCTTCATTGAAGTATGGTAAACAGTGTTCGATGAGTAAACCCAGAGCTTATCATATTCAAAATAATACCTAAACTGACTCTGTAAGTATCTAAATCCTAAAATTCTACAAAGGTAAACTTTAAGAAAAACGAATAACCGACAGAATCTAATTCCGTTAACATCCGTCGCACTAAGGCGTTGGATAAGAGGGGGAAAAAAAAAAGAAATCCGCAGAATAAAGACAAGACATACAATACTCCGCAGTAAAGAAAAAAAAAACCAAACGGAACCAACCACAAAAAAAGAAGAAAAAGTGCTCGATACAAATACAAACAAATGCAAAAGTACAAATGAAAAGCAAAAGTAGAGCAGGGCAAAGGCAAACCAAGGATTATCCAAATAAATAGACACCACCAAGACTAACGAACCAGACCACTAACCGAGGGGAGGTAAAGGAAAAAAAAATCCAAACTACGCTAACACACTAAGCAAGAAATTTAATTTTATGGAATTCAATTGTTTTCTTACGGTTAAAGATCATAAAAGTTCGTTTCCTAACCACCCTGAATTCAGACTTCTCAACCCCACTAAGACAATTAAACAAACAAAATATCAAGCCTAAACCAGCTAGTCGTAAATCGCCCAAACCTATCTGCGTTACCTTCACAAATATACGAGGTATTCGCAGTAACTTGTAGTGTAGAATCTTGTGTAGAATCTTTCCTTCTAACTAACTCACCCGATATCTTAGCTATATGTGAGACTAACCTTGACCCTTCTATCCCTTCTTCAGAGCTGTTCGTTCCTGGTTACCTTCCTCTCTTCAGGAAGGACTCCAATGTCCATATGCATGGGCTTGGTGTATATGTCAGCGAACAACTCCCCCTAGCCAGGGTCACATCTCTTGAATCCCTTGATCATTCCTTCATGTGCTTCCGTCTCTCACTTCTAAGCTCGGTTAGCTATCTCTTCTTCCTTTATCGCTCCCCCTCTTCCTCTGACTGTACGGTACTTGATTGCATCTCTACTAATATCCACAGGGCCATTTCTTCTCACCCATCTGCCCATATATTTGTGTTTGGCGATTTTAACGCCCACCACACCAAGTGGCTTGAAAACTCAGCCACCGACCTTGCTGGGATCCGCACCATGCACTTTTCAATAGCCCAAGCTCTAACGCAAGTGGTGGACTTTCCTACGCGTTTCTCTAAAAACTCTAACGGAAGGGACTCTTTACTCGACCTTTGCTTTACCTCCATCCCAGACTCCTGCACTACCAGGCAACTCTGCCCCCTCGGAAACTCTGACCACGCCGTAGTCTCCGTAAACATATCAATCCGCACTAACTCTACTCAAGAAAACCAGACCAGCAGAATATCATACTGGTACCAAAGAGCCGACTGGGACTCGTTCAGGGACTTCCTCTGCGACGTCCCCTGGAACAACGTCTTCGATCTTCCTGTCGAAGACTGTGCCTCCGAAGTCTCCTCTTGGGTTAAGGCTGTCATCGATGCTTTTATCCCGGCCAGGAAATTCCAACTAAAACCAAATTCGTCCCCCTGGTTCTCACCCGCTTGCTCGGCCGCCATTGCCCACCGGAACCATTTCTTCCGGCTCTATCGAAGCTGCTCGTCGAACCAAAACAGGCGCCTTTTCACCTCAGCACGGAACAAGTGTAAAAAAGTACTGAATGAAGCCAAGAGGACGTTTGCTACCAGAATTAGGCAACGCATAGCATCCTCTAAGTTTGACTCCAAAGATTACTGGCGTCTCTGCAAAAGCGTGCTCAGCAGGAACAAGACTTCAATACCCCCACTAATCAATGAATTTGAAGTTCTCACCTCCCCAGCCGACAAGGCTGAATGCTTTGCCCGTAGATTCTCAACCAATTCGACACTGGACTCGTTAGGAATACCTACACCAGACTTCCCACCCAGAACTAAGGCTCAATTAAATAACGTCCACATTACACCCTCGCTGGTCGCCAAGATAATTGCACAACTTGACCCACACAAAGCGAGCGGCGGTGACGGAATCCCAGTCATAGTACTGAAGAAATGTGCCCCAGAACTCTCCTCTGTCCTCTCTAAACTCTATAACCTCCGCCTATCTGCTTCCTGCTTTCCTGCCTGTTGGAAGCCCCCCTGCGTAGTTCCTATATTTAAGAATTCTGGCGAACCCTCAGACCCCGCCAATTACCGTCCTATTAGACTCCTTCCAATCTTTAGCAAAGTTTTCGAAGCCATTATCAACGCCGAGTGTGATTCAGCATCTTATGGCCAACGGGTTTCTCTCTAACAAACAGTACGTGTTTCGCTTCACCAGGTCTACTGCTGATATGCTAACGACCATTACCGAGTACATATACCAGGCACTCGACAAGTATGGTGAAGCCCGAACCGTTGCCTTGGATATCTCCAAAGCATTCGACAGGGTCTGGCATGCTGGCCTCTTGTGCAAACTGCGGAGCTATGGGATAACTGGACATCTGTTTGACCTCATCCAGTCTTTCCTCTCTAACCGCACATTAAAGGTGGTATTAAATGGGCATGCCTCCCAAAACTACCATACGAACGCGGGCGTCCCTCAAGGTTCCATCCTAGGTCCCACGCTCTTTCTGATCTACATTAATGATCTCCCCGACACCATTAGATCCCAAGTTGGCATGTATGCCGACGACACAACAATCTACTCTCACATCGATTAGAAACCAGGTCTGGACGACAAAGTGAACCTCGCTGCCGTACTTGAAAGGGACCTCCAATCCGTAGTGGCCTGGGGTAGGAAATGGTTGGTAAATTTCAATGCCTCTAAAACAAAGCTGTTATCAACTAACCACCATAGACAATCGCATCTACCTCCCATTAGCATGGGACAGGCTAGCCTCCCAGAGAGTAAAATACTACGCCTCCTTGGCCTTACACTCTCGGCGGACCTCAAATGGAATGACTATATTGAATCCATTGCCAAATCTGCTGCTATGAAAGTCGGCTCCCTGTGCAGGGCCCGAAAATTTTTCCCACCTGAATCGATTCCGCCCGTGTATTGAATATTGCTGCCATATCTGGTCGGGTGCCCCTGCTGCTCTCCTTGGGCTTCTTGACAAAATACAAAGGAGGATCTGTAACGTGGTTGATACTGACTTGGCAGACCGGCTGCAGCGTGATGTGGCTTCCCTGTGCCTCTTCTACAAGTACTTTCATGGCTTCTGCTCCGATGAGCTTAGATCACTGGTGCCGCCTAAGCACGAATTTACACGAGATACTAGATTAGCAACTAGGTCCCACCCTTTTACAGTTAAACAAATAAGATGTAACCGTAAATTCTACTCCAACAGCTTCTTTTCTCGCGCTTCCCGCCTGTGGAACTCCCTTCCACAAGTCTTCTTTCCCGACAGTTACAATCTCCAGGTGTTTAAATGTAGGGTCAATAGACACCTCCTATCACACTAACTCCCAATTATTCTCAGAACACTCTCATCTACCCAACCCTCATTCTCGGTATCCTTACCCGCCTATCACCCACCCTCTGACATTTCCTATATTTAATCAGCCTTTCTCCACTCTACGTAGCCTCCTGCGCAGTAGTGGCAGTGACATGCCTTGCTCGGGGTGAAACGCTTATAAAAAAATGCTCAGAGGGCTACATTAGAGAAAAAGATTAGCTAGAAAGAGAGTAAAGAGAAAGACGAACCAGTTACAGTGTGTTTCAGAGAGGGGAGCAAGAGAAGGATGGGAATACAGGTGTGATGACAGTTGCAAAGGTAGATAGAAAGGAAAAGATATACAGAGTAATGTAGAAAGAACTGGGGTCAAATAGTCAAGAGATGAGTATTGACATTACATTTAAATTCCTGGAGATTATAGCCGTCAGGAAAGAAAGAATATGGAAGAGAGTTCCACAGGCGAAAAGTGCGAGAAAAGTTGATGGAGTAGAATAGTCGGCTGCGTTTAGTTACTTTAACTGTGAATCTGTGGGACCCAGTTGCCAATCTCTTGGCAAGGGCACAAGAGACTTAAGTTTGTCGGAGCAGAAGCCATGAAAATATTTATAGAACAGCATCTCAAAAAGACAGTGAGACCTTTAAGGACCATATTCAGAGGCTGAAGAGTCGATCTCTTAAAATATAAAGCCGATATGTTCTCTCTTATCTATAAAAATGTATAGGCTTACACGAAATGAGTTAGAGAATTTACTCGATGAGCGAGGTGACAAGGACCGGTGAAGCACAGACTCATTTTAATGTTTAGAAAGGAGGAGATAGTAGAGATTCCATTGAATTTTGAAGTAGAATGTCCCAGAAGAATTTTATCTACTTTCTGTTATAGGTGGAATCAATAAATCAATAAAATAGATTTTACCAAACATACTAGGCTTGCTTAAAAACTCTGATAATAAATTCATTTTATTCTTTATTCACATTTAATGCTTTACTGGATCACAAAGTTTTGACTATTCTTATAGAAATAAGGAAAAAAATTAAACACTGAAACAGAAACGCACAAATATTATGTTGTTATTTCTATATATTTAATTCGTTCACTGGTAAATTTTTATTCGTAACACTGGACTAAGATGTCTAGGGTATTTATCGTTTTTTTTCTTCTGTTTTCTCTAATCTTCATTGTCTTTCTTTATCCACATCTCACATCTTCCTTGTGCATGTAGCGATTCTTACCGAATCTTTTATTTTTCATTCTTTTTCTCTCCTTTGCACATGTGACATTTCTGCAATTCTTACGCAATCTTTAAGCTATTTTTGTTTATCTCCCCGCTTTTCCAACGTTTCAAATAAAATTTGTCTTTTCCATATTTTCTCTAATTTTATTTTTTCTCTTTCAGTCTTGTTTTGAAACGGCTTATTTAATTACTCAACCACGATCCATGGAAAAGACAAAAATATATGTATACTTTCAAGTAGTGGGTTTTAGATCAGTGGATTTTAAAATTTAGATTTTACATAGTGAAAAGTGAGCTTTTCGGGAACAATGTATTTTGTATATAGTTATAGATACTGCAGGTGTACAGCTATGTTAGAACCCTACAACCACCGCATTCTAATTCCGACTTGGTCGGAATTAGACCAAGTGTCTCTACAAAAATTGATGCGGGAAGAGATAGTTTTCTTTTGTACCAAGAACTATTGATTAATTTTTACAGCATATCAACGTTTTGTCTATATAATCTTTAATTTATTTAACTATAAACGTGCTAAAAATTTAAAGCTTAAATTTATTGGATAAAATGTACACTGTTATTTTTAAACATTTAATAGATATGCAATGTTTCATTTTTTATATTTATATATAAATTCATCAAAATTACGCATATATAAATTTCGAAACTGTATTTCAACCTCTTTTAAAATTGTGAAATGTTTCTTGGCTTGACTTTGTCAAAAACTTTTGGTTTGTTTATTGGACTAGTTTGAAGTCAGTATATTCTCTTAGGATATACTTTACGGTATATTTTTCCAGACATTTTATGCACATTAAAGGTTCCCTAATTTTAATATGTATGAATAAGTAATATAGACGGGTCCATTGCGGGGTGTAGTGAGCAACCTCTTTTTTGCTAACTTTCCTGTAATTTGAAGGACATTCTCTGATGTTGCATGTTATATTAAATAGTTTGCTTTTAGGTAGAAGTTTCTCTTGCCAATTTCTCAAAATGTATTATTGGTTTGCTTCGAGTTTAAGTGTAGTATTTTGTTTGTCAAAAGATTCACTTCTAATGAGTCTTTTGCTACTTTGTCAGATTTGTCATTTTCGTCGATGCCACTATAGCTCTGTGTAACACTATTTTTGCATGCGGGAAAATATAACACTATTTTAGAACGACGGAGAGAAAGAAATTATTATTAGTTGTATTATTAATTGTGCAGATTAATTTTTCTAGCAGAGAGGAGAATAAGCCTAATGGATAATAAAATTGTTTATTCGGTTGCAATATGAACGAAGCTAATGAATTGCGTCAAGAGAAAATATTGCAAAATGAAATATTGGAAACAAGCTGAGTAAATTAAAAAAAAAGAAGATTTGCAGGTATAGGCAGCAGGTCAGACGGGGCCATCGCATTGGCCGGCCATTATTTGACAAAGCGGAAACAACGTACCATTGAAAGCACTGAGCCTTACAGCTGGTGAAAATGGAAAGTAAACCGCAGCCAAAACGTTATTTGGATTTTTGAAAAGAGATTGTCACAAATCTTTGATGAGATCAAAAAGGTTGAATCCTGAAATTCTCAATTTTCCTGTGAACAGATATAAAACATATAAAAAATAAATGATGTAATCGGTTGAATAAAGAGAAGAAGACGGAAAGAAGTGATATCACCAAAAATATTGCTGCTTCATTGGTTAAACCAAAGGAAGGAAAAAACTCCGCCTCAGAATGCAAAGGCGGGAGTGATCTCATTGGCTAAAGATTTGATTTACATGGACAGCCCTCGTCCGTCAAGACTTCCCGAAAAGAATTTGGGACAGGCATAAAACAGTGACCCGGGGAGCCAGAGACCAGTTGTTGCGCTGAGCTAAAGCAGATAAGACGAATTATCGCCGCCGCTACCCACCACACACAAAAATCAACTTTCGGCAGTTTCCGTAAAGCTTCGGTGAAAAGCTCGAATAAGACATTTTGAATCGTCACAAACTTGAAAACTACGATTGGAGTGAACAGACACTACCAACCAAAAGTTCAAATTAATGTTAAGAAGACAAACATAACTCTTACACGAAGCTCCCTCTCCGTTGTAGAGATAAGGGATTGACGTTTTTTATATTCTATTTCTTTTTGTTTCTTTTTGTTTGTATATAAAGACTTTTTCCGCAACTTAATCAGGCGTCATCCCATTTATTTTTGGTGCTATTTTCATTAACCCAAATGCGCGCGCGTCCATTCTGGTTCAACTTGGTAAAGAGACAGCTAGCAAGATTTCAGCGTGACTTCCTTGAGATCAAAATTCACAGCGTGGGCATGGAAGAACACCGTTGTAATAGTCGACTTGAAAACCAGATACTATGTCAAAGCCCTCAACACCAAGCGGCTGGAGTTCGTCATCACACTGTATCTAGCAAAAAACGATAATTTTTGGACATGATGTTAGTAGATTTTTAATTAGGTGATCATTTCTCATTTTTAGAGCTGTAGAACTAACAGGAAGTCTGTAATTACTCCAGGTTACGATGTCAAGGGTGAAGTTAACAGCAGATATTTCTGCGCTGTGTATAAAATCTTTTTCTGGTTTTCTTTTCATTAACTTTATTTTTTATAGATAGCAGCACATCCCGTCTTGTCTCCATCTTTTGATCTATCGGGGCATATAGAATGATCTGAGGATATATTTTTCATAGCGAGTAGTTCTTCGTGGAAAGCAGAATTGTTTTTTGCTTTTTAATACTTAATTTTAACAATATATTTTGTTGTTTGACAGTCCATTGTGGAGATGTTGATTTGACTCCTTGACTTGTGTTACATTTATCTGACCTTCACTGAGGGAATCATTTATATAGAGACTGTATGGCTATATGTATTTCTTTTTTATATCGTAAAAACTGTACACTGTGGTTGGAAAATATATTTTTAAGTTAGATTTGATAGACATAATGAGAGCTTTAAGTAGCATTCAAGTGACAGTTTTGTCCATCTTATGACCAATGGTGACTCATTAGCTTCTGTATATGAGAAAGTTGAGAAAGATTTTAAAGATATTCTCATTCATTCGTGGTCTATTGTATTAAGTTACTTTATAGATGATATTCTTGTGGTTCCATATATAAAGCAGTCTTAATCAAGTTTGTGCATCTAAAAATTGTATGATAGAAGTTCACATGCGGCATAAATGTTAGTTTTTGTCAAATATGATGCTAACTTATTTTTATTTATATCAGTACTAGCAGTATTGCTCGGGTGTAATGAAAGCTTTAAAACTAATCCATGGTCCTGGAGCTCAGACTCTTTGGACATTGGCACGAAAGATTAAAAAGCAATAGTTTTTTCCTGTTAAAGCAAAACCGTAGACTGAAAGAAAAATGAATGGATGTAAGTCAAATTTTGATTTCCTGGTATCGATACCAAAAAGCTTTTTTCGTCGTAAACTGAATTTTGAAGGCTAAATAAGTCCTCCGAGTAAATGGTATCATGGCTGAGACTAAGAACTACAATTATACCTGCTTAGAGCCAAACCCGAAGCAAAAACTAAAATAAATGAGCTGAAAAATATACAGACTTACAGACAGATAAATAAACACACACACAAACATCTTGCCTTATATATATATATATATATATATATATATATATATATATATTATCGATTTTCTGCCCTATTGTAAAAACTGCAACCTTGAAACTTCTTAATATCGTTTCTTATGTCTTAATCTATGAGTGTATTAAATTTGATTAAAATCGGACCACTCCTTCTATAACCCGATATTTTTTCGATTATCGATTTTCGATATTTATCGAGGGTACCTTGACACAAAACCTAGCTAAGAACACTCGCAGACACTTATAGTACAACTGTGTAAATTTTCAAGAAAATCGGTTCAGCCGTTTCGGAGTCTATAGGTAACGGAGACAGACACAAACACAGACAAAGTTCCATTTATTAAGTTTCGATTATCACTTTTCAGAATGGGAACTTGTTTTTTTTACGTATTGAAAAGTGAGCTTTTCCAGAACAATGTAGTTTGTATAAGGTTATAGACACTGCAAGCGTGTTTTTTTTTTATTTTAACAAAAAGCCATTAATTTTCTCTTGTCTTTTGAAAATTGGAAGCCATTCCTTGTAGACCTGTTTTGTTTAGGTGGTGTTAGATTTAGCGTTCTACTGTGTGCATAAATTCTGATCGATAGTGATCCGTCTACATATATAATGCATCTGTCCTGACATTTATATTTATACATATTTATCTTTATTGCTAAGTTTGATCTACAAAATGTTTCCTTGTAGAACATCAATTACTTATTCTTTTCGGGTCTCCAATTCATACTCTGAAATTTTACATTCTACATTTAAATCCAAAATCTTGCACATATCTTTTTATATTGCATTTAAATTCCTGGAGGTTGTAACCGTCAGGAAAGCAAGAATATGGAAGAGAGTTCCACAGGCGGGAAACGCGAGAAAAGAAGCTGGTGGAGTAGAATAGTCGGCTGCATTTGGTTGATCTAACTGCGAAAGGGTGGGACCCAGTTGCCAGTCTGGTTGCACGAGGAAACTTACGTGGCAAGGGCACCAGTGACTTAAGTTTGTCCGAGCAGAAGCCATTTCTTTAGAAACTAAAAGATAAAAAAATGAAAAGTAATTAAAAGAATTTTAAATGAAAAATTAGAAATATAGAAAATATACATAGCGGTTTATATTTTTTTTTCATGAAATAGAAAATGAAATAAGTAAAATATAATATATTTAGAAATATATTTAAAAATAAAAAAATGAAAAGTAAATAAAACATGTTATAAATGAAAATTAAATAAAACATTTAAATGAAAAATAAATTAAAATAAATAATTCTAAATAAAAATTTATTTATTTTCTAGTACCTTCTTTATGTACTACTTAGAGGAAGTGCTGTTTCCTTCTCGAGGTGAAAGAAAATTGATTTTTTACAAGCACTTCACTTACTGAGGTCTCCAAATAAATTGGGTAGTCAATAGGTCATCTTTTATTTCTGAAACATTATTGATATTTTATAATCAGATGGTTTGTCTCCAAATAACAGTTTAATCAATTGTTCACAAGAGTTTTACACACACAACTAGTGAGAACAATGGGTCGATAATTTTGGGGCCTGTTTTGTTCATAGGTAAGGTAAGAAAAGTTTTATTTTTGTAGCAAGTATATTAAATATGCACTTCATCTGGGTCGATGGTTGTGTCGTTGAGTCTGTTAAGTGCTTCTAATTCTGTTTTGTCGAATGCTTGGTTAAAATTTTATTTGTTTTCCGACTTGAGGCTACTTTTCTCATTTTTATTTTTTATTTTTTGAAAAAGAGATTTCTTAGGATATTGAAGAGAGTTTGTTTGCTATGTCTTTCTTCTCGGTTATCTTTATATTATTGCAAATGAGATGTTTACTTGGGTTTTTGATATCTTTCCGTGATGTTACAGATTATATCACATGCCGTTTTTGTTTTGTATTCAAGTTAATTTTTTATATATAGTTTCTTCGTGGTTTCCGTTTGGTATCTTTAATAATTTTGCGCTGATGTTTATATATAAGTGTCTAAATCTTTCTTTGGTTGGATTGTTCTTAACGTTCTTAAGTTTGAGCGGCACGTTCTTGCTGCTTCTTTGCATTCATTGTCAAATTATATCCTCCTGAATTTTGGTGAGGCAGAGAATTTTGGGATGTTTGTTTTAGCTATAGATAGTGTGGTATGGTGCTATAATTCTGTTTTTTTTGTCAGTTACTTCGCTGTTCGACAACTCGAAGTCTCCCATCTCCATTAGTCGTCTCCTTATGGGCATATATAACTGTTGGGATCACCACTTTTTGCACATAAGAATGGACTCGCCGATGTGTACATATAATCCTGCCTATACAGAGCAGTAGTAGTCGAGTCCTTGCACTCTACTACGACACTGTCAGCTCTCTGCCTTCGGGTAGAGGGCGCTCTCTGCTTCCGAGCAAAGAGCAATAACCCAGTCGTGGTTCCGACGAAGAGTAGAAGCACGACTGGGGAAAAATAGACAGACATTTTTTGGCCGGGCCATATAGCACGGAAAGCCCAGTTATAAACTGACCATGTGTCACATGTTGTCCTTACTGGGAGGGACAACTAAACATAGTTGAGCCTTGTACTCTACTATGAGACTGTCAGCACTCTGCCTTCGGGTAGAGAACGCTCTCTGCTCGGAAGCAGAGAGCACTAACCCAGTCGTGGTTTCGCCGAAGGGTAGAATGACGACTGGGGAAAGATAGACGGACATTTTTTGGCCTGGCTATATGGCCGGGAAGACCTATTATAAAATGACCTTGTGTCACATCTAACCTTGCGTGGGAGGTTGGTAAATACCGTTGAGTACATATACTCTGCTATGACACTGTCAGCTCTCTGCCTTCGGGTAGAGAGCACTAACCCAGTCGTGGTTCCGCCGAAGGATAGAATCACGACTCGGGAAAATTAGACAGATATTTTTGGCCTGGCTATATGGCTGGGAAGACCCACAATAAATAAACCTTGTGTCACATCTAGCCTTGCGTGGGAAGTTGGTAAATACCGCTGAGTAGTTGTACCGCAGTTTAGTTTTTGGATATAGACTCATTACCCGGACAGGCTTCTTCACTATAAGACTTTATATATTGATTTCTTCTGAAAGTATTACTAGTATTCCTGAATTGACTAATCCGTGTTCCTGTTTGTATATTTTTTGTGCAGTATAACTTATATTTTCTATCTACATATCTGCTTTTGTTATTTATGATTTGTGTGGTCTCTCAACAAGAATCCAAAACAGTAACGAACAATTATTTTGTGCAAGGTTACAAACTCTGCCAGTGTAGAACCATGTTAGAACCCATTTCTTCTAAACAGGTTGACACTACAGCCACTGTGTTCTTATTCAAAATGTTTGACAAGGCTAAGTGTCGCAATAGAAACTGATGCAGAACGGGTTAGTTTTTGTTGTACCAAAAACTACATAAACCCATTGAAGATTTCCAAACGAATCTTACGTTTTTATTTCCGTTTGTGAAGATATTTCGCATTTTCCTGGTATAGCTTCCGCCACAGCTCGATCCAGCGTTTCAATTACCAGCGGCATTCAGTCTTTCAAGACTCTGAGATCAAGAAAGCAACGTGGGTAGAGTAGGTGTGGATCGACCAGCGACCAACAACTAGCCTGACCAGCGACGATATTGACTAGCGCAGGGTTGGCACTGTGGTTAACACGTCGTACTAAGACACTGTGAACCGAACCGCTATGTTTGGCTACATCATATGATATAAGCGAGGTGTTATGTTAGGAGTTATGTTATCTAATTACCGCTGACCAAATTTAGACCAAGAATCGAACTGGCGGAAAATATAAATTTTTAAAACATTCAGTTTTTAAGTTTCCGAAGAAAGGAATTAAAAATTTCACGTTTTTTTTTATAATCGTGTCGCCCCAAGCAAGGCATTTTACTGCCACTGTTGTGCAGGGGGTTACATAGGAGGAATGTTGAGGAGTAAGATGTTGCAGGGGGTGTCATGAAAAGAGTAGGAGAGGGAAAAGAGTACTGATGAGAGTGGGGTGGATGTAGAAAAGCATGAGAGAGAGGATGTAAGTTAGTGAAACAAGAGATGACTATCGAATTTACATTTAAATTTTTGGACATTGTAACTGTTAGGAAAGCAGGTATGCGAAAGAAAATTGCACAGGCGGGAAGTGCGAGAAAAGAAGCTGCTGGAGTAGAATTTGCGTTTACAATTTATTGGTTTCACAGTAAAAGGGTGGGAACTAGTTGCTAATCTTGTGGCTCGAAGAAATTTGTATATAGGGGGTACCAGTGAGCTAAGTTCATCGGAGCAGAAGCCGTGAAAGTATTTGTAGAAGAGACACAGGGAAGCCACACTGCATCGGTGAGAAAGCGACTGTGTCGTAGTTGCCAGATCGGATCGATCACATTACAGATTCTCCGTTGGATTTGGTCGAGGACACGTAAGAATGTTACATTTTGAACTATTACCTTATGCATAAAATTCCTTTTTTTATATGCCCTTAAAATACATGTAAGCTATGAGTAAGAAATAACTTAAGAGCAAGAACCTGAAAAGTACAATCATTCTTGTTGGCCATGAGAACCTTATGGTCATATGCTTTATTAACTCAATAACATTTTCCAAAAACCAATAGGGTCTCAGTTTCAAAGGATTTTTATGAGAACAATGTAACCTAATATAACATTCATGTACACATATAGGATTCGAATTCCCAAATTCTAAATTTTGTTCAAAAGATAGCCCTCTAGTTATTATTATTATTATTTTAATCATTTCACCCCGAGCAAGGCGGAAATGCCACTGATGTGCAGGGGGCTACATAAATGTAAAAAGATTAATTAGAAAAGAGTGAAGAGTACAAACTAGTTAGAAAGGAACAATAGAAAGCTGAGAAAACAGGTGCGATGACAGATACATAGATGGAGAGAAAGGGAAGGTTATACAGGGGTGGGGAGAGAGCTAGAGTCCAGTGGTTAGTAAATGAGTGTTGACTTTGCATTTAAATTTCTGGAGGTTGTAGCCGTCAGGAAAGCAAGAATACGGGTGTGAGTTCCACAGGCGGGAAGTGCGAGAGAAGAAGCTGCAGGAGTAGAATTGTCGTCTGCATTTGGCTAACCTGACTGTGAATGGGTGGGACCCAGTTGCCAGTCTGGTTGCACGAGTAAACACCTGTTGAGGAGGCATCAGTGACTTAAGTTCGTCTGAGCAGAAGCCATGAAAGTATTTATAGAAGAGACAAAGAGAGGCCACATTTCGACGATGGAGAAGTGGGGTATTATATTTGCAGACTTTTCTGAATTAGGAGCCTTTATAACATTTATGAAAATAAAAATTCCTATAAAGAAAAATTTGTTTCGATTTCCTCATTCAATTTATTGATGTTTTTTAATCTATTCTAGTGAATAAAGTTTTAGTTTTTATATTGTTAACATCATATCATAACTATGAAAACACCATCTGAAACATCTATAGCTATAAAAAATTTTCAAATCGGAAATCACCAAAAGATTAAAGTATTTTAGTTTGACAATTGATAGCACGGTAAAGTGATAATAACTCCCAAGTAGGTAAAGGTATTTTGACCGTCGGTGCTACCTTAGTTTTGCAAACATTTATATTCTAGTACCTTCTGAAACAACCTAAGCGAATAAACCATACGCTATCTTAGACGCGTCGCAAAAAATATATAAGCTGACAGGTAGTGAATCGTCAGAGATATTTCTATGAAAATTAATGGTATTTAATTACAATAAATCCTTAGCTAAAACAAGTCTTTCGAAAACCTAATTCTAAGATAATTTTGGTTTTCATAATTCTGCCAAAAGTACTCCTCGTTAATCGTAACTCGTAAACAACGAAATACGTTGAAATTCTGAGATAAAATATTTCTTTTGGTATCACTGAGACTTGTCGCTCTCACACCGGCGTGATGTAGCTTCCCTGTGCCTCTTCTACAAGTACTTTCATGGCTTCTGCTCCGATGAGCTTAGATCACTGGTGCCGCCTAAGCACGAATTTACACGAGATACTAGATTAGCAACTAGGTCCCACCCTTTTACAGTTAAACAAATAAGATGTAACCGTAAATTCTACTCCAACAGCTTCTTTTTTCGCGCTTCCCGCCTGTGGAACTCCCTTCCACAAGTCTGCTTTCCCGACAGTTACAATCTCCAGGTGTTTAAATGTAGGATCAATAGACACCTCCTATCACACTAACTCCCAACTATTCTCACAACACTCTCATCTACCCAACCCTCATTCTCGGTATCCTCACCCGCCTATCACCCACCCTCTGTTATTTCCTATATTTAATCAGCCTTTCTCCACTCTACGTAGCCCCCTGCAGAGTAGTGGCAGTGACATGCCTTGCTCGGTATGAAACGCTTATAAAAAAAAAAAAAATCAAATACTTTATATTTATTGCCTAATACAACTTTTTGCTCAACTAATTTATTATCTTCTCTCTTAATTATTTTACATTAGAATTACTCGATCTCAACTGAAAATTACTCTTTTCCATTCTTGAAACGGATTCCTTAAATCCATTAGCTTGTTAGCAAAGTTTCATGTCTTTACGGTATTTACATCATTCGGATTATTGTCCTCATCTTTGTTACCATTTGTACGACGTTTTGGCCGTTGTACGCTTCGGCCTTCTTCAGGTGCTAGGAATTTCGAACCGAACCCTTTACTACAATCACTGGGGTATAACATCCTCATTCCTTGCGTAAAGTCTCGATTGGAAGTCATGAGTTATCTCCCTCTAACCCTGCAAGTTACTTGTTCACCACTGATGTAGACTGCTATTGAACTCACAAATCTAAGAGTCAAGTCAAGAACTTACCAACGGGGCCACTTCCTGCCATTATCAAATTTTCAACGTAGAAATAATTATTCAACAATTTTCCTATTTGTCTTTCTACGCCGGATTCTTTAAATTATTCATAAGAGTCTCCAAATATTCAGACTTTGGTTCCAAATAAAGTTCACATGAACAACTGGACTCATCTAATAACGAACTATGATCGCATTAAAATGTATATCTTTCTAATTAGAGGAAAATAAGCCTTAATTCTCTGAATTACGCTTTCCGAAGTTTCTCTTTTTCTTTTCTATTTTTACTTATCTCATGTTTGCTTGTAATAATTCACGCTCATCTTGTAAAAGTTACCAGTTTTGCCTGCTTTAATTATTATCTTATTAGATTTACTATATTTTTAATGGATGTGAGTTGTGGTTCAGTGGATAAAGACCAAGAACGACAAATCGGGGATCCGAGTTCGAATTCTAGTTGAATTCTTTACATTCACTTATACACAAATACCCTTGGGAAAGGTATTAATCCCTCTCTTCACTCCAGTTATCGATTAAATAACAGAATATATTGGGTTCTGTAGCCTTGGCTGGCAACTAGTCTACCGCAGAAAGTAATGGCAACCTACTGTGGGATAATCTTCTGCCCAGTCAGTCATCTCTCTTCCGGGACATGATCGCCCAAAGCGTGTATCACGTATGGAACTTGACTGACTGACATTTTTAATACCTCTTCTTGTATATTCTTCATTATTAAGTCTTTTAAATGACACACTTTTAATGATATTGAACATGTTTCTCTCAAAGATGAGTAGTTGGTCATCCTGTGGAGAAGGTTTTCAGGATTTGAAACCATAATGCTCTGCGTTTTCGTTATTATTTCTTTTATGAACGTGAGTTTTGAACAAAATTCTTTCTATGACAGTATATTTCTGTAATAATCTGATATTGTACTCTCTGTTTCATTTTCTCTCTCTCTCTCTCTCTCGCTCTCTCTCTCTCTGTGGGTAGTATCATATTCTTAGACGAATTGTCTAATTTAAAACGGTTTTATCGTGACGATCGTAATATAGTATAAAATGTTATTATATTTTATTATGTTTATTATAGTTTATTATGTTTATTATGCTTATTATAGTTTGTTATGGTTATTATAGTTTATAGAAGGGCACAACCGTGACGGCGAGCTATTATAGGAACTCATACTAAGCGAAAGAGCTAAATTTTAAAGTAAGCTAAAAGCTTAAAATATAAAATAAACCTAGGGTTCAATATCAAAGTTGACAGAGCCTAAATATAAAATAATATATTCATGTTAATTTAATACAAGAATGTTAAAATTCGTTTCTCAGTGTTTCATGTAATAACAGTCATCTGGAATAGGCAGGTATAGGCAGTTTTATATAACGTACATAATAATGTAACTTTTCAAAAAGAGAATAGCAGCGGAATGTTGGTTAGAAGATTTTCTCTGCGACAGTGACAATATATACACTACCGGCCATAATTATTAGGCTACCGCAGTTTTTTTTAAGGAAATGATGTATTTATTGACAAATAAAAATAGAATCGTTTTATTGCTATTATTATTTGCAAACTTTTACAAGGCAAGCAAGCAAAGATGAACTCGTTTAAATCGCCCTAATTTTTCTTCATTATTTCATTGATGAAACTGCAATATAGGTAATTATTAAATATTTATAAATTCATTTGATTCACATGTTTCTGTGCAATTTTAACAAAAGAACCATTCTATTTTCATTTACAATTATTCACGTGGCAATAAATGCCAAAACATAGTATGGAATACATCATTTTTTTAAACACTGGGGTGGCCTAATAAATATGGCCAGTTGTGTAGTTCCTTATACGTTTCGATATGGATAAACGCAAACAAACTGATAAAAATATATGAACTTTGGAATTATGCTCTCGGTTTTATCCATGTGCGCAACAATTTATTCAAAAATTACAAATACTCATTAAATAATAAAACAGATAAAATTCGTCAGTTGAACTTAGTTAAAAAAATTGAAAATCTTCAATTGAAAATTTTGCTAAGCACACACACACACACACACACACACACACACACACACACACATATATATATATATATATATATATATATTTATGTTAAATAAATTTTAGGTGATTTTCTAATCCTGTATCAGCCAATGTGTGAGTACCTACGGAAGCAAGAGTTTTAGTTTCTGAGTACTGCAAGAAGTTGGTTAAGTGACTATTTAATGTCTTGGGTATGTTAATATGTTCATTGTTCTTCGCCTCGAGTTTCTCACTTCTTTTTGATCAATGACACCAGAGCCATGCAATGAGTGCCTTGTCGTAAATGGGTGGCATAAAATGTCAACGGAACACAGAATTAATTTCAACATCCGTGAAAGCAGATGCTAACCTCTAGTCTTGTTGAAGCAGAGAAGTAACCCCAAACATCTTTCACCCGATGTATCTGACACAATGGACGACATGACGAATCTCTCATTCGCAAATAGCTAACATTTAGCTGGCAATGTCGGCAGAAGCACCCTTGAAGTGCCCCTTCTTGCGGTTCTGTCAAAGTGAGGTAGTACTTTTAATTAAAACAACTCAATCCACATAAACACTAAAGATTTAATGCCTAATTTTAGAGAACATAACTCGTAACCAGGTTGTATATAAGCTAGTCTTGGTTACGAAAGAACATTCTTTTGTGGAATTATAACATTATTCTGATTTAACAATTCTCATTCGAGGCAGCTCAAAACGATACCTTCGCTAGCATTTCGTCTGAAGAAAATAAAATAATGCCAAATGAAACATAATCATCTACTGATGTGTCAAATGTTCTAAATGGCCGTTTTATTTTTCTTTATTTGATTTTGATGACAGCTGAATGAACTTCATTACTAAAGAAACATTAACATAAAAAATATTGTACTACAAGTTGAGTAACATACAGAATTAAAGTATATTCAATTACTACACAGAAAATTGGGTAAATTTTCGTTTTAGGTCCCGAAGGCTTTTCCCCCTTCAAATTTATGCAAAATAGCATTATTTCTGTGCAAATGTATATGCTGAACTCAAATCAACAAATAGTTATTGAAGAAACCTACCTTTATTGATCTGAACGATCAGAAAAAAATCGAACTACATCTCGCCCATTTTGTCTCCCGTAACTCTAATGCAGTCATGTAATTATCTACTGAATGACTTTCGGCGTAGGCAACAAATTTCGACCTATTTACTTCCTTTACTCAAATTCCCGCCTATTTATTTCCTGTAATGAAAGTAATACGCGATTTTTTTTCTATAAAGGTAGGTTTCTTCAATAACTAATTGTTGATTTGTGTTCAGCATATACATTTGCACAGAAATAATGCTATTTTGCATAAATTCGAAGGGACAAAAGCCTTTGGAACCTAAAACGAAAATTTACCGAAAATTGTTCGCTAAATATATACAAAATCACATATCGAGACCGCTTCATTAATTATGATCCCTTTTTATGAACAATATAATTTTATTTTCATATGAAAATTATATTTACAAATAAAAGAAATCAAATGAAGATAAACTGTTAATATATGTTTTAATGGGTTAAACAAAATGCAAGTGTATGTGGAAAAAGCCTGCACCAACAACTATCATTCACAATGAAAATTCTATCGACATTTTAATAGTAGACTTTTAAAATATTTATACTATTTTTGTCGTTTTGACTGTTGTTCTCATCTTTTATTTACATATGCCCGACTTTTCGGCTGGTGTATACTCTCGACTTCTACAAGAGATATATGTTAGATTTTCGAAACGATCCCTTTCTTTAGTCCATGCAATGCCGTCTTTTGGATATTCAGTTTCAGTACTACGGACGACATTTGTAAATAGAACATTAACGATGAAGAAAAAATTTGGTACAAGATAAATAGATACTTACACATCAGGAATATAGACAGACTATAAAATGTTTGATGAAAAGCGTCAGATGTGAAGCAAGCGACTTTGCCTGGTAAAAATAAATAAATCAAAATGTCATATTGAAGACATTTTTCTCAGTTTCGTATGGGTAATCTGTACTCGCCAGAAATGTAATCTAGAAAACGCTGAGCTTCATAGAAAGACGATGGATTCATAAACAGAGATATAACAACAAAAATCTAGTTCCCGCAATGAAATCGCTAAACAATCAGCATACCGTGATAAGAATATGCTTCAAACGTAATGAAAACACAGTTTTATAGTCAAAAGATATTAGTAAGAGTAAGGATGAAAGTATTTTTGAATATTTAATTAATTTTATCAATCCTTTTTAGTACATTAAAAACGTTGATTAAAACGTCAGCGGTAGTAATGATTTTTAGCAAAGCAACTTTTAGCCTCTTTTTTGCGGTGACTGACATTAATTTGGAAATATTTGCAAAATCAAATAATTGCTGGATTTTAATTAAATTTTAACAAATTATTCATAAATTAATTTATTTTTAAATATTTTTATTAGAAAATCTTGCGATATATATATATATATATATATATATATATATATATATATATATATATATATATTAAATGTGTTTAACATCTTACTTAATTTTATGAAAACTTAAAATATTCAATGTGATAATATTTATTAAACTATATTAGTTGAAATCCAAATTATTTGAAGAATTTAAATAACCGAATTTTTTTGATAAAATCGGACGTCGTCTTACTGAAAATCTGTTCTGAATCAAAAAATAAACAAAAACGCATTAAAACTAAAACAATATTTAATTAGAGAAGCTTTTAATGGATTTTATGAATAGTACATATTAAAGACAATATTGTCTGAAGAAATAAAACATTTTCATTGGAAAATGAATTTTTCTAATCTTTATATTCAATTTTTACAATTTTAAATTGAATAATTTATAAAATTTTAAAATCTTTTAAAATTCAATTTCAACGGTGTAACTCTTAGGAAATATTTTATTAAGTGAGACTATATTTACTAATCATATAGTGTAAAGCGTCTTGCACTCTGACGACCCCGAATACTTTTAAAATAATTTTTATTTTGTTGTATATATATATATATATATATATATATATATATATAAATTGTAACTACGATGGTGCAATACCTGATATAAGCAATAGAAAGTTACGTCTTTTAAGGAGTTTTATGAAAGAGAGGAACCTCTTACGAAAAACAACCTCATATAAAATTTATCGATTGCTAGTAAATTTTGATGTACCATACTTAATTTGTTAACCCGTTAGGCGGTCAATAAATTCATCAATACGTCAAAAAAGCAAGAACTCGTGGTTAATAAATTTTTTTTCAAATCAAATTAATTTAACTTTAAATTTGCTAATGTTGTCAAATAACGTTTCAGAAAAATATTTTTTTCATTTGCAAGATTTTTAAAAGAATTGATATTTGTTTACAAATGCGTCAGAATAGCTAATTTTAGTTAAAAAAATCGATTTTGATCAATATAATTTCTGTTTGAAAAATAACTCAGAGTAATATGGTTACTGAAAATAGTAAATTTTAGTCTTTTATGCTTTAATTAAAGGTAAATATAATCCTCAAAAAAGTTTTTTATTTTTAAAAATCCATTTTAAACCTTACGTATACTGTATTAGCGGAAGTATCTACAAACATATGACGATTATATCAACTCTTGCAATCATGAGGGCTAAAATGATACATAATAAAATGCTTAGTCATAGTGAGCGATCGTTTAAAAGTTGTGAACTATGAATATTTCAATTGAAAGTAAATGAAAAGAGTATTATCTGCACAAACAAAAATAATACTTTAATAATTGATTAATAATTTAATAATTGATAATAGGTTTATGAATTCCACAATTTACAATATTCATAATTTTCAGTATATTTCTAGAGATTATGTACGACAAATACTTTTCTTCTTTACTGGACTGTCTATTATATACTTATATATGTAACAGGAACTCTGAAATTAAACAGAAAAGACACAGCAAAAATCAAACAGAATACAAGAAAGTTGTCGATTTTTTAGGTTTGAGTTTAGTGGTGCAGAGAATATCGAATCGGAACAAGGAAACGTGGAGCCGAGTTCGAATTCCAGTTTAATTCTTTGTATTCACTTAGGTGCAAATACGATTGGGAAAGGTATTAATCCGTCTCTTCCCTCCAGTTATAGGTTAAATGGCAGGACAGATTGGGTTCTGTAGCCTTGGCTGGCAACGACTCTAACGCAGAAAGCAATGGCAACCTACTGCGGGATAATCTTCTGCCCAGTCAGTCATGTCTCTTTCGAGACATGATCGCCCAAGCGTGTATCACGCATGACTGATATTGGGAACGCATATCTTAAAATTATTTAATCTCAAATCAATTTTCAGAAAGAGAAAACGAGGCAGCAATTACTTTTGAATCATTGCTATCAATGGTTTTTGAAGGATGTACAGAGTATAAAGTAGTTTACATTATTTTGTATGTGTGTTTTAAAAAAAGACTAGCAGTATAGCCCGGCGTTGCTCGGGTGTAATGAAAGCTTTAAAACTAATCCACGGTCCTGGAGTTCAGACACTTTGGACGTTGGCACGAAAGACTAAGAAGCAATAGTTGTTTCCAGTTAAAGCGGAATCGTAGACTGAAAGAAAAATGAATGGATGTAAGTCAAATTTTGAAGTTTAGTGAGAATCGGATAAAAATTGTGGATTTGTATAAAAGACATACAGACAGATAAACAGACACACACACAAACATCTTGCCTTTTATATATATATATATATATATATATATATATATATATATATATATATATATATATTATCGATTTTCTGCACTATTGTAAGAACTGCAACCTTGAAACTTCTGAATATCGTTTCTTATGTCTTTGTCTATGAGTGTATCAAATTTGATTAAAATCGGACCACTCCATCTATAACACAATTTTTTCGATTATCGATTTTCGATATTTATCGGGGGTATCTCGACACAAAACCTAGCTAAGAATACTCGCAGACGCTTATAGTACAACTGTGTAAATTTTCAAGAAAATCGGTTCAGCCGTTTTGGAGTCTATAGGTAACGGACACACACACAGACACAGACACACACACAGACAAAGTTCCATTTATAAATAAGTTTAGATTAGCTTTGCTGGAAATAGATGAGAAAAGGCGAACTATCGTAGTCAATGTAGAGGTGTATCGATGTGAACCAATTTTGGAACAAACTGACCAGAAGTGTCTTCTAAATTATCCAAGCAACGTTAGGAATGCTAATAGTTGGAATAATTACATATATATCTCTTATTAATGAAGACAAGATTGAACAGAAGATAAAGTGTTGATGGTTCCGATATATTGGAGGATTATTTTCGGAATTTTCAGTTTTGTTAAAACTGTAATAGTAATATATTATTTGGACAAATCCATGTTTATCACAATTCCAACTCTTTAGAACAGTCATTGAAAAATGCACTGACTAAACGTTGATGGAATGCAGGTGTTATTACTCGTGATAATTATGGCAACAACTAGCTGGCGACTTGAAATGAACATTCTAAGTAATGTGTTGTTAAAGTTTCAAGCAGTTAGGAAATATCTACAACTGTTGGCAACGTAAGGATTGAACAAATTTGTATCTAGCCAGCGTCGGTTCGTTCTCACCGGATATTGAACACTTAGGTTTGTGTGGTGCAGGATAACAGATCTCCGGCTGTCGGAAATAGTTGGACTAGTAAGTTTTTATTTGTAAAATGTGGAAAGTAGCCAAAGATAGAAACTTGGAATTGGAAACAAGAAACTTGCAATTCATGATTTTCGGGTTTGCAATTTCGTCTTGTGATTAAACATCTGTCGGTCAAGACAAATAAAGTAAACAAACTATAAACAGAAACAGGCACTATGTTAATTTTACAATATAGATAAAAAAAATCATATCAAAATGAGAGTGAGAGAGAGAGAGGGGGGGGCAAGAGAAATAGAAATGTAAGTATGAATTGAACTATGAATTGAATTGATGAATTTACAGCATGTATAATACACAATCACAAGTCTCATATATTTATAAGTAAATAGATAGGTTAAATTTTAAGTTTTATGAGTTTATAGGTGATTCAATTGGCTTAAATGTACTCAGATAATCTCGCGTTCGTGACATATTTTGTGTAATAAAAAAGCATACTTTATATTTATAGATCTATTGTCTATACTCCTCGATGTGATGAGTGATAAGTTCAAATCATTTTGTGAACTCTACAATGTAAAAATCATTCTGAACTGCTTACGCGTGCGTTTGCATTGGTTATACATAAGTAACATTTCTGATACTTTCACATTAGTATGAAATGGGATATGATGCTCTCATTATGATTGAGCACTCTAGAGAGGAACATTTGAAAAAAACAGTTACCACTTCGGCAATATATGCATAACACGCTAAAATTTTCCTTCTCTGATTCTCTGGCTTAGGGGTTAGCGACTATGACTGACACCAAATCGGTCGAATTTCGATCCAGACCGGAGGCATGTAGATGTCTAGCCACACTGATTTACTGTGATACAGCGAAACAGGCTTGTATGTGGATTATATATATATATATATATATATATATATATATACTACCGGCCATAATTATTAGGCCACCCCAATGTTTTAAAAAATGATGTATTTCATACTATTTTTAGTATTTACTTCCAAGTGAATAATTGTAAATGAAAATAGAAGGGTTCTTTTGGTAATAGAGCACAATGTCATGTGTATTAAATAAATTTATAAATATTTAATAATTACCTATATCGCAATTTTATCAATGAAAGAATGAAGAAAATTTAGGGTGATTCGGACGAGTTCATTTTTGCTTCCTTACCTTGTAACGTTTTGCAAAGTAATAATAACAAAAGAACCATTGCATTTTCATTTAGAATTATCCATTTGGCAATAAATACTAAAATTCGTATGGAATACATAACTTAAAAAAAAACGGGAAGGCCTGATAATTATGGCCAGTAGAGTATATATATATATATATACGCGTGTGTGCGTGGATTGTGTCTATATTTTCAAAATATAAAATATACAAAATATGTATAGAAAAAAACTGAGTGATGCATTGATTTAGAAATTAACAGAAATGCGCAGTCATATCATTTGATGATCTTCTATATATTAAAACGCTTATACTTACGTATGGCGTGCGTCACGTTTGGTATCCTAGATGCCGTGAGGGAAACAGAAGAGAGACAGACAAACAAAAAGTGAGAGGTGGACGTAGACTGGCAAAAAATATATATTGGATGGTGTTTCAACATAGATAAAGGTAGTTGATTGTAGTTCTAGGTTAAGTCTTGTTTTTTTTTTTTTTTTTACCTAACGATCAACTGAGGAAAAATTCGCCTCTGAAATGCAAGTGACCTTTTGAAACTAAAATCTTTCTTTAATAATTAGTATCATTTTGTAATATAATAACAACAGATGATGTTCTTCTCATAAAAAATCCTGTTAAACCCAGACTCTGTCAAGCGTCCGAGAGGAAAAAAGAATAACAGACGTATATAAAGAACATAAAGAAAGTGCAGCACAGAGAAGGATTATGTAGATTAGTAAAAGACAAATGTTTCTAGTGAGGTGTTTAATCATGTTTCATCATCTGACGCTCAGTTGAGGAACATTTCAGCATGTTAAATGGAGACTATATCACTAGTCTTATAGCTATCTGGGAATGATCATCAGTTGAAATGTACAGGTAGTTTACGTGAATGCAAATAATATAAAATATCCTTTTCTATAAAGAGTTTCAAAATCTGAAACAAACACACAAATATGTCTGCACAGTATTGATATAGGAATCAAGGTTGTGTGGTGACTGTCAGTTTCATATCTCAGTGTAACCTTTATGTTTATATGTCCACACTATCTGTTGTATCCAAAAACACTGTTTATTCATTGAACGATGTGTGTGTGTGTGTGTGTGTGTGTGTGTGTGTGTGTGTGTGTGTGTGTGTGTGTGTGTGTGTGTGCGTGCGTGTGTGTGCGTGTGTGTAAATGTAAGAATTTGCCAATTTATCATTTTTTAATACTTTCACTGTTTAAACCTTGTTATGGCAATTTAAACATGGACATGTGGCGGAGAGGAAATTACGAATTAAAATCAAACTTCTTCACTTTTACAAAAATTCACAATGACGTGTGAAATACCGGTTTTTTAAAAATAGGAAAAGGATTGACCCCGTGCTTTAAGAAAAATTCGAAACTGGAGTTCGCGAGTAATGTTAAATTGATATTCTGACCAATGGAAGCGATTTGTAAGACTAAAAAGGAATTAGCGATCAAGTGCGAAAAATCTAGATGACTATAAATGACTTCGATCAACGTCAGTCAGTCAGAGATGGGAGCAGCGAGACGAAACAAACTAAAATGTAAAGAGAGAAAGTTTAACTACGACCCGGACATTCGTCTTTTTTCTCCTGCTTTCTCGTGTGCTGCTTCTTTTACTTCTTCTTCTCCATTCAAAGACATTCCTACTTAACAAAAGCTAATACATACATACATACATTCATACATACGTACGCATAAACTCTTTTCAATAAATTACTACTAACATTTCTTCAAATCTTGAAATCCTTAACTCATTACTTGATTCTAACTAAATATTAACTGCTACCTATTCTTGTTATTCTATTCTTTTAATAAATTTCTATTCAAACATGCAAAATGAACATATTTTTTCTCATAAATATATTATAGTATACAGTTCTGTTAACAAAATCCCACATTCTTTACATGCGGGGATTGTTGGCTATGTTTAAAAATGGCCTTGTACCAAGCATGGCTGACAAACTTCTATAGCTTCAATATAAACATCATGCAGGTGCAAAACTTCGAATATCTGTGAAACATTTTAAGAGAGGATAGAAAATTTGACACTAAAATTTAAACAAGCATTGGACCAGCAAAAGAAGCATTCAAAAAAATAAGCAAGCTGTGGATAAACTAAAATATTTCATTAGAAACAAAACATGAGCTGGATTGCTTTCTGATATCTATTCTCTTATATGTCAGTAAATATTGGCCAGTGTTTTTTTATTAATCATATCACCTCGAGAAAGGCGGTAACACCATTGATGTGCAGGGGGCTACGTAAGAGTGAAAAGATTGGAAAAGAGAAAGCCGGAAACCACATCCTAAAAAGGGAACAAGGGGTGAGCCTCTACACCTGTTCAATAGACGTGGGTGGAGTGTCAAACCGGGCGATAGTTCAGTGTATCTACTACAATTGAAAAAAAAAGTGAAGATTAGAAGAGAAAACCGGAAACCACATCCTAAACAGGGAACAAGCGATGAGTCTCTACACCTGTTCAAGAGACGTGGGTGGAGTGTGAACCGGGTGATAGTTTAGTCTATATACTCCAACTAAAAAAAAAATAAAAATTACAACTATGAACATTTCTTGATACCCTTAACGCATTACTTGTTTCTAATTGAACATTAACTGCTACCTATTCTTGTTATTCTGTTCTTTTAATAAATTTCTATTTTAACATAAAAAAAATATATTTTTATTCTTCCACTCTTCCACACAAATACACAATTCTACACATTTCAACCATCCAGCTTCAACCTTCTTATGAAAGCCTTCCGATAATTCTGGATAAAATCCGTAAGTTGTTGGGAGTTTGGTTATGTTTGACACAAGGCCGAATTAAATAACCATCTCCCTACTGCTACACTGGTGACTCCCAACGCTCAAGGAACACGCATTCATCTTCTTCACTGGTGACCCCCGACGTTTGAAAAGGAACACGCCATGGAAGAATCACTTTTTCACAAGTGAATCACGACGTCCAAGGAACACAGACTCTATTTCTTTAAACACATGAACTCCTTCAACTATAAATAAATACCAGTTTCTGCTTCGTGGCAGACGTCTATTCCAGTAGATAGTTCTGACAGCCAGACTAAACAGTCACACAGGTTACCAAATTTTGTATATGTTTTGTACTAATGTTCTTTGTTAATATATTTGTTTAACCCTTTTTTTCGTTGTGTCTTTATTTCTGGGATGTGCGTTGTGGTACAGTAGATATCGGCTCGGAACGAGAAACCGGGGAGCCGAGTTCGAATTCCAGTTGAATCCATTGTATTCACTTACGCGCAAATACCCTTGGGAAAGGTATTAATCTGTCTCTTCCTTCCAGTTATGGGTTAAATAGCAGGATATATTAGGTTCTATAGCCTTGGTCGGCAACCAGTCTACCGCAGAAAGCAATGCCAACCTACTGCGGGATAATCTTCTGCCCAGTCAGTCATGTCTCAAAAGAGACATGATTGCCCAAGCGTGTATCACGTATGGCACTTAACTGACTGACTTTATTTCTGTCCCCTAACAAGGCCACAACAAATTCCTAATAAATTAATTTAGAATAAAATAGTTTCCTGATTGTTTAAATTACATACCCACAAGCCATAAAGTTTAAACTCTTTTGTTGTTTATGGATTGCTAATATATTTAATATTTTAATCATCCACACATATGAAAATACATATCTAGTGATCTTAGATAGATCTGAATATAAATCTTTTAACTATAAGATTTATAATCATAGTAAAAATCAATTGTTTGAAACTCAGATCTATCAAAAGCATTGAACAAAGTGAAAGAAAAGTGAGGTAAAAGTCACGCTATTGGTTGTCCAAAAATAATGAGCCGAACAAAACGCTATCGCTCCAGAATGTCAAGATTGCTGAATGAGGTCAAGTCGCACTATTGATAATTGATCAATCGATAAAAGCACTTTGAACTGGAGAGAGCTCAATAAGTCAAAAACTGTTTCAACAAAACGATCCGGAAATAAATGGCAGGCATTTATGACGCAATGTTTATTGAGCGTCTTTTATGGCCCAAAGCAACATATAAAAGAAAACTTTCTGTGTCTCTTTAATTCATAGTTCAGCAATGTCATCCAAGTTAAAGACTGCTATTGATCGTGTGACTCTCTGACGCCTTTTGGAAACGCCCAAATTAATAACTAAATCAAGAAAACCAAGTTACTCTGGCTATGACTTTCAACTCAGATGTTTCCTTGGCTGAATAACATATAAAAACTAAGTCATTAATTGATATGTTCATTCAAACATTTACTTGATGTTAAAACTAAGAAATTATGCATTCGAAACCGAGCCACACAAATTACTGGCATTCGGAGCAAATGTCTACGATGCCATCATGAATGCAGCCTGTCTTTCATTTTCTGCTCTTTCGTTTGCATCACTACGTGAAAAGCAGAGAAGTTATTTTTTGCAATGTTTTTTCTACGATATGTTTTTTTTTTATAAAAGGCATAAATGAAACTTTATTAATTTATGATCCAATGATATATTTTTATCGGTGGTAGTCAGATATGGTCATCAGTAAAAAGGGCAGCTCAAAATGCCAAATACAGTTCGGGAATACCAGAATCAAGCAGGTACAAAAATTTAAATACCTTGGAAGGGTTATAACAGAAGATGGAAAGTGCGACACAGAGATCCGAAGGCGAATTGGCATGGCGAAGGAAGCATTCCAGAAGTTGAGTAAAGTATTAAGAAACAGGACAATTTCGCTAGAAACTAGGAAGAGAGTACTGGATAGCTACGTGCTGTCCATCCTTTAATATGGCAGTGAATACTGGACAATACCATCAAAGATGAAGAAAAAGGTTGAAGCAACTGAAATGTGGTTCTACAGAAGGATGCTGTGAATATCATGGATCGAGCATGTGAGCAATGATGAGGTCTTAGAAATGATGGAAACAAAAAGGAAATTAATACTGAGCATTAGGAAGAGACAACTGAAGTTCCTGGGATATGCAATGAGGAAGGAGGGCTTGGAGAACTTGATACTAACAGGTCAGATAAAGGGAAAAAGAGACAGGAGAAAGCAACGGATAACATATTTGAAGGATCTAATCAGGTGGATGATGGAACGAGGATTGCATGGTGTAACAGGAGAAGGCGTGATAAGAGCCACCAGGATAGGGAGACGTGGAAAGCCATGATTGCCTATTTCCTGAAGGAACAAGGCACATAGAAGAAGAAATCAGATTGAAGTTCGAAAAAGCTACTAACGCAAGATAAAAGCTCAATTCCAATCCAATTAATATGAACTTAATATTATTTTATCTTGTATCCTTCGATTTTCTCTCAGATTTTTAATTCAATCAAATTATTCTTTTTTTTCGTTCAATGTTCTATATGACCAGTTATGCAAATTCTCTCCATTTCAACAAGAAGCAACCCTTTTCTTTTCTCTCTCTCTCTCTCTCTCTTTTCTTTGTTATGCCAGCATTTTTGAATTTTTTGTCGTTTTAATGACCCGTTGTTTGTTTGTTTTATTCTAACTGCTTTCTTTCAATTTTTAAAATATTCTCGAACTTTTAACTCTAATATTCTGTCCGTTTCTTCTTTATTTTATTTTTGTCATTTTGTTTTCTCCCTTTTTTTAAAAAAAATAAATTTTTAGTAATCTTCTCTGCTTTTCGTTTTCTTCCAATCTTTTCATCCAGATTCCGTTGATAATCTTTCTATTACTTTTCTATTCCTTAATAATAATAATAATAATAATAATAATAATAATAATAATAATAATAACGTGATTGGAATTACAACGAGAATGACGTGTTTTTCTGAGGCTCCTAAAAATGTAACGCCTTTTTTTTCTAATGAAATTTTGTTTTACTATTTCAAGCGTAAACATGAATTTTTCTTCGTATATTATTTAATTTATCTGTTTCTTCTTTAAATGATCCTAATAGATTCATCAACTAGTTTTCTTATTATTCATATTTCCCTTAGTTGTCGATATTTCGAATTTTTTTAAAAACTATGATAATCTTTCTTAAACACAAAAACTAAAACAAAAACAGAAAAAAATACGATGAATAACACTAAAACAGTTTGATACAATTTCTACGATATTCTTTCTTAGAAAGAATACGTATTTGTTTATTTTTATTTATTTATTCATTTTACTTATTTATTTATTCATTTTTTGATAACCTTATTTTCGACGACTTTAATGAATAACACTAACAAAATATACAGTAGGCGAAAAATTACTGTTTTTAAATTTCACGGCAGTAATAAACGTAAACGTATGTCAACTTTTTCTTTTCCATTGATATTTTTTCTTTCCTTTAAACAGTTATTTTTATTACAAGGACTAGTGATGTTAGCAACCATTTTTTTAAAACAAAATGCTCTCTAAGTGTAATGATATTATTTCCGCTGAGCGGCTGTTACGTGCAAGTTTTTTTTTTTAACCAGCGTCTTTCTATTTGAATTTTTTTCTATATGAAATTCTGTTTTACTATTTTCACATAAACATAAAATTTTCTTCATATATTATTTAATTTATCTGTTTCTTCTTTAAATGATCCTAATAAATAGATTCATCAGTTTCCTTATTATTCATATTTCCCTTAGTTGTCGATATTTCGAAATATTTTTTAAACTATTATAATTTTCTTAAAAACAAAAAACAAAACAAAACAACAGAAAAAATACGATGAAAAACAGTTTGATTATAATTTCTACGACATTCTTTTTTTTCAGAAAGAATACGTATTTATTCATATATTTATTTTTATTTATTTATTCATTTTATTTACTTATTTAATTTATTTTATTTTGATAACCCTATTTTCGACGACTTTAATGAAAGAATTACTGAATATACAGTGGAAGAACAAATTATTATTTTTATTTTAAATCTCACAGCACTAATAAACTTAAACATATGTCAACTTTTGTTTTCCATTAATTTTTTCTTTTTAACAACTATTTTTGTTACAAGTACTAATGATAGTAGCAACATTTTTTTAACAAAATTCTCTAGTGTAGTGATGTTTTGTTCCTTTGAGCGGCTGCTACGCCAAGTTTTTTTTTAAAACCAGCGTCTTTCTCTTTGAATTTCAATCACGTCTCTGTCAGATGTCGCTTGGCAACCCATTTAGGAGAAGGAAAGCTTCGAACAACAACCCGCAACTCAAGGTGTTAATCGAGGAGTGAATTGCTACTGCGTTATGAGGTCACAAACGATCCCCTAGAGGCTTCGGGGCCCTGTTTTTAAAAAACGTTACCCAACGTGCCGGGCAACTTTGGGTGGACGTTTGGACCCGTGTGTCACTCGTGGGAAAAATATGAGAATTACAAATAGAAATAAAAAGTTCAGTATGGCTCTTCCAGTGGATAAACAGAAAGCCCGTCCTTCAGGAGGGAACCTACTTGAGGTCGAAAAAACTGCCATAGGAACAAACTCCTACACAAAGAATGAATCTTCAGGTTCCCACGACCAGGATAATCCTAATGATGGCCCTGAAAATTCCCCAGCTAGATCTATAACCATATATTTAAAGAAAGAAAAAATAAAATGATCTCGTGAGGAGTACAAAGTCGTTATGACAGCATTTATATGAAGCGTTACTAAAACCTCAAAAACAAAACATCACTCGCCAAACATATGACATTTGGCGAGAAAAGGTTGGACAAACAAATAGAAAGTACATTGACGAAAATAAATTAGCAAATGTGCGAAGATACACCATGCAAAATAACCGATTGACAGAGGCTGAAATTAATGCGATAAAAAAAATTGCAACCAGAATAGACGAATAAACAAAATATGAAAGGGAACCGGAATCAGAAATAAAAAGTAGTAACATCAAACAAGCCACAGGTCATAATGTAGAAACCGTGATACACACAAATCACTGTGAAGATAATGCTGTAAGTTTAGATGTGCTGGAAAGGTGTGATCTGAGTCAGTTACAAGACGGCAATAAAACGAGTTCAAAACACATTGAACAGAATTATTTTACGGAAAACAAGAACAGTATACAAGAAGCCAAGGAAGAAATCAAGAACCATATAAGTCAGATATAAAATATTACGATGGAGGAACGAGAACAGCTCCCAAAATTATAAAGCAACAAAGCATAACCTCGAAACAATTAAGCTCTACAATGCAGCACTCAAATTAATTTTGGGTGAAGAAGATACTAATATACATCTCAATGAAGCAATATATGCATCAGTAATAGCTGCAACAAAAAGTTGAACATCAAATTAAAAACAAGGCAATCTCACAGACATGAAGATCCACCTTGGAAAAACATAGAAAAAGAAATCGAACAACTTAGACGTGAACTATCAGTACTCGATGAACTGACAAGATGAATAAATGTAAAAACTAGAAAAGGCAGAAGAGTCGAAAGAAAATACAACATTAGAAATGAAAATGAAGTCCTATCAGCTAAGGAAAAAATAAAGCAACCAATACAACTGAAGGCTCAAAAATAAGACGCTATGAGAAAAGATCAAGATTCTACAGACAAAACAAGATTTTTCAAACCAATGCAAAGAAATTTTAAAAGGAAATAGGTAAAAAAGAATTGAAGTGACAGTCCCCCACAAAAAATGGAAGAAGTTATACAGTTCTGGGAAAAAATATGGGTTTCCCCTAAAGAACACAACAAAGAAGTAGATTAGATTCCGCAAGAGATAGAACGAATGTAAAATAAACCAATACAGATTTGGGCTGGGACCAGAGAAGAGGATGTTAAATGTGCCCTGAAAAAAGCACTCAATTTGAAATTTCCAGGAATAGATAAAATTCCTAAATTTTGGCTATATTATTTAAATACAGCAGATAAAAAACTAGCCAAAGAACTTCAAGAAATGGTTAACGATCCCACTAAAATTCCTGCATGGATGACCAAAGGAATTACATTTCTTCTACCCAGGAATAGTGATACAAACAACCCGAAAAACTACAGACCGATTACATGATTACATTCCAACAACATACAAACTATTAACATCTGTTTTTAACAAAACAGACATATTTCTTCTTGGAAAAAAATGGCACGCTACCGTTTGAACAAGAAGGGTGCCAACGTGGTTTTTACGGATGTAAAGACCAATTACTTATTTACACAAATGATCCTGGAAAACTACTACAATGCAAAAAAAAAATCTTAGTACTGCCTGGATAGATTATCGTAAGGCATTCGACAATGTACCACATTCCTGGATCTTAAAGACTTTAAATATATACAAGATATAACCCGTCATTATCAATTTCATCAAACAATGTATGTCGATATGGAAAACAACCCCTTATCTCAATCATATAAATGGAACCTATAAGTCTGGTGAAATAAACATCAAAAGTGGCATATTTCAAGGTAACTCTTTGTCTCCCTTACTATTCTGCATATCGTTAATAGCACTAACCAGTCAACTTATAAAATAGGCCAAAAGAAAATAAGCTATCTATTTAAATTGTATGCTAAGAATGATAATGAGCTGGAAGTTCTATAAACTGTAAAATGCTTCAGCAAAGACATTGGAATTACATTCAATTTGAATAAATGTGCTAAAGCTACAGTTTTACGTGGAACGCGACAACAAACATCCTCAATTAGCTTAGACACTGCTGTAACAATAAAACAATTAATGCCAGAAGAAGCTTATAAATACCAAGGTGTAAATAAGAGTGAAAACATTCACAACAAAAAAAAATAAATAAATAAATAAATAAAATGAAAAAAATAGTGCGTAAAGAGTACTACAGAAGGCTACAACTGATATTAAAAACTGAATTGAATTCTCAAAACAGAATTATGCCATTAATAGCCTTGTCATCCTAGTTGTCCAATACAGTTTCAACGTCTTAAACTGGACTCTAAGCGATATCAGGTGAATGGATTCTAAAACAAGAAAGCTTCTTTTTAAGCATAAGATTCATCATCCAAAGGTTGATATAGACCGTCTATACATAAACCGTAAAGAAGGTGGAAAAGGTCTTATTCAGCTGGAATTGTCATACAAGACAACAACTATGGGCTTAGTAACATACATAGAAAAAACAAAGGACTGGATGATACAATTAGTCAAAGAACATGAAAACAGAAAGAAAAAATATTCAATAAGGCAGTAAATACAAACAAGATTTACATTTAGTAGATTCTGTAGAAAAGCAAAACAGAAGCCAAGAACCAACTATTGCGGCAAAAATATGAAAATGAAAGCCAAAGATAAAGCTCTTGAAGAGATGAAACAAACAATGCTGGCAAGACAAACCTTTGCATGGCCAATATCCAGAACGTGCTAATAAACCCAATGTTGATAAAGGTTGATATGTGATTACATCATCTAAACAGACAGAAAAATTGAAGCAAATGGGCCGGACATTATTGTTAAAAGCCAGAAAGAAAAAACTTGCCTATTAATTGATACGGCTTGTCCAGCGGATTGTAACATAGCAACCAAGGAATTCGAAAAACTGTCAAAATATAAAGACTTGGAAATTGAAATAGAAAAAAATGTGGAAATTGAAAACAAGAATCGTGCCAGTTATAGTAGGTGCACTTGGAATGATAAAAAAATGAAAGAAAACAACACATTGAAAGAATCCCTGGAAACCCCAACTTAAGAGATATACAAAAAATTGTTTTGTTAAGTACAACCAACACACTAAGGAGAACTTTGTCTATGTAACGCTAGGGATGATAGGGGAGATATAAAAAAAACATTAAATAGAGCCATAACAACACACCACGACCTGCCTTAGATTTTTCCCGCACACTTGGTTGGTTGTGCGACCATAACAGAAATCGAAATATGATCTTGATAACAATAATAATAAAGACAAAAATAATAATAATCTTAATAATACTAACGTACATAGAAACAACAAAGGACTAAATGATGCAATTATTCAAACAACATGAAAACAGAAAGAAAAGATATTCAATAATAAAGAAGGCGGTAAATACAAACAAGATTTACATTTAGTAGATTCTGTAGAAAAGCAAAACAGAAGCCAAAAATCAACTATTGCAGCAAAAATATTAAAAAGAAAGCCAAGGATGAAGCTCTTGAACAAAAAACATGAAATGGAGCCTTAACAGCACATCACGACCTGCCTTAGGTCTTCCTGCAGAATTAGTAGGTAGTGCGACCATAGCAGAAATCGATTTGTAATGAAAAATGACATAATAATAATATTAATAATCATAATCTTTTTCTGGTTTGCTCTTTTTCTTCCTTGCTTAACACCTAAAATCTCTTCGCTGTAACAAATGGTATTGTTTTAGCTCACTTTTATTTCGACTGTATAGTTACATCTAATTTTTTGGTATAACAACTCTGTCTCCTCGGAAACTCTGACCATGCGGTGGTTTCCGTTAACATCTCCTTCCATTCCCACTTCACCCAAGAAACTCAGACTAGCAGAATTTTCTACTGCTACCAAAGAGTCGATTGGGACTCATTCCTCAATTTCCTCTGCGACGTCCATTGCGACAATGTCTTTAGTCTTCCCGTTGAACACTGTGTGAAGACTGAGGTCTCTGCTTAGGTTAAGGCTAGCATCGATGCTTTCATCCCAGTTGAGACTTAAACCAAACTCTTCCCCGTGGTTCTCCCCCGCTTGCACGGCCGCCATCGCACATCGAAATCACTTCTTCCGGCTTTATCGGAGTCACCCGTCGGACCATAACAGTCGCCTCTTTTCTCTGCTTGCAATAAATGCAAAAGGATACTTAAAGAAGGCAAGTTGCTGTTTGCAACCAGTATGAAGCAGCGCATAGCATCCCGGATTTTGGTCCCAAAACTACTATTCGAGGTCCTCTTCAACAGACAAAACTGAGTGCTTTGGTTCTAGATTTTCCACCAACTCGACACTGGACTCGTCTGGAGTTCCTATACCCGACTTCCCACTTCGAACCAAAGCCCAACTGACTGACATACACATTACCCCCTTGGTGGTCTCTAAAATAATTTCAAAGCTTGGCCTTCTTAAAGTGAGCGATGGTGACTGAATTCCAATTTATTGTTCTAAAGAAATGTGCTCCTGAAATCTTCTCTATTCTCTCCAAACTCTATAACTACTGCCTCTCTGCTTCTTGCTTTCTTGCCTGTTGGAAGTTCTCCTCCGAGGTTCCAATATATAAAAACACTGGTGAACCCACAGACCCCTCTAATTATCGCCCTATCAGCCTCCTACCGATTTTTGGTAAAGTGTTCGAAGCCATCATCAACGCCGAGGTTGTTCAACATCTCACAGCTCACAGTCTCTTCTCTGATAAACAATATGGTTTCTGCTTACCCAGGTCTACTGCTGATATGCTCACGACCATCACTGAGTATATACATCTGGACAAGAACGGCGAAGCCTGAACTGTTGCCCTAGATATCTCCAAAGCGTTTGACAGAGTCTGGCATGCTGACTTTCTACGCAAGCCGCGGGTCTATGGTATAACTGGGCAATTGTTGGACCTAATCCAATCATTTCTTTCAAATCGCACAATTAAGGTAGTATTGAACGGACCTGCCTCTCAATACTATCACACGAACGCGGGTGCCGCTCAAGGCTCTATTCTAGGTTCTACCCTTTTCCTTATCTACATTAACGATCTCCCCGATGTAATAAGATCCCAAGTAGGCATATACCCTTACGACACTACGGTTTCCTTTCGCCTCGATCAAAACTGCCGAGGCTGATAAAGCAAACCTCACTGCCGAGCTTGAAAAAGAACCTCCAATCCGTGGTGGACTGGGATAAGAAATGGCTCGTGAATTTTAATGCTTTCAAAACGAAGCTCCTATCTATTAAACATCACAGACAATTGCTCCACTTCTTATTAACAGAGATCAGGCTAGTCTCCCTGAAAGTGAAACCCTTCGCCTCCTCGGGTTAACTCTAACAACAGACCTCGAGTGGAATGTCTACATAGAATCGATAGTTAAATCCGCTGCTAAGAAGGTCGGTTCTCTGTGCAGGGCCGGGAGGTTTTTCCCGTCTGAAAAAATCCTGCATATATACAAATTTACCATCCGCCCGTGCATTGAATACTGTTGCTATATTTGGTCGGGTCCTCCTGCTATCCACCTAGCTTTTCTCGCCCTTCCCGCCTGTGGAATTTCCTTCCGTTTACTTGCTTTCTCGACAGGTACAATCTTCAAGTATTTAAATGTAAGGTCAATAGTCATCACCTATCTCACTAATTTGCATCCTCTCTCATGCCCTCATCACATTTCTTCAGTATACTCATCATTCTCTTACCCGCTTTCTGACACCCACTGTACACTCCTTTTCATAACTTTCCTCCTATGTAACCCTCTGCACAATAGTGGCAATATAAGACCTTGCTTGAGGCGATACGCTTATAAAAAAAAAAAACAACTAATTTCTCGGCTGGAAACTTCTGACGCCGTTCATTTCTCTATTGTTTTTCTTGTTAGTGCCATTCGTCCTCTTATTGTTTTTTTTTTCTATTTAATCTGAAAAGTATCGTCCCTTATATATATACATATAATTATGTATTTCTCTTTTCAGGTTAGTCGTGTTTCGTATTATTTTATCTTTCTCCTATCTTCTCGGATTTTGTTCACCTCTTTGCTTCATTTATTCAATCTCTCTTCATATGTTCTTTCTTTTTAACATTTACTTTCAATCGATCTATTTTCTTCTCTTAATTCTAGCTTTTCTTTCACTCTCACACATTATCTATCTCTAGTTGATCTTGTTTTGTTTGTATTCCAACTTCACAAGTGTTCCCTTTTGCCTCGCTATGATCATCTTGTTCTTGTTATATTCTTCTATTAATCTAACAACTATTTTTTACTTTTCAGTTACTTTCTTATTATTCATTGCGTTGCTTTTATCCTCTTCTTTTTAGTTTTTTTCACTGTTTTCTATGCCTTTTACATCTTTCAGTTTTGATCTTTTCATTATTACATTATTCGCTTTTTCAATCCGACTTCCATCTATTACTTTCTCTTTTATACTAAAAATGATTTTTTTCAAAGAAGTAATATCATCAAATGTAAGCCTATTGTAAGAGAAATTATGTAGTTATTAATGTCTTTGTGTACATGCACCAGCTTCATAACAAATGTACCATATCGGGTAAATTAAAGACGGCTATAAGACAGATGAAAGCAAAGTTCATCTTGAATTACCTTGAGTTAATCTTGAATTCTCATCCATTCTTTCCCAATCTTTAGTTTTTTTAAAGAGGGAATCAATTATGCATGCATAATTAGGTCAATAATCTTTGTCATAAGTACTCAAGGGAAATTAAAATCCTAAAGGCTCTATTTATCGCGAAGACAAAAATGAATTACCTCCCCTTATTTGAGAGGCTTCCATTGGAATGTATTACTTCATTTATTTGAGAAGATTTTGTGGGAGTGAAAGAAGGTTACCGATCAGAAATTTTGCTCACGTCCGGCACACATCATTTAATGCACACTAAAGGAATTCTCACGGGGATATTCATTGAGACCCTGCTCTTTCAGAAATTAAAGGTACTTTGTGGAATTGCTTTTGGTTCATTCTCTTTGACTAAGAAGTCAATCGAATACATCACCAATAATGAAATTTTCAATAAAATCAATTTTACACACGGATTGGCCGGCAGAACCAGTTTAATATCGCAATTACATTAGGAATTTGATTTTTATTCTTTCAGTATTTTTCTTTTACTTTTCAATAGGTTTATTGTTTAAATTCATCTGAATTTTCAAACACTTTTTAAGAAAACAGACATATTATATATTTCATAAATAATATGCAATGAAATTGGTATCTATCTATCTATCTATCTATCTATCTATCACAACATATATATATATATATATATATATATATATATATATATATATATATATATATATTTATACGTATTATACACACACACATATATTTATATGTGTATACATATGTACTTATGTAAATATGTATATATAGGTACATATATACATATCTAAACTTATTTATAAATGGAACTTTGTCTGTGTCACTGTGTCTGTGTCCGTTACCTGTAGACTCTGAAACGGCTGAACCGATTTTCTTGAAAATTTGCACAGTTGTACTATAGGCGGCTGCGAGTGTTCTTAGCTAGGTTTTGTGTCGAGGTACCTTCGATAAATATCGAAAATCAACAATCGAAAAAATCGGGTTATAGAAAAAGTGATACGATTCTAATAAAATTTGATGCACTCATAGACAAAGACATAAGAAACGATATTCAGAAGTTTCATGGTTGCAGTTCTTACAATAGTGCAGAAATTTGATATCGATACGAGGAAATCAAAATTTGACTTACATCCATTCATTTTTCTTTCAGTCTACGGTTTCGCTTTCACTGGAAGCAACTATTGCTTTTTAGTCTTTCGTGCCAACGTCCAAAGAGTCTGAGCTTCAGGACCATGGGTTAGTTTTAAAGCTTTCATTACACCCGAGCAACGCCGGGCTATACTGCTGGTATATATATATATATACTAGCCCGGCTAGTACCTACTTATCAATCCCACCTATCAAGTTTTTTTTCTGTGACGTAAAATATTGAAATTTTTGAACTTCCGCCTGTAAATTCTTATTTTATTTTGAGTATAAGTTGCTGATGATACGTGAAATCTCTCTTAGGATTTCATGTAGAAATGATCATACAACTGTTTTGAACTTCGAAATTTATTTTGTTTTTTAATTAGCTCTGCAATTTAAATATTAATTACATTGAGCCCTCCACCTGTATTATTTTTTAATATTAAAATATGAATATTAATTAGGATCGGGTCTTTAGGGTTTACCTTCCTCTTTTTCCTTTTGGATTAAACTTTTAAATATATATATATATATATATATATATATATATATATATATATATATATATATATATTGAAAACTCAACATTTGATTAAACGGTTATGAATCCTGAATTTATTTCAGCAGTGTAAAATACAGTAGATGAAATCATTTGGATTATCCTCTCCGTCTCCACGGGTTGACATTCTGTTTTCTCTCTTTCTCTTTCTTTCTCTCTCTCTCTCTCTCTCTCTCTCTATATATATATATATATATATATATATATATATATAATAAAATTAATTTCGATGTTCAAATCAGTTGTATGGCCATTTCTACATGAAATTTCTAAGAGAAATTTCACGTATCCTCGGCAACTTTTTATTTCAAAATAAAGATATAAAGACCAAAAACCTAATTTCCAAAATAAATTGCCAACTAGACTAATTAATCCAATTAAAAGTGATTTAGGCTTAATTTCTAGGAAAATTTTAAAAAACTTAATTGACAAGTTGCAATCTACTTTGCACCTAAGCCTCTGGAAAAGTTCCAATGATACCATCAATTGATTTAATAACATCAAAAATAAATCTAAATCTAGCTTTCTTAAATTTGATATTGTAGATTTCTACTCTTCAATATCTAAGGACCTTCTTAAAAGTTGTATAAATTTTTCTAGAAATTATGTTGATATTTCGTATAGTGATTGTAAGATTATTTTAGCTACTAGGAAATCTATCCTTATTTTTGAAAATTCTACACAGACGAAAGGGCCAAATGATAGTTTTGATGTTTCTATGGGAGCTTATGATTCAGCCCAGGTGGCGGATCTAGTAGGAATATATATTATAGACATATTAAGTATATTTTTGGACCACAAACAAATAGGTTTATATCGGGATGATGGGTTAATGTTTATTCCCAATTCCAATGGACCCTATACGAATAGAATTCATAAAAAATCATTATAGCCCCAAATTTTCTCGGTTTTAAGGTTGAAGTGACTTCCAATTTTAAAATTTTAAACTATCGAGATATTACCCTCAACTTAAATGATGGGTCCCACCAGCCCTTTCTCAAAGGAAATAGTTTACCCACTTACTTTAATCTCTCATCTAATCACCCAAAAACTATTTAAAACAGATACCCACTGTCGTAAATATTAGGATTAACCGTTTATCATCGAACATCAAAACTTTCAGTGAAAGTAAAGAAATTTACAACAAGGCTCTTCTAAAAAGCGGATTTAAGAATAAATTAACAATTGACCCCGAACCATCTAATACTAAAAATAAAAATAATTGTAGAAAAAGCAAGATAATTTGGTTTAACCCCCCATACTGCAAACTAACCAATATTAATATAGGTAAATATTTTCTCAGGTTAATAGACAAATATTTTAACAACAACAATCCCCCACGGAAGGTCTTTCATAGGAACACATTAAAATTAGCTACTCCTGTACCCCAAATATAGACAACATTATAAATTCTCATAATAGGCAAATTCTAAAGAATTTATGTAATACCGACTCTAGGTCCTGAATTTCTAATGAATGCAACTGTAGCTCCGTGAGTATCTACCCGGTGGAAGGCAAAGGTAAACCCACCCAGGTAATCTATGAAGCTCACATTTCACCGTCCAACAACATGAAAAATTACCGGACTTATATTGGTATATCCGCGGGGGTCTTTAAGCAACGTTATTACAATCACAGATATTCCTTTTCTAACCTAAATCAGAAATACCAAACAGCCCTTTCCCGAAGATTTTGGAAAATGAAAGAAGAAAGGCTGAACCCTATATATATATATATATATATATACTGATAAATCTAAAATTATTTATAAATGGAACTTTGTCTGTGCCTGTGTGTGTGTCTGTGTGTGTGTATTCGTTACCTATAGACTCCAAAACGGCTGAACCGATTTTCTTGAAAATTTACACAGTTGTACTATAAGCGTCTACGAGTTTTCTTAGCTAGGTTTTGTGTCTAGGTATCCCCGATAAATATAAAAAATTGATAATCGAAAAAATCGGGTTATAAAAGTAGTGGTCCGATTTTAATCAACTTTGATACACTCATAGACAAAAACATAAGATACGATATTCAGAAGTTTTCAGTCTCTGTGAGAATTTTAGTTTTACTGTTTGTATTATCTAATGAATGATAGGTTGCAGTTCTTACAATAGTGCAGAAAATCGATAATATATATATATATATATATATATATATATATATATATATATATATATATAAATGGCAAGATGTTTGTATGTGTGTCTTTTTATCTGTCTGTATGTCCTTTATACAAATCCACAATTTTTATCCGATTCTCACCAAATTTCACACAAATATTCTTTAGGCTGAGTCCGAGCTCCAGGACCATGGATTAGTTTTAAGGCTTTCATTACACCCGAGTAATGTCGGGCTATACTGCTAGTATACATATAATCCTACATTTAAGGTACGATTTGAGGTTTCATGCATTTACATCTATCTATCTATCTATCTCTCTATCTATCTATCTATCTATCTATCTATCTATCTATCTATCTATCTATCTATCTGCGGATGACTATTTACGCTCTCACACTCTGATTGAGCACTCTGGAAGAATGGTAGACTTTGCAAAACAGTAGCTACTCTGGCATCTACGCATCGTTAATTCAGCAATGAATTAGAACACACTCAGCTATTGTATAATGATAATATACATGCTAAAAAGTCTGCCTTTTTCCATCGAGCGCCCATAGCTCATAGGTAGAATCGCCAACTGACGCCAATTCGTTCGGGTTTCAATCCTGGGTTAAAAAAGCAATCGGATTCTAACCGTACTGATGAGCTATGAAACAGAAAAACAGATCTGTCTGCGGATATATATATATATATATATATATATATATATATATATATATATATATATTTAAAATTATTTGGTTGTGACATTATTTTTGATCGATACTCGTATTTAAGTAGATATTCCATTTATAATCAAACAGTATATATTTATTCCTATTTTTGTTACGAAAATGTGTGTCATTCGGCAGGATTCGAACCTGCCGATAGAAATAAATATATAAAAACTGTCTGATTATAAACAGAATATCTACTTAAATACGAGTATCGATCAAAAATAATGTTCAAAGAAATAATTTCAAAGTGTCGATTGTTTATAACGATTTCGTTAATCTAAATATTGTTTATAACGATTTCGTTATCTTAATATATATATATATGTGTGTGTGTGTGTGTGTGTGTGTGTATGTGTATGTGTGTGTGTGTGTATACTTATGCTTAAACCACCGTTAGTTAGCACGTATTTGTCTGCTTTCTGAGATGAGGTAGTATTTACATTACAGTGTTTTCTGCCCTGCCGTTACCTCACATAAGTAATTTTTTTTTTTTTATAAGCGTTTCACCCCGAGCAAGGCATGTCACTGCCACTACTGTGCAGGGGGCTACGTAGAGTGGAGAAAGGCTGATTAAATATAAGAAATAACAGAGGGTGGGTGATAGGCGGGTGAGGATACCGAGAATGAGGGTTGGGTAGATGAGAGTGTTGTGAAAATAGTTGGGAGTTAGTGTGATAGGAGGTGTCTATTGACCCTACATTTAAACACCTGGAGATTGTAACTGTCGGGAAAGCAGACTTGTGGAAGGGAGTTCCACAGGCGGGAAGCGCGAGAAAAGAAGCTATTGGAGTAGAATTTACGGTTACATCTTATTTGTTTAACTGTAAAAGGGTGGGACCTAGTTGCTAATCTAGTATCTCGTGTAAATTCGTGCTTAGGCGGCACCAGTGATCTAAGCTCATCGGAGCAGAAGCCATGAAAGTACTTGTAGAAGAGGCACAGGGAAGCTACATCACGCCGGTGTGAGAGCGGCTGCAGCCGGTCTGCCAAGTCAGTATCAACCACGTTACAGATCCTCCTTTGTATTTTGTCAAGAAGCCCAAGGAGAGCAGCAGGGGCACCCGATATATTCAATACACGGGCGGATGGTAGATTTGTATATGTGCAGAATAGTTTCAAGTGGGAAAAATTTCCGGGCCCTGCACAGGGAGCCCACTTTCATAGCAGCAGATTTGGCAATGGATTCAATATAGTCATTCCATTTGAGGTCCGCCGAGAGTGTAAGGCCAAGGAGGCGTAGTATTTTACTCTCTGGGAGGCTAGCTTGTCCCATGCTAATGGGAGGTAGATAAGTAACTGAAACATGAAAGTCGCTTTCTGGTTTTAGTTATAAAAAGGAAGCATATATAAGAAAGAAAGAAAAAAAGAAGAGACGATAATTGACATATGCCTTTCAGTTGTTTATTTAGTCATTAAATTATGAACTTTTATATATATATATATATATATATATATTATCGATTTTCTGCACTATTGTAAGAACTGCAACCTATCATTCATTAGAAAATACAAACAGTAAAACTAAAATTCTCACAGAGACTGAAAATTTATATACATTGTGTATTTTGATAACAGTATTTATTTAATAGATGTGCGTTGTAGTGTAATGGTTATCGACTCGGAACAAGAGATAGAGGTACCGAGTCCGAATTCCAGTTGAATTCCTTGCATTCACTTACGCACAACTACCACAGGGAAAGATATTAATCTGTCTCTTCCCTCCAGTTGTGGGTTAAATAATAGGACAAATTAAGTTCTATAGCCTTGGCTGACAACCAGTATACCACAGAAAGCAATGGCAACCTACTGGATAATCTTCGGCCCAGTCAGTCATTTCTCTTTCGAGACATGATCGCCCAAAGCGTGTATCACGTATGGCACTTAACTGACTGATCAATTTAATATATATTTCATTAAAACGATTGACAAAGAACTTTTGATAATTATTTTACTGGAATTTTCTTCTTTGGATTTAGTTTATGTTCAGATTCCCCAAATACGTGTTCGTTCCGAGAGGTTTCAGTTAATTTCTTAATTATTTTCAAGAACTTTGATTGTGTTATTGTAATTGGTTTGTAGGCTTGTGCGACGGAGATAGATTTTAATGACTGAATGCTATTGATACACTGTCTATCATTTTGTTTTCTATGATGTGTACTTCTGTGGTTTCGTTAGACACTTTTTACTCTTAGAGGGGCGTATGTTGCCGATAGAAGATAGAAGATATTTTCATGCTGGTTAAAATAAATGCGAAATATATTATGTCATCCAGATTTACACTGCCGGCCATAATTATTAGGCCAACCCAGTGTTTAAAAAACTTATGTATTTCATACTCTTTTTAGTATTTATTACCAAGTGGATAATTCTAAATGAAAATAGAATGGTTCTTTGGACGATGGCAGCCAGGAAGCCTTTGCTTTGGCCAGCCAATAAAAAGAAGAGACTAGCATGGGGAAGAGAGCACAAAAACTGGACACCAGAACAGTGGTCAAAAGTGTTGTGGATTGATGAGTCTAATTTCGAATGGTTTGGGGAGTAAAAGAAGGGTGTGTACGTGCGGAGGAGGGTTGGGGAGCGAGTGAAAGATGAGTGTGTATAGTCATCGATGAAACATCGTGGTGGATCCTGCGTGATTTGGGGCTATTTTGCGGGCACGGGTTCAGGTGGCTTGGTTGAAGTAAGGGGGACTATGAAGAAAGAACAGTACCATTCAGTCTTACAGAGATATACAATTCCATCTGGATTGCGTATTGTGGGTCAAAATTGTATCTTCCGACAGGATAACGATCCAAAAAATACTTCTAAACTGAGCCAAAATTATTTAAAATTAAAAGAAACTGCTGGAGTGCGACAAGTTATGTGTTGTCAGTCACCAGACCGCTCACCAATTGAACTTTCATGGGATGAGTTAGACAGGTGAAGTAAGAAGAAACAACCTGGTAATGTACAGGATTTAGTTAGGTGTAAAGGATACCGGGAGTGAGTTGTCGGAGGATTATTTTAAAAAACTTACAGCAAGAATACCCAGAGTGTGTCCAGCCGTTGTGAAAGCAAACAGAAGTTATTTTGATGAAACTGCTATGTAGGTATTTATGAATTCATTTGATGCACATGTTATTGTGCAGTATTAACAAGTGAACAATTCTATTTTTATTTACAATTATTCACTTGACAATAAATACTAAAAAATAGTATGAAATACATATTTTTTAAACACTGGGGTTACCTAATAATTATGGCCGGGAGTATATCTATAATTTCTATAGGGAGTAATAATACATTGAGTATACACTGGCATAAGTACATTATATACACGCGAAGGAATAGTAAATATTCCGAAAAAAATTTTCAAAGTAGAAAGACCACTCTCTGAATGTTATTGATACACTGTCTATCATTTTGTTTTCTATGATGTGTACTTCTGTGGTTTCTTTAGACACTTTTTACTCTTAGAGGTGCGTATGTTGCCGATAGAAGATAGAATATATTTTCATGCTGGTTAAAATGAATATGAAATATGTTAGGTCATCCTAATAAATATGGCCGGTAGTATATATATATAATTTCTATAGGAAGTAATATTACATTTAGTATACACTGGCATAAGTACATTATATACATGCGAAGGAATAGTAAATATTCTGTAAAAAATTTTCAAAGTAGAAAGACCACTCTCTCTGTGAGTTTTACACGGTTCTGCTGTCATTCCTGTTATAGGAAAGAGATGTGCTTTTCCAACAAGATGATACGGGTACTTATTGTGGGAACTTACCTACAATTAGACTCGTCCACACTTTTATAATATGGCTACCAACTTTGAGTTAAGCCACTGAGAGAGTGAATGAGATAGAACGTATGCGTGAGGAAGTACTCTCTAGTTTACGTTTACCTTTGTACTACGTTTTCCGAGAATATGCTATTCAACCTTATATCCGAGTCCGTGTTATCTTTCTATAGCCCTTCGGTCATAACAGTACTCAATAAATCTTTCAAAATTATCAGCTCCATCTTCCATTGAATATGTACGAAACATAATTAGACAGCGTCTGACTCATTCAGTTCAATAGGTGCAAAAGGTGTACAAAATGATATATCACACGATTGTATTCTTCATCTCTATGACTGAATGCACGCGTGTGCTGATGCCAAATGAGGATATACAGCGTATCAATATAGAATTTGAATACTCTTGACATACACTTATCGTGGAATCTGTGATAATATCTATCTTTATATGGGACCAGTAGCCATTTTTCATCTGTATTAATTGTACCTATAGCTTTGAATAAATTGAAAAACGTTTTCAGATTATTACAAATCCGAAAGGAAGCAGCTACTTCTAAATGAAGATCAATAAATCAGTAGATAGAGGTAGATTAAGCTTAACATTTATTCTATGATGTTGTATCTCCATTATGGCAGAATAGCATAGGATAAAGTATAATTCTATAAGACAGAAGATATTCTCTTCCAAACGATTGCTTCCCCGACGGCTACAATCTCCAGGAATTTAAATGTAAGGTCAATAGACACCTCCTAACACACTAACCTGCTCCCATTCTATCAAGCACTCTTCCCATCTGCCCAACCCTCATCCTCACTATCCTTACTCATCTGTCACCTTCCTCCTGTCATTCCCTATGTCTAACCACTCCTTCTCTTTACCTTCCCCTATGTAGCCCCATGCGCAATAGTGGCATTGGAATGCCTTGCTTGGGGTGAGATGATTAAAAAAAATATATATATTTACGTGAGTCATGCATGCTATGGGAATTTTAAAAGTGCAACACCTACAATGAAGGTTGCGTGCCAAGGCACTTGTTTAGGAAATTTAGAATGCAAGAAAAATACTTAACGGTGATCTGATAAGCAACGCTCAGGATAAAAAATGATGATTGGTGGTGTGGGGGCAGGCCAGCTGTTTTTCTTCTTCGGTCGCTTCAAGGAAATGGATTTCGTGGCTCCCTTTCTCGGCCGTTACACTGAAACAAATACCAACTAACCCGCTCCTACTTTCTCTTTGACAGTCTGACCGCAACTCCAACTCTAACACACGCAGTCCTCCGAAAAAATATCAATGGCTTGCGCTGCTGGCACACCACTTTTTATGCTATTCCAAGACGGCAAAAATTTGCACGTGTGCGCATATCGTCTCGTTTTGGACGAGATATATTTAAAAATAAATTGTGTCTTCAATAGCGGCTATATTTCTTTGTTATTACTTTGCAGGCAAGACACGTTCGTGCTCATTTCGAATTCCAAGGTAAGTCATGTCTTTCGTTACAATTAATTTTTGAAACACGAATCTAATATTAAAACATAAAATCATATGTCTAGTGTAGGAATAAAACGTCTGAAATACAAATATCTTTAATTTCTGACTGTTCAGTTCATATCTTATATAAATTCTTTGTTCAGAAGAAAATGAGAAGTTGAACAAAGGATGCGCTGTCTTCTTTTGATTTAAGTTTCGTTCGTTCTTGTTCTCGATTGCTCTGTAATGATACAGAAGGCAATTATCTCACGTGGATAACATGACAGTCGGTAAGTAACATCAGTTCACTGAATGACAAAACATCAGCTGCTGTTCAACACGCATGAAGGCAAGATCTGCCGGACCAATCTAGTTTCTATGTAGATAGCAGAGAAACAAGATATGACTGCTTACGACACTTAAGAGTGCAGAGTAAGCCACATGTTCTCACCAGATACATGTAATATAACAACCTGGCCCCACCCGAGGAAAGGCTGATGCAAGCGGGGGCGTTTCCGGTCGTTGAAAGGAACGGATGTTTGTTTGACCTTATTTCCGGCAGTAGCGGAAATGGCTACAAGAGGCAAACAGAACAGGTGTCTCTGAGAATTACGTGGCGTGCGTGGGCGAGGCAAAATCCGGAAGTACCGGTTTGGAGATTATAAAAGACCTCGGGCACGGATTTCACCGGGCAGAGAGACAGAGGCAGACGAGAGAGACAGACCAGACCAGAGGAGCAACAGATAGCGACGACCCCCCCCGTCAACCCTTGGAAGCGCGCTCTCGCTTTCTGTACCCTAGGCTACACGGTCCATCGTCATCAATAAAAATATAAGTCATATTTTTATATATATGCGTGTTTGTTGTTTGTCGCTATATAACAGACATCATTTGGTGCCTAAGTGACCTGCTGTTTTGAAACAACAAAACAGATTGATACGAGCTAGTTACCACGGCAACGATTGAAAATTCCGGACTTAAAACTACCGGATAGAAGACGAAAATAGTAAACAACCGGACGACAGCGAGGAAGGAAGAAAAAGAAAAAAGAAGACGAGAATATATAGCAGCGCGCGACTAAGTGACTATAGACATCAACGAAAGGTAAGTGACTCATTGATTTGATAGTGTGTGTGTTCTCTGCTCGTGTTTATAATAAGTCCAGTTAAAAAAAAATGGGACAGCATACTTTTGCCGATCTGACCGTAGAAATGAGAAATATGGTTTGTTCGGTAGAACGGAGGGGGTGAAACAGACTACATGTAGGGAGAGCGCGTAGGGTTGGGGTTGACGGGGGTATTAAAGTTGACAGGAGTGTTAAAGTTGGCGGGAGGAGTGGAGGGTTAAAGTTGACGGGGAGGAAGAAAGTTGAGATATTTGCCTATCTGTAGGTGTGGGGCATCTTAGTTGGTGGTTTATTTTTTTTTGTTAATATTTTACCATATATGTGAAGTGAGTTTAAAGTGGATAATTGGATTAACTTGTTGATAACAATGTTTTCTTTGGTTTGTGCAAGAAAATAGTTAATATTTCGTAGAATAAATATTTAATGAAATAATTTTGGTTTGTGTCTTAATTTTACTTAAAAAGCGGCATGAACTTTTCAGACAACCCAATAAAAATATTGACGAACAACTATTCTCAATGTGATTATGAAGGTCAGTTGTATGGTTGAAATAGTTGAGTTTTTCTGATCAGTACTCGAGCCGAATTAAAAAAACAAAAAAAAAACAATCGATGTTCTACGTACACAAACTTTCCCCAATTGGAGTATTAGCGTAAAATGACCCTCTCCATTTTCTCCATTTGGCCTTGTATTGCATGAACTAAATCAAAATTGGTAAACATTGACAAATTATAATTATAGCTGAATGCTACCACAATAGGAAAATCAGAGAAACGAAAGGGTTCTTTAATTTTGATCTCGTCAACAGAATTCGTTCGTAAACGTCAATTTGTAATCTTTACACAGATATTGTCAAAATTTAAAAATGTTTGTGTTTTGCGTGACATTTCTACAGCATAGAAATGACTTAAATGTTATCGAGAGTTTTAAAGTGTATTTTTAGTTATGCAGTTAACAACAGCCAACAAAATCGCCAATTATAAATATATCTCAACATCGTTGCTTGAAAACAACTGCATTGTCTGGTTATTTCGTTGCGAATACACCGATTATATATATTCTTAAAACATTCACCCGCGTCTCAGTGTTTCGCGATGTGAGTCAGATATTGAAAAGATATTTTGTTATCGATATGGTGGAATCGGATTATTTGGGGAGATTTGGGAAAATTAAATTAAAATCTAAAACTTATTTACGTGAAAGTACTTCACTTTTTTTGCTTGTAACTTTACGCTATTTTCTGGCAATTATAACCAAGATTTGAACATAAAACGGTGACTTAGGAAATATCTTTTGAAGATATATTAATTTCTGAAAACTAGTAAATACCCTGGAACAGATAAATATGGAGATATTTAGTGAAGGATATGAAGAACTCCCGAAGAGGTTGACGATAGGAGTCATTGCTGGCGTGGTCGGCGTAATAATAATCCTGGGAATAATGGCCAGGAAGCGGATTTTTAAGTGTAAAAGAAGCAACAGTGCTTCGGAAAAGGAAATTGAGTTATCCGTTGTGAATAGTACTCCGGGGTCAACGGGTGTTCAACACTCAAATGTCTCTGCGTTAAACAGAGAGATGTCAACAAATCAGATATGCTTGGTTTCGAATCCAGAGGAAGTAGTTCAGGGAATGGAAAGCATTGTACAAACTAGGGAACTACGAGTAACGGGTCCATTTTTTTTTAAAACTAAATTAATATAGATGAAACCTCTAATCCTCCACAAGTAAATTGCATGCGGATTAACGTTGGAATCAGGGTAATTTTCTTCATTTTCTATGGAACATTTCTCGGTCAGACTATGAATGATATGTACGGCAGATAATGGCCATTTTTTCTGTGTTCAAACATAGTATGTTTGAAATTAAATTAAATTAAATGAGGTTACATGTGTAACAATAAACTCGAGCAGAAGCACGCATGGTGTTGGTCAAAGGTCATTTACTCGATGTCAGTTTAGAAACTGGGGTGCGGTTACCGCCTAATAATCATGTGGTTATGCATCGAGGTGTCTACGCTTATGGACAGAGTCGAGAAAGAAAATGAACATTTTAAGAACATACTTCTGTGAAAATGGATATTAAAAAAAAAAAAAGAAAAAAAAAAAGAAAGATAAAAAAAAGAACAATGAAACATCGAGCTGGTAGAACAATTTTCAAGATGGATACGAACATTGTTGGGTTGCCGATGTAGGCTCCCCTATATTTTTTTTTGTTTTTGTTGTTTTGTTGTTTCGACACATGTTTTATACAATTGTCGGGCTTGTGTGGCGTGGGGAGGAGAGTGAGGGTGTTGCGCTTAAAATGTTCTTAGGTGAACATTTTGGAAAATGGGTGGGCGAGGAATGTAATATAACAACCTGGCCCCACCCGAGGAAAGGCTGATGCAAGCGGGGGCGTTTCCGGTCGTTGAAAGGAACGGATGTTTGTTTGACCTTATTTCCGGCAGTAGCGGAAATGGCTACAAGAGGCAAACAGAACAGGTGTCTCTGAGAATTACGTGGGCGTGCGTGGGCGAGGCAAAATCCGGAAGTACCGGTTTGGAGATTATAAAAGACCTCGGGCACGGATTTCACCGGGCAGAGAGACAGAGGCAGATGAGAGAGACAGACCAGACCAGAGTAGCAACAGACGACCCCCCGTCACCCCGTCAACCCTTAGAGGCGCGCTCTCTCGCTCTCTGTTCACTAGGCTACACGGTCCATCGTTCATCAATAAAAATATAAGTCATATTTTTATATATACCCGTGTTTGTCTGTTTATTGGTATACAACATACATAAGGAAGTCTCTCTCGCTTTTCTACGTTTTCACACTGCTTGTTGTGTAGCAAACAAAACAAGTTCTAGATAAAAATTAAAATGCTGATCACTGGCTCATTGATTTTATTGGAAATAAACGAATTTACTCGAATTTACAAAACCTTTGCTTAGCACATACGAAACTGGCAAAATTTCACACCTCCTTGTGAAATGTTTTTCGGACAATAGAAAACTAGGAAACATCTAACAACAAAATTGAAAGGCCAAAATCCTATCCGGGAGTGAATTCCCAAATGACCCGTTCGGAGCCGTACAAACGAAATAAAAGACGGAGCAAACTCGGCCGTCGCCAGAGAGAAATGAGACGAGCGTAATTAACAGGTTCCTCGACAAACGTCAAGCGATTGCTATATTGTCTCTATCTTTCTCTCTCACCACTCACCTTCTTTTCTTTTTCACCATTCACCCTCAGCGATAACTTCAAAGACTATTCTACCCAACAATAAACGCTCATGCATACATACGTTCCTGCCTACGTACACATAAACTCACCCTTTCAAGGACTATTACTTTTGATGCCATTAACTTCTTAATACTGTCTCTCATTGAACATTAACTACTACCAATTCATTATTCTTTTCCATTAATAAATTTCTATTTTAAACATAGAAAAGGTATACTTTTATTTTTCCACACATTCCAATTCCCAATCTTCTGATGAGAGCAAATAATCCTATGTTGTAAGGGAGTTTGGTTATGTTTCGCACGAGGCCAATTTAATAAACATTAACCATCTCCCTACTTCTACAGTTGTATGCATATGTTATAATTTCTCTATGTGGGACAAATTACTGTCATGTATTTACATCATTGTGTATAATTTCTTGTATGGCGTAGTGTTATAAACAATTTCTTTGACAATAATCCATGTTTGTTACTTTTTCATTCAGCTAATTCTGTTCCGTCCGTGTATTAAGATTTTGAAGTTGAGTAAAGTATTAAGAAACAGGACAGTTTCGCTTGAAACAAGGAAGAGAGTACTGGGTTGCTATGTGTTGTCAGTTCTTCAATATAGCAGTGAATGTTGGACACTATCATCAAAGATTAAGGAAAAACTTGAAGCAACTGAAATGTGGTTGTACAGAAGGATGCTGCGAATATCATGGATCGAGCATGTGAACAATGATGAGGCTTTGGAAATGTTGGAAACGAAAAGGAAATTAATACTGAGCATCAGTAAGAGACAGCTGAAGTTCCAGGGACATGCAATGAGGAAAGAGGGCTTGGAGAACTTGATACTAACAGGCCAGATAGAGGAGAAACGAGACAGGGGAAAGCAGCGGATAACATATTTGAAGGACCTAATCAGGTGGATGATGGAACGAGGGTTGCATGGTGTAATAGGAGAAGGCGTGCTAAGAGCCACCAGGGATAGGGTGACGTGGAAAGCCATGATCGCATACGTCCTGAAGGGACAGGGCACGGAGAAGAAGGATATCATCGATATAATAATGCCTATAATGGGGAAATAAAACCCCTGAAATATTCTCTTTAGAACTTCATTAGCTGGATACCACAACATGAACGGTCGAATATAGGAATATAGAATAACTGGCATATTTCTTGTGAATCCAGGGAATGGGGCCCACACAAATACACAAACAAAGACCAGTAATTGAGTTAGAAAAAAGTCTATTAACGTAAGGATACAGGTTTGAATGAAGATTAGTAGTCAAGGAATGTGATTTAGTAAAAGTATATGTACAAGTATCTGGAAGTCGTAGTATATTGTGTATGTCCGCATCGGGAACTGGTGGGTACTGCGTAATAATCTTCTCAATGAGTGGAACACAGAGCTACTATGTACTACGGGGTACTGACTGCTAATCTCTTTATGGATTCCCGTATTCTCCGATTAACTCACTGTGAGAAAACGACATTCCTCGTCTCGCTTCTATAGCAGTAGTATAGTATACTCTGGACGAGTCCATCTTCAGGAAAAAAGGGGAACCGTATAGCATTTCTTGAATCACTGAATCTGCATTGTAAAAGAAATAAATATATCCCTTTAAAAAGACACGCTGCCATTGATGACACGTGTCCATGAATTTACCTTATTTGGCCTTGGCTTGTTAAAGGTAAATCTATGTTATTTTATGAGGTCAAATCATGCTGTCGAATGTCAAGCAATGCCAAGAACTGTTGCACCCCATAATCTCTTCTGTCCTTTTGCAGAGGAGAAATAAAGAACATATATCCACAAAAAATTACCACAATCAACAAGTATGCTTTCAAGCAAACGTTTCATTTACAAACGTTTTGCAATACTTCCGGTGGGACGTAAAATGTATTGACTACCTTACTGAATACTGAAGAATCATCATTGTAGATGCTTACTGTTGTGGGGGTCTCCCATTTTTACCAGGAAAATAGACACATCTAGAGTATAGATATACTCCTGCCATAGTGTGATAAGACAGATAAACGTCAGATCCGAGCGATACCGAAATATACCGAACGATACCGACGTTTCACGGAGAATACAGTGTCAGTAGTTCATAATATCTCTGAGCTCCACTCAGCCAGAATATTATTTCACAGCATCCGTCAGCTTCCTACGTGGACATACTAAACATACTACAGCTTTACTTCAGAGACTTGCATATATACTTCCTACTGACCGTATTGCTGGACTAATTCTATCTTTTAAGTTAATATCCTTATTTTTCTATCTCAAAATCTGGGTGTTGTTGCTTTATTTTGTGTGGTTGCGTCAGTAGTTCATAATAGCTCTGAGCTCTGCTCAGCTAGAATATTATTACACAGCACCCGTCAGCTTCCGACTAAACATACTACAGCTTCACTTCAGAGACTTGTATACTTTGTACTAACTGTATTCCTGGATTACTAACCTGTGTTCAAGTTTGTATTATTTAAGTTAATATACTTATTTTCCTATCTCAAATTCTGGTTGTTGTTCCTTTATTTTGTACGGTTTCCATTCCCGGAATCCACAACACTAACCTTCGTTCAAGGTTGTATTCTTTACGTGTAATATACTTATTTTCTATCTCAAATTCTGGTTGTTGTTCCTTTATTTTGTGCGGTTTCCATTCCCAGGATTCACAGCATTTACTGATAACTTGAATGTTTAATTAGTGCATTGCACGCGAGATACAACAATTTGGCGTGTGAAAGCGGTATAATTATTCAATATATTGATGAAAATCCTAAGAGAAAGGAATAATCATTAGGTTTGAAAGTTTGATGTTAACCCCCATATGCACCACATTTATCATACTTTACATTGATCGGTATAACGTTTTTATAGTGTCAGGATATGCAGAAATAAGGAACGTGTCTATTCAAAGCTATCGGCTTTTTTTCATAAAGCAACTTATAGCGGGTATATCTTATCTTATTTATTCTTTTCTAGTAGTTGTAGGATTCCGTTCTAGCGAAGGGTAGTAGTATACCGTAGCAGGTTAAAGGAATTTGGCCTTGTGGGAAGATAGCCCACTATATTTCATAAAATGATTATAAAATCAAGAAAGGCACTTTTGACCATAAAATAACATTTATATATGTATATATACATTTCAATTTATGTTTTACAATTAAAGCAATACTTGAATATAAGTCCAAAGGAGGTTAAAGTGTTCATGGAAAATAATGATGAGCTGAAAGAGATAAAGGCTTAGGAATGTGGAAGCGTCTTGTAGTTAAAGAATGTTCATTTAGGAGTTGCCGCTTCAAAGGTCAGTAGGTCAGCAAGTTGGTTTGTGTAATGTCTTTGAAGAGGTCAGTTAGTACCTATGAGGAATGTCTTTGAAAAGGTAAATACTTATGAGACAGGGGAAGGAAAGTGGTCAGCATAGTAGTCGCTCGACTTAAGTCAATGGAGAAACTGATAACTCTAGCCTAAGATTCCTTCTGTCTGACGAAGCTTTTGTGTACCCGCTTTTTATATCTGCTTTTTGGATCAAAAGCTAGTCATTTCGAATTTCATCCTTGTATTTGATTCTGTGCTTCCCATTGGCTGGTAAATAAAATTGGCGAAGGCTCGCGAAATGGTAATTTGATATTTGATTAATTTTTATTTTTCAACCGGAACATCTGCGCGAATTCAGTTGCGCGGAAATGATTTTCATTCATTAGCTTTTTGGTCGACATAGAGCCAACATCCGGTTTGCTCGCTTTTGTATCACCACAAACGCAAGCTTTTACCAAATAGGATAAGAAAATTACCTTTTCATTTGTTTGCTTTAATTGTTAATAGTGATGTCGATATAATTCTTTAATAAAATTTAACTTAATTGTGTCTTTATGCATTACTTTTTTGAACAAACGTACACTATCGGCCATGATTATTAGGCCAATCCACTGTTTTTAAAAATAATTATGTATTTCATACTATTTTTTAGTATTTATTGACAAGTGAATAATTGTAAATGAAAACAGAGTGGCCATAAAGACTTGTACCTAACTTATCATGAATAAATAATTATAAAGCAAGCAGATAGATGTAAGAATATATAATATGTTAAAGATATAGTTGATCTCAAGACAGAAGAAGATTTGACGATCGTAAGTAATTTAAGTTTTGGAATGAAGAGGTCACATTTTGCGAACGAAAGGCACATCAAGCTAAACAGATGCAGATATAGACACACATAAAGGCAAACGCATGCGCATCACTCTCCTCTATACTGCTGAGTCATAGAATGTCATTAAGAAAGTAATACAAACGTAGATCCTATTTCAACTGAAGAGATCTCTAAGGACACTAGTGGTTTGTAAAACGGCTATAACGATTATTCGTTCATCTTTTGCTTTCTTTTTTCCCATTGTCTCATTATCACTAAGCAGTAGAAACAGCTTACAACATTAAATCATTTCTCGACTTCGCTTTATCCTCAATTCATTTTCAGCCAAATTAATATGGAAAACATTGCATTGAAACTGACATTTCTTTCGATCATTCATTAAATTTCAAGTGGAAATCGAGTTCATAGAATTGTATTGCTGCCAAATTTTATTCATTTTTCATGGCAAGCTACTGAACGATGGAGAAATGATAGTTTCTGATCTTTATTTTTAACAAATTCAACGTATCGACCGTACACAAAGATTTGTTGAAAAGAAAAATGCCATTCTCTCATATTTTTTAATCGTTTCACCCCGAGCAAGGCGGTACCGCCACTGATACTCAGGGGGCTACATAAGAGTAAAAGTTTAGACTGGAGGAGATTAAAAAGGGAGACAAACCAGTTGCAGGGATGTCAGAGAAAGGGCAAGAGAAGGATGTGAACACAGGTGTGAAGACAGTTGCGAAGGTAGAGAGAAAGGAAAAGAACAAGATATACAGAGTGATGCAGAAAGAACTGGAGTCAAGTGGAGAAAATATAGGTATTGACATTGCAATTAAATTCCTAGAGGTTGTAGCCGTCAGGAAAGCAAGTATATGGAAGGGAGTTCCACTGGCGGGAAGTGCAAGAAAAGAAGCTGATGGAGTAGAATTGTCAGTTGCATTTGGTTGATCTAACTGTAAATGAGTGAGACCTTGTTGCCAGTCTGTAAATTCTAGTGGTGGGGGCACCCATGACTTAAAATCGTCGAAGCAGAAGCCATGAATATATTTGCAGAATAGACAGAGGGAAGCCACATTTTGCCGGTGAGAAAGTGGCTGGAGTCGAACTGCCAGGTCGAGACCAATAATATTACAGATTCTCCTTTGGAGCCTGTCGAGAACACTGAGATGAGAACAGAAGAGGCGCCTGACGATATATGACAGCAGCATTCTCTGGACGGACGGATGGTTGATGTGTATATGTGCAAGATGGATTAAGCGTAAAAAAAACTTCCTGGCCCGACACAGTGACCCAATCTTCCTAGCACTGGATTTAGTTATTGACTCCACTTGAGGTCGGAAGATAGGGTAAGGCCGAGGAGGCGCAATATATTGCTTTCAGGGAGACCCGCTTGGTCCATAATTATGTGGACAGGAGAGGTTGACTGTAATGGTTGGCAGCGGTTTCGTTTTTGAGATATGACAACAGAAACTATCTCACAATATTAAGTTTAGATTTAGTTTTGAATATCAATATGTTGTATGTTCACAACTGTACAAAAGTTATCCTAGACTTACAATTTCGACTCGTAGGCATATTTACGGTGCTTTTGATTAGATATAATCAATTTACATAATTGCGATGGCTCTGTACAAGCCTTGCTCACAATATGGGACATGCAGCGATAGAAAACTGTCGATCTATTTGATTTGGGGGGTCGGTTCAAATTTACAGGACAACATTTCTGGACGATAACAAATAAATAACGGAAAACGTTAATAGAATGGATATTTTGATTTTGTTTATTTATACGTTAACGTTAATATCTAAATATCTATCTGTCAACCATTACAGTCAACCTCTCCTGCCCACATAATTATGGACCAAGCGGGTCTCCCTGAAAGTTGATTTTGTTTATTTATACGTTAACGTTAATATCTAAATGCTCAAAACGCTATGGAAATGGAATGAGTGTGCTGATGACACATGTCACGAATACATTATAAACATTTTGAATTTGAAATTAATGAATTTTAAACATTTCAAATACTTTGTCGTATTGATAATTTAAAATAAATTTGATATTGGAGATAAGGAAATTGAAGCTAGAATAAGTTCGGCTTGGTGTAGTTTTACCCAGCATTGGAGTAGATAGACTAAACTATCACACTCCACCCACGTCTATTGAACAGGTGAAGAGGCTCATCCCTTGTTGCCTGTTTAGGATGTGGTTTCCGGTTTTCTCTTTACCAATCTTTTTACTCTTTTCTTTTTTCTTCTTCTTTTTTTTTTCAATTGGAGTAGATAGACTAAACTATCGCCCGGTTCACACTCCACCCTCGTCTATTGAACAGGTGAAGAGGCTCATCCCTTGTTTCCTGTTTAGGATGTGGTTGCCGGTTTTCTCTTTTCCAATCTTTTCACTCTTACGTAGCCCCCTGCACATCAGTGGCAGTTTCGCCTTGCTTGGGGTGATATGATTAAAAAAAAAACCGTATAATTTTACTAAACCAAAATATTAACCGGAAAACTTGTGTACTTAAATAGCCGCATCAAATTTATGCAATTCGTCTAACTCATTCATAAATGCTTACATTACATCACATATATACAACTATTTTCTTAGATCAGTGATTAAGAATGGCTTCAAGCAAATGAATCCATTGTCTTAATGAAGTCAGTCCTTCGTCAGACCCTATACACTGTTGTTGCGATATCTCAAATTCATTTACCAAATAACAAAAATGATCCTGTTAAAACACAGAAGCGATCCTGCTTGAGCAATAAAGAATCTAGCTTGAATACCCACGCTCGTGCTAAAACGCCCACGATCATGTTAAAAAATGACAAACCATTATCTCCTAATATACAGTGCTTTTCCTCCCAGCAGTGTAAGTTCGTATTTTGAAAAGAACTTCCAATATGACAAAGAAAACAAATAAGTGCTATATTTTCTATTCGCCATATTGATATTGTTGTTCCAGTTGTATAGAAAAATGTCGAACCGTCACAAATTACCTGCTGAAGACACTGCCGGGGATCATGTCGTATTTATCGTGAACTCCAAATCCCAGTGTCTGCACGACTAGCGAATCTGTAAATAGCTCCAGACATCCGACCAACCCACGCCATCACCGTCAACAACTCGACTCCACAAAAAGAACCATGAACTCTGAGAATGTTATAATGTTTATTACCATCGAAAATAACAATACCCAGAAAGATTTTGCTAACTTTGTAATAAAACAGGGCACTTTAAGAAGATCAAACTTATTTTATTGAAAATTAATTGAAAACAAAACTTAAAACAGAATAAAGTTAAAGGTTGATATATGTTTTTATATAGACACACGTCATAATTGGAATGTATCCTAAATATATATATAGAAATATTGAGGCTGGTTTAGTTTATCATTGCTTTTTTGCCATAGAAGGTCGTCAGATAAGTTCCATGCTGAACTGAGTTGTTTACGGTCTGGCAGAGAGAGAGAGAGAGAGAGAGAGAGAGAGAGAGAGAGAGAGAGAGAGTGAGAGAGAGGGGGAGGAGAGGGAGAGAGAACAGACACCACCGGATTCTAAAGTAACGTTAACGGAGAGAAGAATCCTTCATCTTTAATGTGTCAATGATAAGAACGTAATCAAGTTCACTGTCGATATAATGTCATCAACTATGGGTATAAGAGCGTCTTATTGTGATTGATTGATTTTCCAACAGCGACAAGGATATTGGAGATAATATTATCAGCAGGTCGATTCGCCCGTTTCATTTCATAACATCATCACAATTTCGCCACCTCATATTCCATGAGCTCACTTTAATGTTGAGATAAATTATTTTTTAACTAAACCATCATGAACTAAAATTCAAAACTCAACAATTAAAACTGTTAGAGCCGAAGATGAAATATTTTTGAAATAATTATACGGAATATCACCTAATCAATTTTGCTACTATTTATTGAACAATACTTTCTGAAACAACAAAGCTTAAAAAAATAATCTGATGTAAGAATTTGACTAATTTTCCTCCCGATGGTACTGAACCTTCTTTTAAATTATGGCCCTGAATTGTTATGGCGCTAATCATGTAGTTAGGAACTTTCTTCTCCTTTATTGTATCCATTTTTCACTACTAAATCAGAAAGAGAGAGTTTTAAAAATTCAGGTTTCGAAGTGTTCAATCGTAAAAGTCTGTCGGCGTTGTTCACGCCAATGAAATCATCTCTCTTAGGCATCGTAATTGTAATTTAATACTTGGAGCAAATGTTCAGCTGAACACCGAAGGTCGCCAATACTCCGTGGCTGGTGGAAATGAAGGTCATAAAAATGAACCGAACATTTCCACTAGTGAACATTAGAAGATGGGTGTATTGCAGCAAGACCATGGATATAAAAACTTACTTTGTCTAGCAGTTTGATTTAATAGCTTAATGGGTGGTTTTTGCTTCAGTAAGGGTCACCTAGATAGGTTTCGTTCAATAGCAATTATTGGCCTTCCTTCTCCGCTGTACAAGAGTGTATAACATTTATACATGAACGTATTTATTCATAACTTGTTTCCTTATCGTAGTAGGAAGTATAAAGTATACTGGCAACGAGGAATGTTTAAAATTACTAAATTATTATAACTTATAAACAATGAAAGTATTTGATATGCTATCAGTCAGTCAGTTAATTGCCATACGTGATACATGCTTGGGCGATCATGCCTCGAAAGAAACATGACTGACTGGGCAGAAGATCTTCCCGCAGTAGTTTGCCATTGCTTGCTGCGGTAGACTAGTTGCTAGCAAAGGCTATAGAACCCCATCTGTCCTGTTATTTAACCCATAAAAAACAGATTAATACCTTTCCCAAGGGTATTTGCGTGTAAGTGAATGCAAGGAATTCAACTCGGCTCCTAGGCTTCTCATGCCTAGCCGATATCCACTGCACCACAACGCACGTACTATAGACAAAACGCAAAATGTCATTAATTATGGATACAAGAGCGTCTTTCATATTATTATTATTGCGCATGCACAATATGTCTAGTATTTACTATATCTAGTATTTATTATAAACTGATTTTATTTATTTATTTATTTGTTGCTGCACTGTTCGTTAGTTGTCGTATTTGATAAAGGCCAAAAATTTTTGAGTGTTTTTCTTTCGTTGTCCATTCATAGTAGATAATTCGACATTTTTCTGATTAGTATGTTTCACTGCCAGTCCCCAAAATTGCAGTCACAATCACCATTAGCTGCGTGCATTTAAACAACGTTTATAGCCACTAGACTACTATCCCATAATTTCAGTTTTGATCAAATGTTTGCTTTCTTCTTAATTAAAGACTTTCATATAATGTTATATTGTATGCCAAGTCTATTGAGGAAGTCATCACAAAATAGAATGTACACTGATAGAAAGAATACGAGCTTATCTTTCCTAGTATGAAAACAGTTTACTCCAGTGAATCGAAAAAAGAGTTCGATTTTCGGAATGTTTCCGAATACAAGTACCTGAAGAAAGCTAGTAAAGTATAACGACCGAAACGTTATGCTATGACACGTTAGGAAATAATTGTGATGGATCGTTATATTTGAAATTTGAGCAGTTACACAGACCATGATTACAATTACGGTTAGCTTAGTTTTGGCACAATTATTGTATGAGTCACACAGCAAAGATCGAACTCACTACACATAATCATATCCTCATAATGACTCAACACAGATAAATATTTTGTTATTGTTGGCTGAATTTGTACTGATGGACTGAATTTTGCATTATTGATTGTTATATTGTCATTTCCTGACTTGGCAGCTCAAATACAATCACTTTCTTATCAGCGCAATGTGGCTTCCCTGTGTCTTTTCTACAAATAGTTTCACGGCTTCTGCTCCAATGAACCTAACTCACTGGTGCCCCGTATATATGAATTTACTCGAGACACAAGATTAGCAACTAGGTGTCACCCTTTTACTCTGAAACCAATAAAATGTAAACGCAAATTCTACTCCATCAGTTTATTTTCTCGAACTTCCCGCCTGTGGAATTCCATTCTGTTTACTTGCTTCCCCAACAGCTACAATCTCCAAGAATTTAAATATAAAGTCAACAGTCATCTCTTATCTCACTAGCCTGCATTCTCTCTCTTATGCTCCTTTCTTCGTCCACTCCACTCTCATCAGTATTCTCATCCTTCTCTTCCTGACACACTTCCTGACCCTGTCACTCTTTCTCATAACTTTCCTTCTATGTAACCCCCCTGCATAACAGTGGCAGTAAAATGCCTTGCTTGAGGTGATATGATTATAAAAAAAATCTACATTTATTAATGACAAGTCTCTTTCAATTGCTGCTTTATGTTCTTTTTAATAGCAAACGATTAAGGCGTTTAATTAGTCTTCTTTTATGTCAGGGTTCAATAGCAGTAAGGGGAAAATCTTACTATTATCGAATATTGAGATGAGAACAGAAGAGGCGCCTGACGATATATGACAGCAGCATTCTCTGGACGGACGGATGGTTGATGTGTATATGTGCAAGATGGATTAAGCGTAAAAAAAACTTCCTGGCCCGACACAGTGACCCAATCTTCCTAGCACTGGATTTAGTTATTGACTCCACTTGAGGTCGGAAGATAGGGTAAGGCCGAGGAGGCGCAATATATTGCTTTCAGGGAGACCCGCTTGGTCCATAATTATGTGGACAGGAGAGGTTGACTGTAATGGTTGGCAGCGGTTTCGTTTTTGAGATATGACAACAGAAACTATCTCACAATATTAAGTTTAGATTTAGTTTTGAATATCAATATGTTGTATGTTCACAACTGTACAAAAGTTATCCTAGACTTACAATTTCGACTCGTAGGCATATTTACGGTGCTTTTGATTAGATATAATCAATTTACATAATTGCGATGGCTCTGTACAAGCCTTGCTCACAATATGGGACATGCAGCGATAGAAAACTGTCGATCTATTTGATTTGGGGGGTCGGTTCAAATTTACAGGACAACATTTCTGGACGATAACAAATAAATAACGGAAAACGTTAATAGAATGGATATTTTGATTTTGTTTATTTATACGTTAACGTTAATATCTAAATATCTATCTGTCAACCATTACAGTCAACCTCTCCTGCCCACATAATTATGGACCAAGCGGGTCTCCCTGAAAGTTGATTTTGTTTATTTATACGTTAACGTTAATATCTAAATGCTCAAAACGCTATGGAAATGGAATGAGTGTGCTGATGACACATGTCACGAATACATTATAAACATTTTGAATTTGAAATTAATGAATTTTAAACATTTCAAATACTTTGTCGTATTGATAATTTAAAATAAATTTGATATTGGAGATAAGGAAATTGAAGCTAGAATAAGTTCGGCTTGGTGTAGTTTTACCCAGCATTGGAGTAGATAGACTAAACTATCACACTCCACCCACGTCTATTGAACAGGTGAAGAGGCTCATCCCTTGTTGCCTGTTTAGGATGTGGTTTCCGGTTTTCTCTTTACCAATCTTTTTACTCTTTTCTTTTTTCTTCTTCTTTTTTTTTCAATTGGAGTAGATAGACTAAACTATCGCCCGGTTCACACTCCACCCTCGTCTATTGAACAGGTGAAGAGGCTCATCCCTTGTTTCCTGTTTAGGATGTGGTTGCCGGTTTTCTCTTTTCCAATCTTTTCACTCTTACGTAGCCCCCTGCACATCAGTGGCAGTTTCGCCTTGCTTGGGGTGATATGATTAAAAAAAAAACCGTATAATTTTACTAAACCAAAATATTAACCGGAAAACTTGTGTACTTAAATAGCCGCATCAAATTTATGCAATTCGTCTAACTCATTCATAAATGCTTACATTACATCACATATATACAACTATTTTCTTAGATCAGTGATTAAGAATGGCTTCAAGCAAATGAATCCATTGTCTTAATGAAGTCAGTCCTTCGTCAGACCCTATACACTGTTGTTGCGATATCTCAAATTCATTTACCAAATAACAAAAATGATCCTGTTAAAACACAGAAGCGATCCTGCTTGAGCAATAAAGAATCTAGCTTGAATACCCACGCTCGTGCTAAAACGCCCACGATCATGTTAAAAAATGACAAACCATTATCTCCTAATATACAGTGCTTTTCCTCCCAGCAGTGTAAGTTCGTATTTTGAAAAGAACTTCCAATATGACAAAGAAAACAAATAAGTGCTATATTTTCTATTCGCCATATTGATATTGTTGTTCCAGTTGTATAGAAAAATGTCGAACCGTCACAAATTACCTGCTGAAGACACTGCCGGGGATCATGTCGTATTTATCGTGAACTCCAAATCCCAGTGTCTGCACGACTAGCGAATCTGTAAATAGCTCCAGACATCCGACCAACCCACGCCATCACCGTCAACAACTCGACTCCACAAAAAGAACCATGAACTCTGAGAATGTTATAATGTTTATTACCATCGAAAATAACAATACCCAGAAAGATTTTGCTAACTTTGTAATAAAACAGGGCACTTTAAGAAGATCAAACTTATTTTATTGAAAATTAATTGAAAACAAAACTTAAAACAGAATAAAGTTAAAGGTTGATATATGTTTTTATATAGACACACGTCATAATTGGAATGTATCCTAAATATATATATAGAAATATTGAGGCTGGTTTAGTTTATCATTGCTTTTTTGCCATAGAAGGTCGTCAGATAAGTTCCATGCTGAACTGAGTTGTTTACGGTCTGGCAGAGAGAGAGAGAGAGAGAGAGAGAGAGAGAGAGAGAGAGAGAGAGAGAGAGAGTGAGAGAGAGGGGGAGGAGAGGGAGAGAGAACAGACACCACCGGATTCTAAAGTAACGTTAACGGAGAGAAGAATCCTTCATCTTTAATGTGTCAATGATAAGAACGTAATCAAGTTCACTGTCGATATAATGTCATCAACTATGGGTATAAGAGCGTCTTATTGTGATTGATTGATTTTCCAACAGCGACAAGGATATTGGAGATAATATTATCAGCAGGTCGATTCGCCCGTTTCATTTCATAACATCATCACAATTTCGCCACCTCATATTCCATGAGCTCACTTTAATGTTGAGATAAATTATTTTTTAACTAAACCATCATGAACTAAAATTCAAAACTCAACAATTAAAACTGTTAGAGCCGAAGATGAAATATTTTTGAAATAATTATACGGAATATCACCTAATCAATTTTGCTACTATTTATTGAACAATACTTTCTGAAACAACAAAGCTTAAAAAAATAATCTGATGTAAGAATTTGACTAATTTTCCTCCCGATGGTACTGAACCTTCTTTTAAATTATGGCCCTGAATTGTTATGGCGCTAATCATGTAGTTAGGAACTTTCTTCTCCTTTATTGTATCCATTTTTCACTACTAAATCAGAAAGAGAGAGTTTTAAAAATTCAGGTTTCGAAGTGTTCAATCGTAAAAGTCTGTCGGCGTTGTTCACGCCAATGAAATCATCTCTCTTAGGCATCGTAATTGTAATTTAATACTTGGAGCAAATGTTCAGCTGAACACCGAAGGTCGCCAATACTCCGTGGCTGGTGGAAATGAAGGTCATAAAAATGAACCGAACATTTCCACTAGTGAACATTAGAAGATGGGTGTATTGCAGCAAGACCATGGATATAAAAACTTACTTTGTCTAGCAGTTTGATTTAATAGCTTAATGGGTGGTTTTTGCTTCAGTAAGGGTCACCTAGATAGGTTTCGTTCAATAGCAATTATTGGCCTTCCTTCTCCGCTGTACAAGAGTGTATAACATTTATACATGAACGTATTTATTCATAACTTGTTTCCTTATCGTAGTAGGAAGTATAAAGTATACTGGCAACGAGGAATGTTTAAAATTACTAAATTATTATAACTTATAAACAATGAAAGTATTTGATATGCTATCAGTCAGTCAGTTAATTGCCATACGTGATACATGCTTGGGCGATCATGCCTCGAAAGAAACATGACTGACTGGGCAGAAGATCTTCCCGCAGTAGTTTGCCATTGCTTGCTGCGGTAGACTAGTTGCTAGCAAAGGCTATAGAACCCCATCTGTCCTGTTATTTAACCCATAAAAAACAGATTAATACCTTTCCCAAGGGTATTTGCGTGTAAGTGAATGCAAGGAATTCAACTCGGCTCCTAGGCTTCTCATGCCTAGCCGATATCCACTGCACCACAACGCACGTACTATAGACAAAACGCAAAATGTCATTAATTATGGATACAAGAGCGTCTTTCATATTATTATTATTGCGCATGCACAATATGTCTAGTATTTACTATATCTAGTATTTATTATAAACTGATTTTATTTATTTATTTATTTGTTGCTGCACTGTTCGTTAGTTGTCGTATTTGATAAAGGCCAAAAATTTTTGAGTGTTTTTCTTTCGTTGTCCATTCATAGTAGATAATTCGACATTTTTCTGATTAGTATGTTTCACTGCCAGTCCCCAAAATTGCAGTCACAATCACCATTAGCTGCGTGCATTTAAACAACGTTTATAGCCACTAGACTACTATCCCATAATTTCAGTTTTGATCAAATGTTTGCTTTCTTCTTAATTAAAGACTTTCATATAATGTTATATTGTATGCCAAGTCTATTGAGGAAGTCATCACAAAATAGAATGTACACTGATAGAAAGAATACGAGCTTATCTTTCCTAGTATGAAAACAGTTTACTCCAGTGAATCGAAAAAAGAGTTCGATTTTCGGAATGTTTCCGAATACAAGTACCTGAAGAAAGCTAGTAAAGTATAACGACCGAAACGTTATGCTATGACACGTTAGGAAATAATTGTGATGGATCGTTATATTTGAAATTTGAGCAGTTACACAGACCATGATTACAATTACGGTTAGCTTAGTTTTGGCACAATTATTGTATGAGTCACACAGCAAAGATCGAACTCACTACACATAATCATATCCTCATAATGACTCAACACAGATAAATATTTTGTTATTGTTGGCTGAATTTGTACTGATGGACTGAATTTTGCATTATTGATTGTTATATTGTCATTTCCTGACTTGGCAGCTCAAATACAATCACTTTCTTATCAGCGCAATGTGGCTTCCCTGTGTCTTTTCTACAAATAGTTTCACGGCTTCTGCTCCAATGAACCTAACTCACTGGTGCCCCGTATATATGAATTTACTCGAGACACAAGATTAGCAACTAGGTGTCACCCTTTTACTCTGAAACCAATAAAATGTAAACGCAAATTCTACTCCATCAGTTTATTTTCTCGAACTTCCCGCCTGTGGAATTCCATTCTGTTTACTTGCTTCCCCAACAGCTACAATCTCCAAGAATTTAAATATAAAGTCAACAGTCATCTCTTATCTCACTAGCCTGCATTCTCTCTCTTATGCTCCTTTCTTCGTCCACTCCACTCTCATCAGTATTCTCATCCTTCTCTTCCTGACACACTTCCTGACCCTGTCACTCTTTCTCATAACTTTCCTTCTATGTAACCCCCCTGCATAACAGTGGCAGTAAAATGCCTTGCTTGAGGTGATATGATTATAAAAAAAATCTACATTTATTAATGACAAGTCTCTTTCAATTGCTGCTTTATGTTCTTTTTAATAGCAAACGATTAAGGCGTTTAATTAGTCTTCTTTTATGTCAGGGTTCAATAGCAGTAAGGGGAAAATCTTACTATTATCGAATATTGATATAAAAAGGACTAAATTAGCGCTTTAATAGTATTGTTTATTAAAAGAAAGCAAATAAAATCATTGCAATAATAGGTATGATTGAAATGGTATATTTTAGGTTGCTAATTCCGTTTTAAATATTTTTAGTGTAGTCATAATGAAGTATTTATTACATGGTTAATATCTTATTTTCTTTTTATGTTTGATACTTAATTCTGTACTGCAACTTGTCAAGCTGTAGAAAACCAACATCATCTCGTGAAGTGTGTTATTCCTTCATGGATTGCCCTATCATTCGACTTGTAATTAGATTGATCAAAAACAGAAATCCTAACTTCCTAACATCCGGCATTTTATAGATTTTCTTTTATTTGGCTTGTTTTTCATTCAACGTACACCACACCTTGAATATTCTAAATCCAGCTACAAAGGACTCCTCACCTAATTTCAAATTTTTGTTTTCCTTTGTCTTGAAACACTAATTAACGCTGAACCCTGTAAATCAACTTTCTTTCTTTCTTTCTTTCTTTCTTTCTTTCTTTCTTTATTTATTTATTTATTCATTTATTTATTTATTTATTTATTTATTTATTTCTAATTACAGCTAATGATACTGATAGGTGGTTGTGGCTAAGATCAAACCAGCTGGTTATTTGACATCAATACGTTTACTTTGATGATCGTTAAAATGGGAATCAAAAGGGTGAACTTCATCAACAGAAATGCTAATGAAGGAATGTGCAACAATTTTATCAACAACACGATCAATTTATTAACTCTTGATAGGAAATATTTTATATGTGTGCGCGTGTATGCATGTGTTATCAGCGACTTGGAACCAGACATGTAATTTTAATGCTGTATTCCAGATTTAATTTCCAAAATTCAGAAAATATATTATCTCTGGCAACCTCATGTGAACGGTATTGAAATATAGATCACCCGTTTAGTCGGTAGATGTTGTATAAGATTAGTTTAATATATCCAGGAAATATTAAGCAAGCTAACAAATTCAGAATTCGAGAAAAACTGTCAACCAGTTAAGTTAATAAGATACAAAACGCATTTCCGACTCGACATCATCTGAAATTAGTCGACTTGATTTTTAAACTTCAAAGAAAAAAAAACTCCATAATGTTCTTCTTTATTAAGATAACAAATTAATATAGCAGAAAGGAACTCAATAAATTCAAACGCAACTCGCAAAAATTGATTTTTTTATTTACCTCACCTAAAACAAGGTCCAAGAGCTACTCAAGGTAGGGGCCTGCTTAGTGAGATGGTTTTAAGGCAGAAGGAATTTAAGAAACGCCTATTATAAGGGCGTAGAAGACATATATCTGTTCACCTTTTACTTAAAGCGACAAAAATTGTAGTTGTGTCAGGGAAGCTTTTCTTTGTTTGTTTGTTTCGAGGTTTAACGACCTCTCAATCCTTATGGGGCCATTTAAGGTCATAACCAATGATTTTGGGTAAGGTTATTTTACAACATTTTTCTTTTCGAGTATCAAGATTCATTGAGATTTGTTTTTAAGAGCAGGGTCCCCAAGTCCTACTCTTGTTATTTAATCCATAACTGGAGGGAAGGGACGGATTAATACCTTTCCAAGGGTACAAGTGCTTAAGTGAATGCAGGGTATTCAACTGGAATTCGAACTCGGCTCACCGATTTCTCCTTCCGAGCCGATATCTACTGCACCACAACGCACATCCGTCACTATACGCTTACAGCACTTGGTATTCCCAAGCGGTCACCCATCTAAGTACCCAGGCTCAACATTGCTTAACTTCGATGATCTAGCGAGAACCAGTGTATTCAACGTGATAGAGAGAGTGAACTGGAGATTGAGTCGCAACAACCCAGATCTCTACATATAAAAGGCCAGATGTTTGTGTGTGTGCGTGTGTCTGTCTGTCTGTCTGTCTGTCTGTCTATCCTTTATAAAAATCTACAATTTTTTATCAGATTCTCACCAAACTTCGCACAAACATTTTTTTAGGCTTCCGGTCAGGTCATGGGCTACTTATTCTTTTTGATCCTCCCAATATCGGAAACCGATACCCCGATATCCTATCAGGTCTGATCAAGACCAGGATTTCAACCCATTTATCGTAGTTCTTGCTACAGAATTTGCTCTAACTTGATAAAATTATAGTTTTTAGTCTCAAACATTAGTAGATTTTCTCAGACGACTCATTTTCCCCGATATCGGAAATCGATACCCCCGATATTCTATCGAATCTGATCAAAAACCGAAAATCAGCCATCGATGTGGCTCATTTTCTCCAATTTTGCTCCCGATAGGTGCTATAAGTTTTCATGGACTTACTTAGGTTAGTTTATCCTTGAATGGCTTATTTGACTCCGATATTGGAAATCGATACCCCGATATCCTATCGGTTTTGATCAGAATCAGGTTTTCAGCCCTATTATTTTGGTTTTTGCTTCGAGTTTTCCTCTCAGTAGGTATAATTGTAGTTCTTCGTCTTAACAACCTACGTTTTTCATGCCAACGTCCAAAGAGTCTTAGCTCCAGGACCAAGGATTAGTTTTAAAGTTTCCATTACACCCAAGCAACGTCGGGCTATACTACTAGTATAACATAAATACTTCATTTTTGACCTGATCTGACTCTTGTAAAGATACAATATGACAGCAGGAATTAAGTATTTTCTGAAGTTACCCGTCCTCCAGCATCTTTAGTAATTGTACAAATACGTGCATTCCACTTGTGTACGGGAGTGAGCTTTAGTCCCTGTAGGCGTTCCAGGCCAGGGGACTGACTCTTTGAGGGTAGGAACACTAATCGGGATTGTTACATGTTTAGGATTTGCTTGTGGTAATGATGTGCTATCAGTTGAGTTTGGATATATTGAATGGTGCCAATAAGTTTTTTCCACATTGAGCTGTGATAATTTTGTGACAGTAGAGATCAGTCACTGATCATCATGGGAGGTGCACACATACACTGTAGTATTATCTCTTTCTTTAAACTTACCAAGGCTCTGAATGTGCTGTTATGATGAAACACATCTATTTCTCAGATAATGGACTCTCTATCCTATATTAATAAGAATTAACAGGAAGTTAACTCGAGAAGTTCCTGAGGAATTCTTGTGAAGTTCATAGGATTTCTTAGAAGTTCTAGAGAGTTTTTTAGAGTTCTATTGGTGTTCAGTAGAACTACTAGGGAGTTGATATTAGTCGGCAGTTAGCCGAATACTAAGGAGTCAAATTTCAATGGAAGATTACCAGGTTCCTAACATTTTGGATGCGTTAAGTCGATTAGCAACCAATATACCATGATTATAACTTTCAGTGCAAAAACTACTTCACAACAGTGTTCTTGGGAAGATCGTTATAAAGTAGAAAGAAAGTGAGGCAGAGGAGAGAGTCTTCAAGGACATCAGCATTGATCTCATGTGCCTCAGAAAACTGGCCATTAACAACGATTTTTATAAACCTAGCTGACCAAAAGACTTGATGACTGAAATGACTCTACCAGATATTCTATTGCTAGCCAGTTTACCAATCTCCGGTGCCGCACTTTATCAAAGACCTTTGTAATTCCTAGAGCATTATTTACTCTCATGAATTAATTTAATAATTAATGTACTAATTCCTGCTTAATTGACCGGCTGATTAGTTTGATTTAAGAAAAGGAGACTATTAAGTAATTTTAATTTGAAGCTTTAAATAAAAATCTTAGTATTGATTATATTTCTAGCCGGAAAGATAGTTATTGCATGCAAATTTATTTGCCGCACATCTCGTCTTTTCTTCTTAATGTTTCTTCTTCTTCTATATGCCCTGTCCTTTCAGGACGTAGGCGACCATGGCTTTTCACGTCTCCCTATCAATAGTGGCTCTTAGCACGCTTTTTCCTGTTACACCACGAAGCCCTCGTTCCGTTACCCACCTGATCAGGTCCTTCAAATATGTTATCCGCTGCTTTCTCCTGTCTCTTTTCTCCTCTATCTGGCCTGTTAGTATCAGGTTCTTCAAGCCCTCTTTCCTCACTGCATGTCCCAGGAACTTCAGCTGTCTCTTCCTTTTCGTTTCCATCATTTCTAAGACCTCAACATTTCTCACATACCTGATATTCGCAGCATCCTTCTGTAGAAGCACATTTCAGTTTCTTCAATTTTTTCTTTCATCTTTGATGATATTATCCAGCATTCACTGCCATATAGAAGAACTGACATCACATAGCAATCCAGTACTCTCTTCTTTGTTTCTAGCAAAATTGTCCTGTTTCTGAATACTTTACTGAACTTCTGGAATGCTTCCTTTGCCATCCCAATTTGCCTTCAGATCTCTGTGTCGCACTTTCCGTCTTCTGTTAGAACACTTCCCAGGTATTTAAGTTATTGTACCTGCTTGATTTAAATATCCCCGACGTGTATTTGGCATTTTGGGCTGCCTTTTTTGGTCATGACCATGCATTCGGTTTTCTTAAAATTTATTTGTAGTACTTTCTTGTCACTCTCTTGATGTTTATTTGATGAAAAAAGCCAAACAGTTGCATTTAATGAAAGAGAAAGAAAACTTTTATCCAAAAGTTATTTCCGAAGAAATTGATGATTTGTTTAAAAGAAATATATTTTCTTAAATTTTCATTTAAAAGGTTTTGATTCAATCTGTCCCTGAGAAATTGTACGGATATAAGAGTCATCAGGCAGAGTGCAATAAAGTTTTTGCTTTAACTGGTTCAACTGAAATAACGTTGTTTTTACAAAAGTGTGTGCGTTGTGGTGTAGTGGAAATCGACTCGAAACGACAGGTAGCCGAGTTTAAATTCCAGTTGAATTCCTTTCATTCACTTACGCGCAAATACCATTGGGAAAGGTATTAATATGTCACTTTCCTCCAGTTATGAGTTAAATAATAGAACAGATTGGGTTCTATAGCCTTGGTTGGTAACTAGTCTACCGCAGAAAGCAATGGCAACCTACTGCGGGATAATATTCTGTCCAGTCAGTCATGTCTCTTTCGAGACATGATCGCTCAAAGCGTGTATCACTTATGACACTTAACTGACTGACTGAAAATAATGGGTGGAATCATGATTAAAGCTTCTAATGGGCATAAAGTGGGGGATCAATTTTATATTGTTATGAAGTAATAAACTGATCCCCTACTAATTACTACTTAATAATATAACACATCTCTTCCCACTCTATCTATGAGTCAAATAATAGGACAGATTGGGTTCTATAGCCTTGGTCGACAACCAGTCTACCGCAAAAAAGCAATGGCAACCTACTGCGGGATAATCTTCTGCCCAGTCAGTCATGTCTCCTTTGAGACATGATCGCCCAAGCGTGTATCACGTATGTCACTTAACTGACTGATCTAGCGAGTAATACAATAAAATTACATTATTTATATTAATCAATGTTAATCAAAGCTGGCCTACATACATCAACTGCTAGACTACATTGAAGCTTATCTAACTACTTTCACTGAAATTTCATTATAATTATTCAGAAATGATATGCAGTTTTTGGTTGATACTTCAGCTTCTTAGCTGGATCCAGAAGCGTCAATCATACATAAAAAAATGAGGATACAATATCAAAAGTTAGTTAATGAAATTAAGACGAGCCCCGATATATCTCATATTTTTGTTTTTATTCAATTAAATTGAATTTTTTCTTGCTACACGACCTGTAATGATTTGAAATAGTTCAAATCGACATACTTACATTTTTTGCATAGCTATCCTTCTGGAAAGTTCCACACTCTGTATACAAATATAGTGAGTTTTGGCTGAATGCTACCATGAAGTTTTCTTGGTCTAATAGGTAAGGCAGCTGTTGTGTTAACAGACTTATAAAAAAAAAGAAAAGCAGTTTCGTTGAAGATTTATTCGCTATTTTTGATTTTAGTTGCTAACTAACCACCGTAAAATACCAATTTTAAAATTATGATAAAACAAAATAAAAAAATACTGGTAGAAAACAAAAAATGATATATTTTAATAACAATATAAATAATAAACTTTTAGTCGAAGATTTATTCGTTATTTCCGATTTTAGTTACTAACTAACCACCGTAAAATAGCAATTTTAAAATTATGATAAAACAAAATAAAGAAATACTGGTAGTAAATAAAAAAAAATGATATATTTTAATATAAAATGTAAAATTAAAATATGTTCTTGTTATTATTTTGTTTTCGTAAAATAAAATTTTATAAAGGCCAAAAATAAAAACGAAATCAACAGCGAATCCATAAAGATAAAATTTCAGTCTGGTTCAGTTTACACATAAAGTCTAACCTACTGATTTCCCTTGTTGCTTCAGTATTGCTTGGCGATTGTCCGTCCATCTAAACTAGGCTGCATATACTTGAACAGTCGCTAATTGTCGAGTTGAGGCAAGGGCTGAGATTTTGAAGCTCGCATTTTCTATGTTGTGCTAAATAATTATACTTAGATGATATCGAGGTGAAATATAATTGAAAGCAGCCTCGCTTTGAGATCTCTAGGGATTGTCTAAATGCGAACAACGCTGCATCCCATAATAACAAGGATATATGAAGAAAGGACACCACTGAAATTAGATATAAGGAACAAGGTTACACAATCTGTCTTTTTAGCACATGAAAGAATGTACACCCAAATAGGTATGAGTATATGAATCTATATACATATGTTTATGAATACGTGTATTCGGTAGTCATATTTGTAAGTGATTAATTTTAATGAATCCATCCATATGTGCTCGTGTACTTATATATACATTCACTTATACATAAACTAGCAGTATAGCCCGGCGTTGCTCGGGTGTAATGAAAGCTTTAAAACTAATCCATGGTACTGGAGCTCAGACTCTTTGAACTTTGGCACGAAAGACTAAAACGCAATAGTTGTTTCCAGTTAAAGCGAAACCATAGACTGAAAGAAAAATTAATGGATGTAAGTCAAATTTTGATTTCCTGGTATCCATATCAAAAAAGTTTTTTTCGTCGTTATTTGAAGGTTAAATACGTCCTCTGAGTAAATGGTATCATGGCTGAGACTAAGAACTACAATTACACCTTCGCTTGTCTCTAAGATAATCTCAAAACTTGACCCTCACAAAGCGAGCGGAGGGGACGGAATCCCAATCATAGTCTTAAAGAAATGTGCCCCTGAACTCTCCTCTGTCCTTTATAAGCTCTACAACCTCTGCCTATCTGCTTCCTGCTTTCCTGCCTGTTGGAGATCTTCCTCTGTAGTTCCTATATTAAAAAACACTGGAGAACACCAGGACCCCGCAAATCAGCCTTTTTCCGATCTTTGGCAAAGTGTTCGAAGCCATTATCAACGCCGAGTTGGTTCAGCACACAGGCTTCTCTCGGACAAGCAGTAAGGTTTCCGCTACATCAGGTCTACTTCTGATATGCTAACAACCATCACCGAGTATATATACCAGGCACTCGACAGGAATGGCGAAGCCCGAACCGTTGCCTTAGACATCTCTAAAGCGTTCGACAGAGTTTGGCATGCTGGCCTTCTAAGCAAACTACGGAGCTATGGTATAACTGGACATTTGTTTGACTTAATCCAGTCTTTCCTCTCTAACCGCACATTGAAGGTGGTATTAAACGGATATGCCTCCCAGAACTACCATACGAACGCGGGTGTCCCTCAAGGCTCTATCTTAGGTCCTACGCTCTTTCTGATCTACATTAATGATCTCGCTGATACCATAAGATCCCAAGTAGGTATGTACGCCGATGACACCACAGTTTACTTTCGCCTCGATCAAAAATCTGGTGTAGGCGACAAAGGTAACGTTGCAGCCGATCTCGATAAGGACCTCCAATCCGTAGTGGACTGGGGTAAGAAATGGCTCGTAAATTTTAATGCTTCTAAAACGAAGCTACTATCAATTAACCATCATAGACAATCGCACCTAGCTCTCATTAGCATGAACCAGGCTTGCCTCCCAGAGAGTAAAACACTACGCCTCCTTGTCTCACACTTTCAGCGGCCCTCAAGTGGAATGACAATATCGAATCCATTGCTAAATATGATGCCATGAAAGCCGGTTCTCTGTGCAGGGCCCGGAAGTTTTTTCGGTTTGAGTCTATCCTGTACATATATAAATCTACCATACGCCCGTGCATTGAATACTGTTGCCATATCTGGTCGGGTGCCCCTGCTACTCTCCTCGGGCTTCTCGACAAGGTACAGCGGAGGGTCTGCAATGTGAGTGATACCGACTTGGCAGACCGCCTGCAGTCTCTCTCTCACCGGCGCGACGTGGCTTCCCTGTGTCTCTTCTATAAATACTTTCACGGCTTATGCTCCAATGAATTTGGATCACTGGTGCCCCCTAGGTTCGAATTTGCACGAGATACTAGATTAGCAACTAGATCCCACCCTTTTACAGTGAAACCGGTAAAATGCAACCGCAACTTCTGCTCCAACAGTTTCTTTCCTCGCACTTCCCGACTGTGGAATTACCTCCCACATGATTGCTTCCCCGACGGCTACAATCTCCAGGAGTTTAAATGTAAGGTCAATAGACACCTCCTAACTCGTTCCCATTCTTTCAAACACTCTTCCCATCTACCCAAACCCCATCCTCTGTATAATTACCCATCTATCACCTTCCTTTTGACATTTCTTATATCTAACCACTCCTTCTCTTTACCTTCCCCTATGTAGCCCCATGCGCAATAGTGGCAGTGGAATGCCTTGCTTGAGGTGAAATGATTAAAAAAACTACTTAGAGCCAAACCCGGAGCAAAAACTAAAATAAAAAGACTGAAAAAAAATACAAACAAACAGGCAGATAAGCAGACACACACCCAAACATCTTGCCTTATATATATATATATATATATATATTATCGATTTTCTGCACTATTGTAAGAACTGCAACCTTGAAACTTCTGAATATCGTTTCTTATGTCTTTGTCTATGAGTGTATGAAATTTGATTAAAATCGGACCACTCCTTCTATAACCTGATCTTTTCGATTATCGATTTTCGATATTTGTCGGGGGTACCTCGACACGAAATCTAGCTAAGAACACTCGAAGACGCTTATAGTATAACCGTGTAAATTTTCAAGAAAATCGATTCAGCCGTTTCGGAATTTATATGTAACGGACACACACACACACACAGACACACACACACAAGACTATAGAATCCAATCTATTCTGTTATTTAACCCATACCGCGAGGGAAAAGATGGATTAATATCTTTATCAAGGGTATCTGTGCGTAAGTGAATGCAAGGAATTCAGCTGGAATTCGAACCCGGGCACCCCGATTTGTCGTTCTAAGTCGATATTGAGAAAACAGGGAAAAGATGAAGTTGAAGTTTGAGTTTCCCTAGAATTTAATACTCTATGACAATGTATTTTTTCTGGATTATTGCGACTTGAGCAAGAAACGAAAAAAAAAGAATTATTCGGAAGATTTAGTCTTCTTTTATAATGCACCATCCCGTGTGTGTGTGTGTGTGTGTGTGTGTGTGTGTGTGTGTGTGTGAGAGAGAGAGAGAGAGAGAGAGAGGTGGGTAGTTATTTTTTTGTATTTTTTAAAATTTTCCTCTCGGACTCTGACAAAGAAAGTGAAATGTGTTAGATTGGCATCGGTCAGTTAAGTACCATACGTGATACACGATTTGCGTGATCATGTCTCGAAAGAGACATAACTGACTAGGAAGAAAATTATCCCACAGTAGGTTGCCATTGCCAAATAAGGCTATAGAACCCAATTTGTCCTATTATTTGACCCATTACTGAAGTGAAGAGACGGATTAATACCTTTTCCAGTGGTATCTGTGCGTAAGTGAATGCAAGGAATTCAACTGGTATTCGAACTTGGGCATCCAGATTTGTCGTTCTAAGTCGATATTGAGAAAACAAGGAGAAAATGAAAATTGAAGTTTGGGTTTCCCTAGAATTTAATACTCTTCTACAAAGTATTTTTTCTAGATTATTGCGACTTGATCAAGAAACGAAAAAATATTTTTCGGAAGCTTTTGTCTTCTTTTATAATGCTCTACCCCGTGTGTGTGTGTGTGTGTGTGTGTTTGTGTGTGTGTGTGTGTGTGTGTGTGTGTGTCTGTGTGTGTGTGTCTGTGTGTGCGAGAGAGAGAGAGAGAGAAAGAAAGAAAGAGAGAGAGAAAGAAAGAAAGAGAGAGAGAAAGAAAGAGAGAGAGAGGTGGGGAGTTATTGTTTGTTGCCTTTCTTGGAACATAAACGAGCATTGTTATCGTGTACTGTGAAAAACACTGCCTTTGTTTGAACGTGCGCTGGTGATTCAAGTGACTGAACAACGCACTAAATAGCTTAGGAGAATTATCGACACGCTTATATTTTTATTATATTACAATTTATTACAATATAATTTTAGCCAAAGCTAATAACTGGTTTCTACTTTCGTTATTTCAAACTTGGTCCAAGCTCGAACTATTTACATCACATACACATTTCCATAAATAGACGTGTAATAAATATACAGGCATGTAGTATATCAGGAAGAAATCAAATGTAACATTCTCTTCAGATCTTTGCTTCAATGATTCTATTTTTTCTCCTTTTAATTTCCTCAATCGTAATCTATATATATATATATAAAAGGCAATCTGTGAGTCTGTGTGTGACTGTTCCCTGTGCACGCCTACATTTTTTAAGCTGCGCCATTCAAACTGTCTAGGGACACATATTTACAAGGAAGTCAGGTCGATACATACTTTTTGAGTTTAACTTCAGCAAATTTTCTTTTTCGCACTTTTTCATTGTTTACCTTTGCTCCGTAAAACATCTAAGATATAAGATGGTTGTTACATTACGCCACAGAAATCCCGTAAACATCTAACATCTAAGATGGTTGCTAAATTACGTCACATAAATCAAATCACACGTGTCAAACGCTATTAAAAAAAATTTTATGAAAAAAAGAGCCTTTATATTTAATTTTTAAAGCAAAGAAGAGGCAGTTCTGAGTTATACGGGCGACGCTGGGCTATGATGCTAGTTTTAGATATTGTTCAAACTTCATTATTTGGCCAGCTATCTAATATTTACCTTTCTTTTCAAATTGTCTTTTCTTCCCCGATCTCTATTGATTTAATGTTTCCCTGCCCACTCACTTCCGTTTACATCTTGTATGCGTCAACCGAACTCAGCCTCTAGTATTTGAGATGATTAACTTCTGCAGAAGTACATTTGAGTTTTATACGCACGGGTAAATTACTTAACTAACCTAAAAACAGAGTTGCTAGCACTAACTTGTAAAATCTTCTGCCCGAAAGAGAGGTAATATGATCGTATCACAAATGGAATGAGCATACACACAATATTTTCAAACTTTAATATTCTTTGCGTCTGTGAGTTAGATACTGGAATAACATTTTTTGAAATTGCCTTTGCCCACAAAACGCAGACCAAAATTTGGCAAAAAGATGGCCCATTTATTACATCTTTAGCCGCCTTTATTGTTTGTGGATGTGCATTGTGGTGCAGTGGATATCGGCTCGGAACGAGAAATCGGGGAGCCGAGTTCGAATTCCAGTTGAATTCCTTGCATTCACTTACGCGCAAATACCACTGGGAAAGCTATTAATCCGTCTCTTCCTTCCAGTTATGGGTTAAATAACAGGGCAGATTGGTTTCTATACCCTTGGTCGGCAACCAGTCTACCGCAGAAAGCAATGCGGGATAATGTTCTGCCCAGTCAGTCATGTCTCTTTCGAGACATGATCGCCCAAACGTGTTTCACGTATGGCACTTAACTGACTGATTGTTTGTAGATGGAAGGTTGAAAGTTACATGTAGATGTGAATACATTGAACATACTTTTAAATTATTTTAATACCCTTATTATTTCATAATTAGTGGAAAACAAAACGCTCTTAAATATTTGAAATAGAAGAGTGGGCCTTCCTGAGGAATCCATTGAATCAAAATATATTGTTCTACCCACTAACTCTATAACAACTACACTTGAAAATAATTTATATCAGCTTAACATATAATGTGTCCTATCGCTAGACTATCAAAAACATATATTAAAACATCTAAATTTAAAATCACAGCTTTCCCTTTCCATCGTTTGCTTGTAAAATTGCATCAACGAAAACATCACTTTGCTCTGATGGAGGCTTAAAGAACAAAACGCATCACACGAAAACTTTCTCCCCCTTGTCACACTTTTCCCTAAAATTGTTCTTGATATATAAAAATTATGCATTGTTTGCCATATATATAGCGTCTCCGATTGACACCAAATTGGAGGAGTTTCGATCCCGGCCAGAAGCAAGTGAATGTGACTATTCACACTAATGAGCTGAGATACAGCGAAACAGGCTAACATGTGGATGACAAATATATTATTCTCTCATTACGATTGAGCTCTTTTAAGAAGAAAATTTTAGAAACAGTATCTAAGTAAATCACTTCAAACAGTGAATGGCCAACCCATTAGTTTATACTACTTTTAATATATACATATTTTTTTCTAGAGAAGGAAATTTTAAAAACGTTTCCACTTCTGCGATGTATGCGTGGCTCTTTAGAAATGAATTGAGTTCTCTCGGTGACTAGCTTCTGTATACATTGTATATATTAAGCGGGTATAATGACAATATACACGCTAAAAAGTCTGCCTTCTTCTACCGAACGCCCATACCCCAGAGGTAGAATCGCCGACTGACGCCTTTTCGGTCGGGTTTCAATCCTGGGTTAAAAGCAATCGGAGTCTAACCGTACTGATGAGCTGTGATACAGCGAAACAGATCTGTCTGCGAATGACTATATATTTATATATATTTCTACTTTTATGCTAGTTTCGTTAAAAATGACAGGCAAGGTGCTGTGGTTAATGTTTTTGTATAATTTTTCATGTTTTTGTATAATTTTTCATTTTATACTTTTTCTTAGATAATTTATCTACTGAAAAGAAAAAAATAAGTTCACATTAAAACTCATGTAAAAACTTAACCACAGCAACGTATATATTGGTCAGCCAATCAAACAAAAAATAATCCAGATTCCGGATTTTTGTGGGGACGTGCTGTTTAAATCTAGAATCTAGTCTTGGTGTAGTTCTCCCAATGTAGTTCGATCCACAACGGCATTTAAACATATAAATCAATGAGCTGTTATATTTTAGGTGAAGAACATCCTTCCGTATAGAAGGAAAGACAAATTTAGAACAAAAACCGCACAAGTATTGGCTGCAAATTAACATCGTTGAATTCCAACCGAAACCCACTTAGCAAACCTATCTTTAACAGAACCCAGCCAAGAAAGTCGTTGTTACACGGGACATACGTATGGGTCTTCTACTGCAGTACACCTTATTAATAATCATAGCTAGCTTTTGTGTGAACACATTTTCAATGTTAAGCAGGTCTCACTCAATTTACCACGTCAAAGTTTTAGAGGCTATTCCTCTCTGTGCAAACAGAGAGAGCATATATTTGGCCTCCAACTCATATCTATTTAGTTTTTTTCCCTCTCTACATCTCATATTTTTAAACGTTAATTACTTTACTCACTTCGAATTGTCTCTTTTAAGCGAGGTGCGAAACCGATTTGCCAGTCCGTTTCTGCAATTTTATTTTTAAAGTAAATACCATCATTATGGGTGGTAACACACACACACACACACACACACACACACACACACACACACACACACACACACACACATATATATATATATATATATATATATATATAATATTAACTATAGCAACAACAATACCAATAGTAAGAGAACTAACTCTACCAAACTAGTATTAATCAATGTATAATTTAAATCGTCTTGTATAACCCTCCGAGAACAAACTCGGAGGGAAAATAAGGGGAAGCAACAAAAGAAACAAAGTACATGAACAAAAAGTCAAGCACTCGTAAGAAAGAAAAAAAACCCAAGCCGAAAACCCTAACACTAAAGCGCTCAATACGAAAGTAGAGCAAACAAAGACAGAAAATCTAAGCATATTCCCTGAAGAGCCGTTAGGCGAAACCGTGGTCGGTTGTTGGTTCCTGCTTACATTTTCTGTCTTTATATATATATATATATAGTGTATCGAGGCAGCAAATAATTTTCTAAACATATACTGTTAAATATAAGAGACAATGAATGCCTATTATGTATAATCATAAGCCGTTCTAAGCGTCGTATTTGGCTTTAATTTCAGTTGAAAATGAAGACAAAATGTTGGAGAATTTGTGTCTTTATTTTCAACTGAAATTAAAGCCAAAATACTACGTTTAGAACGGCTCATGATTAAAAATAATAGACATTCATTGTCTCTTATATTTAACAGTATCTGTTTAGAATATATATATATATACATATACATATATATATATAGAAAATACTTTGAGTGAAATTAATATTTATTTATTTATTTTTCCAATGTCTGAAAGAAGCAGATTGTAATTTTTACGACTGCCGAAATAAATCCTGGATTTATAACTGTTATGTGTCGAGTTTTCATCTTAATATTTCTATTACTCTGGATAATATCCATTCAGTTCCCTATTTTTATATATTTAATATTTTATATTCATGAGATAAAATGGTTTGGATTGTTCTCTCCGTTTTTACGGGATGGACATTCTCCCCTAAATATATTTATATGTAATGTGTGTCTATGATATAAATGCATACTAAGAAGATATTAAACGGATGTATATGCTGATGACATACACAAGTGTGTGAAAAGATTTTTCTATTTCTGCACATCTTTTATCAAGCATAGGGAAACAAAATTTCATAACCCAAAAGTGGCAAGATTCCGTAACTGACATGGTCGTTACAATCAATGACCATAATACGTGAAAGTTATGCAATTACATTATTTTCAAGACCGCCTATCGTTGTTGCCTTTTTGTATGCTCACTGGTATGAATCCGATTGTCAGTAGGGAACAGAAGGACCAATGAGTGATAGTATATTCAAGTCTAAGCAAACTGGCTTCAAACTACGCCCAAGCAGGGATGAGCGAGTCTTTGATGTAAATATAAAGAAGTGGCTTGTGTTGTTAGATGGTTTATTGATCATCTCGTTATAAGAAAGTTCAAGGACGTGGGGCTGTCATATGTGACGAATTGGAAATTATCCTGAATATGAAAACATAATTATATGCGTAGTTATCTCGGGCAGAACACGAAAACCTTGTAATATGTAATTTGAGCCCAATTTTATAACTAGCGCCGTTAGATTTCTTATCATGGCAGTCAATCTATTCTTTTATGTAATGTCATCAAGGAGATTCTGATTTGAAACAATCGTTTTGATTGAATTTGTCATGCAATATCTCAATAAGTCTTCATAAAAACTAGCCACTTCGATTTTGAATTTTTCCAGCTGAGTTTTTTTCTAAATCATCTTTAGTGAGACTTTAAAACGAAACTGCTTTTTATATAGTGACAACTTGTTGAATTTGCCGGCAGTCCGATAGTTATTATTCAGATCGAACTCACCTTTCATAGTTGCAGACATAGGAGCTGCTAAAATAGTCACCTACTTGATATCGTACGCTTTTTCCATACATAATTAATAGTGATGTCTCAGTTTCACGAGATAATTTGCATTTGTGCATATTTGTGCGTAATTTGTATTTATGTTAATGTCTGTAACATGTTTCTGTAACATGTGTTTTCCCAGGTCCATTTTCATTAGAAAACATCATTTCCAATATTATCTGTTTCTATTTCCCTGTAATAAATTTCCAAAATCTTTTCCCCAAATATGTTTTCATCCAAGAATCAATTGAAGATTAGAGAGAAATGGTTGACATGCCGGGAGTTTTAATGGGGTCTTTATAAGGATAGAAATCAAAATTAAAGCTTGCTAAAGATCAAGAACCCTTCCAAATAATCTCTATATATAAAAGGCAATCTGTGAGTTTGTGTGTGACAGTTCCCGATGCACACCTACATTTTTTAAGCTACGCCATTCAAAATTTCTAGGGACACATATCTCCAGGGAAGCCAGGTCGACACATACTTTTTTAGTTTTAAGTTCAGCAATTTTCCCTTTCCCACTTTTTGTCAAATGGGGACGATTGTTTACATTTGTTCCGTAAAACATTTAAGATCTAAGATGCTTGCTGGATTACGTCACAGAAATCAAATCTAACGTGTCAAACGCGATTAAAATATCTAAAAAAAATGAGCTTTTATATTTAATTTTTATTCCTGTTGTTTTATTTCCGTAAAACATCTAAGATCTAACGTGGTTGCTGAAATACGTCACAGAAATCACATCACACGTGTCAAACGCGACTAAAATATATTTTTATTTTAAAAAAAATGAGTCTTTATATTTAAATTTTATTCCGACGTTTTAAAAATTAATTTGGTCAACAAATAAATGTGAATATTTACCCCGTAATTTTGAAACAAAAAATATTTTAAACTAAAAGTGTTTTTTAAACAAAAACAAAATATGTAAAAAACAAGTGCCAGTGGTTAATTTAATTATTTAAATCTTCTTTCTTAGATTTAATATTTCATACTTCAGAAAATAAAATTAAAAAAATATATTTTCGCTAAATATTCCATGCAGGAAATCAATTGTCTGTTATTTGTGTAGCATTAATGTAACTTTTTCCTCTAAAATTAAAAATGTCTACATTTTTAAATATTCTTCGAAAATTTCTGAACTGTGAGCGTAATAGTTTTTATATTTCTAATTTCAGTAAAACAAAATAAATAATTTTTATTTTCAGCTAAATTCATTTAGTCAACAAAAAATTTATATATTTTCTCCCGTAATTTTGGAACAAAAACAAACGCAAGTTTGTTTATAATCTCATACAAAACTTCAAATCTCATTTCCGCAAAACAAAAGAAAATAGTTTTTTTTAATGGAATTTTTAAACAACAATTTTTTATATAATTATTTTTTATATAACCGAGTTTTAAAGGAATTTATTCATTTAATATTATAAATATTATTGCATCACGAGATTTGATGTTTGTGTGAGTACTGAATATTGTAAACATTGCTTTACAATTCTGAACTGAGAGCGTAATAGATTTTATATTTCTAATTTCACTTGAACAAAATAAATAATTTTTATTTTTCTCTCAAATTCATTTAGTCAACAAAAAATGTAAATATTTCCCCCCGTAATTTTGAAACAAAAACAAACGCAATGTTGTTTACAATGTCACACAAAACATCAAATCACGTTTACGCAAAACAAAAGAAAATAGATTTTTTTAATAGAATTTTTCAACAATTTTTAAACAACAATTTTTCATATAATTATTTTTTTTATATCTTCTTCTTCTTCTTCTTCTTCTTCTTCTTCTTCTTCTTCTTCTTCTATGTGCCCTGTCCCTTCAGGACGTAGGCGATCATGGCTCTCCACGTCTCCCTATTCCTTGTGGCTCTTAGTATGTTTGCTCCTGTTGCTCCTGGCAACCCCCGTTCGGTCATCCACCTGATCAGACCCTGCAAATATGTTATCCGCTGCCTTCCTCTGTCTCTCCTTCCTTCTATCTGTCCAGTCAGTATCAGGTTCTCCAGGCTCTCCTTCCTCATTGCATGTCCCAGGAACTTCAGTTGTCTCTTCCTGATGTTCAGCATCAATTTCCTTTTTGTTGCCATTCTTTAAAAATGTTCTGAGTTGCATGGGCAACGCCGGGCTATGATGCTAGTCTTATTTTAAACACTTGGGAAGATTTTTGGATTTCCTGTTATAATGAAATCTCGGAAATAGATATTTAGCAACATTTAACGTCTTCTATGTTAAATCTAGAGGAATGTTACGCATACCATCTTCTCTACTGAACATGGCAAAGAACATATACACAGACCCGATTCGATTTGATCACTTTTAGAAAACGATATTATTATTAACCTTTTCAAATTTAATTGTCTATACAGCATTGATCAGAATTTTCTATCCAAACTCATGAACGAGTCAGTCAATCAGTTAAGTGCCATACGTGATACACTCTTGGGCGATCATGTCTCGAAAGAGACATGACTGACTGGGCAGAACATTATCCCGCAGTAGGTTGCCATTGCTTTCTGCGGTAGACTGGTTGCCGACCAAGGGTATAGAACCCAATCTGTCCTGTTATTTAACCCATAACTGGAGGGAAGAAACGGATTAATACCTTTCCCAAGGGTATATGCGCGTAAGTGAATGCAAGAAATACGACTGAAATTCCAACTCGGCTTCCCGATTTCTCGTTCCGAGCCGATATCCACTGCACCACGACGCATTTAGATGCTTACAGAATAACGTAACCTTTAAACAACATAAATTAACCAAGGCTCATATCCACATACACAATGAAGAAGATCTTAAGACGTTCATATATATATATTCACACACGTTAAAAGAAGTCTGTGTAATATATGTATCTTACTCTCCTCAGAACTAATTTCTGCAGAGATAAATACACAAAGAAAAACGCTCGTATACACTGGCGGCCATTGCGATTTCAGTCACGCCTGTATCAACGAATGTGGTAAGGTTCCAACTCTAATCAGTGGTTAGTGAAGTGTTTACTGGTTGTTGGTGGTGATTAACTACCGCGCTAAGCAAGAGGACGATAGAAGCGTGAAGAACTGGAAAAGCGGGTGACAGGGAAAGATTTAAAGACAATTTTGTGTTTCTTCTGGATGACGTCGCAAATATTTATACGAGCCAAATCAACTGTGTTCCTATGAAGCGTTTACATATGTGAGACCATGTCATTGAAATTCCTTTGTCTGAATAAAGATTTACACCAAACAGGGATAAATAATTTTTGCCAGTATAAAACTTGCTCAGTATTTGTCCATATTACTTAGATGAGGTAGTATTTACAGTATTTACATTATTCGGACTATTGTCCTCATCTTTGTTAATATTGTACGAAGTTTCGACCGTTGTACGCTCCGGCCTTCTACAGGTGCTAGGAATTTGGAACCGAGCCCTATATTACAATCAGTGGGGTATATCATCCCTTTTTCTTGCGTAAAGCCTCGATTGGAAGTCATGAGTTATCTAGAGAAATCCATTACCATCAAAAATTGCAATATGAACTCTGGTAAAAAAAGGGTTTTAATCATTTCACCCCAAGCAAGGCATTCCACTGCTACTATTGCGCTTGAGGCTACATAGGGGGAGGTAAATAGGAAGAGTGGTTAGATATAGGACATGTCAGAAGTGGGGTGATAAATAGATGGGTGGGTAGGAAGAGTGTTTGAAAGAATGGTAGTTAGTTTGTTAGGAGGTGTCTACTGACCTTACATTTAAACTCCTGGAGATTGTAGCCGTCGGGGAAGCAGTCATGTGGAAGGGAATTCCACAGTCGGGAAGTGCGAGAAGAGAAACTAATGGAGTAGAAGTTGCGGTTGCATTTTATCGGTTTCACTGCAAAAGGGTGGGATCTAGTTGCTAATTTAGTATCTCGTGCAAATTCGTATCTAGGGGGCACCAGTGATCTAAATTCATCGGAGCAGAAGCCGTGAAAGTATCTATAGAAGAGACACAGGGAAGCCACGTCGCGCCGGTGAGAGAGAGACTGCAGGCGGTCTGCTAAGTCGGTATCGATCACATTACAGACCCTCCGCTGTACCTTGTCGAGAAGCCCAAGGAGAATAGCAGGGACACCCGACCAGATATGGCAACAGTATTCAATGCACGGGCGTATGGTAGATTTATAAATGTGCAGGATAGATTCAGACGGAAAAAACCTCCGGGCCCTGCACAAAGAACCGACTTTCATAGCAGCGGATTTAGCAATGGATTCGATATAGTCATTCCACTTGAGGTCCGCTGAAAGTGTGAGACCAAGGAGGCGTAGTGTTTTACTCTCTGGGAGGCAAGCCTGGTCCATGCTGATAGGAGGTAGGTGCGATTGTCTATGATGATTAATTGATAGTAGCTTCGTTTTAGAAGCATTAAAATTTACGTGCCATTTCTTACCCCAGTCCACTACGGATTGGAGGTCCTTTCCTAGCTCGGCTGCAAGGTTAGCTTTGTCGCCCACACCAGAGAGTTGTGTGTTCTATACCAGGCTACAGCAGTGGTGAACATTTAACTTGCAGCGTTAGATGGGGATAACTCATGACTTCCAATCGAGGCTTTACGCAAGGAATGAAGACGATATACCTAACTGATTGTAATAATGGGTTCGGTTTGAAATTCTTAGCACCTGAAGAAGGCCGGAGCGTACAACAGCCGAAATGTCATGCAATTGACAAGAAAGATGAGGACAGTAATCCGAATAATTTAAATACTATAAGATTGGCTCTGTTAATACCGAGTGCTTTTTCACTGGTTTGTATCCTCAAAATAGGATTTATATAATTCTACATATGTACATTAAAGTTGGTTGTAGCCTTTATTTACTTTAGAGCGTGTCTTAATATCGTAAAGTAACACGGCTTATAGAGTGAGATTAACGTTATTAGGTTTGATTCAGATCATTGTATTTATATTAAGAAAATGTCACTCGTGTCATAAGTGATCAGTGCAGACTAAAATACGACAGTATATTCCACACAAACTTATCCTCTATTAAACATGATCATATTGTCTCATAAAATTTGTACTTCATATAGATTGAAAAAATGAATTGTCAATTTTCCTTTTTTTCTATGGTCGCTCATGTTCTGAAGAACATGGCTTTTTATGGCCCATGTTCTTCAGGATATTGACAACAATAGCTCTTCACAGCTTCATATCATTTATAGTTGAAAAAAGTGTTTATTTTTTTTATCATTTTTTACAATCCTTTCCTCTTTTCTGTTCCTCTTGACTTCAATATGTTCTCTAAGTGTCCAATTCTCTAAGCCATTTTCCCTCATTATTGACCCTTGCAATCTTCAACTGCTTCTTTCTGATTATATGCTTAATTGCCTTTTGCCTCAAAACTTCAACTGTGTAATGATTTTCCAGCCTTCACTACCATCTAGGAAGATTGATATTAGATAGTACTTCAGCACTTTACAATCAATGGTTACAATACGTGAAAGTTATGCAATTACATTATTTTCAAGATCGCCTATCGTTGTTGCCATTTTTATCCGATTGCCAGTAGGGAACAGAAGGACCAATGAGGGATAGTATATTGAAGTCTAAGCAAACTGGCTTCAAAATACGCCCAAGCAGGGATGAGCGAGTCTTTGATGTAAATATAAAGAAGTTTCTTGCGTTGTTAGATTGTTTATTGATCATCTCGTTATAAGAACATTCAAGGACGTGGGGTTGACGAATTGGAAATTATCCTGAATATGAAAACATTCTTAAAATTGTTTATTTTCTGGAAGTTACTTTGAGTTTCGTCATCAGTTGAAGCACTTCCACGATATGTACTTGTTTGATTTTTATATCTCCAAATGTATGTACTTGTTTGATTTTTATATCTCCAAATGCATGGCTCTCGTCTTGTGCTGTTTCTTTGGTTGTCAAACATACAGTCTGTTTTTTTTTTTGCTACAGTGTTTAGAAGCACCTGAAGTTTTCCTTCTGTTTCCGCCATCAACACGGTGTCAGCTTACTTTGTCAAGATTGTGCTCACCAATGTTAGATCATTGTGAGATTTTTAGTTCTTGTTGTGGAGTAGTTTTCGCACAGAAGGTTTAATCGTGCTATGTCGGTTGCTAATCGACCTAACGTACCCAAAATGTTAGGAACTTTGTAATCTTCCTGTTGTAACCCTGTTTAAGGGGTCACAAATAAAAACAGGAACACGGGATTAGTGTAAACAATTGTATTAACAAAATAACGGGTAAAGGTACAATATGGCATCTTGTTCGTCTAGCTGACGAACAAGCGGTGTTGGATATCAAAGTCTCTCTTCGGTCAGTCACTGTACCGGTGTCTATCTCATATCAGACTGGTGCTCTTCCGGTGGCTACTAGTCACATGGTATTTATGCAGGTTGAGTTAATCTATTACTATGTTAATAGGTCGGTCCGCCACAACACTTCCACTGAAATCTGACTCGTTAGTATTCGGCTAACTGCCGACTAATATCAACTGTCTAGTAGTTTTACTGAACTCCAATAGAAGTCTAAAGAACTCCTATGAACTTCCCAGAACTTCCTGTTAACTCTTATTAATATAGAAGGGAGAATCCATTATCTGAGGAATTGGTGTGTTTCCCATTAGCAGTTCTCTTAAGATTGTCTCACAATAAATATAGATCCGTGAAAAAACTCACGCTTGTCTTAAACCAATTTTTTGTTTTGAGTTTTTCTCAATTCATTTTCTATCTATATGTATGCACGTTGTTTGCTCCTAGTATATAGTCTATATAGTATATAGAGGATGTGCGTTGTAGTCCAGTGGATATCGGCTCGGAACGAGAAATCGGGGAGCCGAGTTCGAATTCTAACTGAATTCTTTGCATTCACTTACGCGTAAATACCCTTGGGAAAGGTATTAATTCGTCTCTTCCCTCCAATTATGGGTTAAATAGCAGGACAGTTTGTGTTCTATAGCCTTGGTCGGCAACCAGTCTACCGCAGAAAGAAATGGCAACCTACTGCGGGATAAACTTCTGCCCAGTCAGTCATGTCTCTTTCGAGACATGATCGCCCAATTATTTCACTGCAAAATTTTTGGCATTTAATATATTTAATAGAAAGAAGAGCGCGAAAACTGTTTCTATAAATACAGCTTTTCATAAAGAAAAGAATAAAAATAACATTTATGAAAATTAAAAAATATTTTAAGTATATAAAATAATTTTTGGTTTCCACATAGAACAATATTTTATTAATTATTTTCATAAATTCTAAGGTTGTAAAATAATCCTTATAAATAAACATTTTAAAGGAAAGGGTTTGATCAAGATGCATATAAGATTTTTTTTAGCAATTAAAAGTAATTTATAATTAATATTAGAATTGAGAAAAGTATATGTTTCTTTATATTTCATCAAAACATAATTCATTTAATATTTTGCTTCTGCAATATGATTAATATCCGGCCATGTTATGATAAGTCTTTTCTTTATGGAACAAATATTTATTTTTCTACATGATTCAATTTTTGTAGAGAAAAATATGTGTGAATATAGTTTTAGGGGTGTGCACTCGTTTAGGAGTTTGGATAGAAATTTCTGATCAATACTATACTGACAAGTAAACTAAAAAAGGTTAATAATAATATCGTATTCTAAAGGTGATCAAATTGAATCGGGTTTGTATTTTCGTTCTTTGGTATATTCACCAGAAAAGATGTTATGTGTAACATTCCCCTAAGTTTAACATAGAAGACGTTGAATGTTTCTGAATATCTATTTCCGTGACTTCATTATAACAGGAAATCCAAAAATCTTACCACGTGTTTAAAATAAGATTTTTTGGGAGGGGTTCTTGATTTTCAGCAAGCTTTCATTTTGATAGCTATGTTTATAAAGACCTCATTAAAACTTCCGACAAGTGAATCATTTCTTTCTAATCTTCAAGTTTTTTAACGTTGACTTTTATTAATGGAATTTTGGATGAAAACACGTTTGGGGAAAAGATTTTTGAAATTTATAGGAGGATATAGAAAGAGATAATATTGAAAATGATAATTTTTAATGAAAATGAACTTGGGAAAACATATGTTGCAAACCTTAACATGAATACAAATTACGCACAAGAATGCGTAAAGACAAATACAATAACCATATATATATATATATATATATATATATATATATATATATATATATATATATATATATATATATCGCCCCAAGCAAGGCATTTTACTGCCACTGTTTTGCCAGGGGGTTACATAGGAGGAAACTTATGAGAAAGAGTGACAGGTTATAGGGGATATCAGGAAGTGGGTAATAGAAGGATCAGAATACTGATGAGAGTGGAGTGGACCATAAGAGAGAGAGAGAGAGTGAGAGAGAGAGCATGCAGGTTAGTGAGATATAAGATGGCTATTGACTTTACATTTAAATTTGCTTCTAGGGAACTTGGTTTTCATGCCTTTGTTATAGAAGAAATATATTTGTTATATAAATATATTTATATATATTTAAAGTACAAATATCAAGCACATGATCATCGCTGAGTTTTAAAATCTGTGAATATCTTACTGAGATAAGATTATTTTCTCAGAGACGACAAAATAATACGTGGTTTTATGTTATTTAATTGCTTTCCCGTGGAATCTTCGATCAGATAAAAGTTTCCATTATCTGATTATTGACGATTATTTTTATAAAATCATACTTTGAACATATATAGTTAGAATTACTATTCTGAAATCTTCAAATGAATGGCAAGTTTGGAAAAGAACTTGGTTTTTATGCTTTTCCTCTAAAACAAAGGCGTGAAAACCAAGTTCCTTAGAAGCAAAGTATTAAATTAGAAGAAAATAACGTATGAAGTCAACAACCGAAATTTGTAAGCATTTACACTTCTAGAGATTCTGATTTGGATCTATTTTGACAATTTCTCACATTTATACAATTTCTCACATTTACATTCACGTATAAACTTATTACGTAAGTTTGTAAAGTGAGTCACTAAAAGTTATTTACTGAAATGTACATTACGAGACAGAATTACATCATAATGGCATTCAAAACATTGTGAGTGATAGATACATACTAGATTTATTTATTCATATACACACAGAGAAGCCATTGTATCCTGAAAGGTGATGTCGGTAATTAGAGCTTTCCGCCCACGGCAATCTTGCCAGGTTCAACCATTGAAATGGATCTGACCCGCAGGCATTCAGGCCAACAACCTGACAATATTCAATGACCCGTAGGCACGAGGAGATTTAACCAGCACTCCACTTGAGGCAAACTCCGGTCAACAATGGTCTGATCGCTAGCATCTAATGACCAATTTAACAGACAGGTTGAACGCTGCTCTATCTTAGTTATACAAACCTCGTTTACGAGTCAAACTTGCTTCATCAAGGTAGTTTGCATGTAAATTCAGTGTGTAAGTACAAGAAGTTTTCTTAAGAGACAATGGATTGAAGTAAATATAGAAAGAATAGGCGTAGTTTTAATAAGAGCTCGTTCCACCCTCGCCAAAAAATAAAAAAAATTGTTACGTATATCAGATCAGAGTTAATTGCACCTACCATACACAAGTGTAAGTAAGCCTGGAAGCATTCTTTCAGGTTTACTTACAACTATGTACGGCAAATAATTTTCTCATTAGGAGAAAAATACCATTTATTGTTGCTTCTGTTGGCAAAAATAGTGTTCAACAGTCAGTCAGTTGGGTGCCATACGTGATACACGCTTTAGGCAATGATGTCTCGAAAGAGACATGACTGACTGCGCAGAAGATTATCCCGCAGTAGGTTGCCATTGTTTTCTTCGGTAGACTAGTTGCCAGCCAAGACTATAGAACGCAATCCGTCCTATTATTTAACCCATAACTGGAGAGAAGAGACGGAGGGTATTTGTGCGTAAGTGAATGCAAGGAGTTCAACTGGAATTTGAACGCTGCTCCACGATTTGTCGTTCCGAGTCGATATCCACAGCACCTCAACGCACATCCCGTTAAAGGTTCAACAGACATCCTCCAAATATTAAACCTTTAGTTTGACATTTTAGAAAGACTTCCTATTGTATTGTTAGACTTGAATAAAACTTTAATATTCCTATTAAATTCAGTTAACTGACATATAATTTAAATTATTCGAACAACAAAATTCTTATCGAAGTGGAAAATTTAAAAATAGTAACTTGAAATTTTCTTTGTAATCCTAGTAAAGTTATCCGTAACTTGAAACATGACATGTCAATAATGATTACAGGATTCGACTTTCATTGAATCCATATATATATATATATATATATTGTAATAGTTGTTACAATGGTTTATAAAACATAGTATCACTACACAAAAATTTTCATGTTTTGGAGCACAATCTCTCCTCTTCGTGTGGGTTGTTTTTGATTTAATGTAGATGGCCTCCTCTTCTGGGTTTAAAATTTACGTGTTCTGTCAATATATATATATATATATATATATATATACTGTTAAATATAGCAGACAATGAATGTCTATTATGTTTAATAATCAGCCGTTCTAAAATCGTATTTTGTCTTTAATTTCAGGTGAAAATAAAGACAAAAATTCTCCAACATTTGGAAATTTCTTATTATGTCGGTTCTAAGCTTTCGGGTCACATGAGCCATCTTCAGAGAGGACGTTAACATAAAAACATCCACTATCAAAGATGATTTTTTTTATCTTGTGTTGACATAAAACTTGGCTAAGCAACGTAACAGTTACCAAATAGCAGAAGCAGTTCGTAAATTTGTAATACGATTCTATGGTGTCACACCGCGTGAGAGCTCGTAATGTTAACAGAACCATATATTTAAATGCAATGTAATGTGTTATGACCAGATTTAAATGTGATTTTATTAAGTGTGAGTTGTCTGGATTTAATGTAGATGGCCTCCAATATCTGAATGTTTTTTTTACTGTGTGTATGAATGAGTATTATTGTGTATGAATGAGTTTTATATATATATTAAAATAATACTTCGAAAATTACATGTGTCGGATGATTATTTCTGCGAAGTTTTATTTAAAAAATAGACATATTTTTTACTGTGTAAATAGATCATTTTGCTTATGTTGAGCACTCTGGCTGGATCAGGTTTAATATTTACATTAATAGGATCTTTCTTGAGATTTTACCTACATCCCACTTTCTGTTTTGATTTATATATATATATATATATATATATATATATATATATATATATATATATTTCCACATCTGCGATATATGCGTGACTCTTCAGAAATGAACTGAGTTCTTTTGGTGACTGTCGTGTGTATACATTGCTTATATACAACACGTTAAAATTTCCATTACCTGGTTCCTTGCGCCTATGGCTTAGTGGGGGTAGCGACTCCGACTGACACCAAATCGGTCAAGTTTCAATCCCGGCCAGTAAGCAAGTGGATGTATCTAGCCACACTGATGAGTTGTGACAGCGAAATAAGCTTGTATGTGGAGGACTAATATATATATATATATATTCCTGCTTAAAAGTTTCTTTTTTTAGTTCGATTTTATTTATTATATTTTTTGCTTTTATTCTTCGCTTTCAAAGTTCATCAAAATATAGTTAATCACCAATGGAAGCTTTAATTTACTTAGAAGTTGCTCAACACTATTCAATTTGTTATTAGTCGGCAATTATTTAGTGAGATAGATTCTATTTTGAATGTTTAGTAATTTTGAACCAATTTAGGCTGTCTGCGTTAGCGATCATGTTGGTTTTTGTTTCATATGTTGTAATACTGGGATTTCGGTAGAATTTACAACCATTTTAAACTAGAGTGCGGCATTTTCTTTATTTTAGATTTCTTTGAAATAACATAGTTTTAGGATTTCATTGAACCATAAAACTGACAAGTCGCTATGCGGTGTTTATACTATCGATCTATTTATGTATGCAATTAAGTATAAACAGTTCAAATACCAGTTGAGTTCGTTGTATTCACTTAGGTGCAAATAATCTTTAAGAAGGTTTTGATCCGTCTCTTCTCTCTCCAGTTATAAGTTAAATTGCAGGACAGATTGGGTTCTACAGTCTTGGTTGGCGCAGAAAGTAATGGCAGCCTATGTCAAGAAAATCTTCATTCAAGTGTGTATCATTTATGGCACTGACGATTATAAACATTCATTTATAGGGCACATAGTGCCTGTATCTACAAATAAATATGCGCATGGGTATATATGGTCTACGGCTATATCGTGTTGAATACACCGATCACCGAAGTTAAGCAACATCGATCCTGGTCAGTACTTAAGTGGGTGACCATTTGGGAATACCAGGTGCTGTAAACGTAAAGACCAAGAATGGTCCACCGGTCCTCCAGGTTTGGGGGTTGGGTGCAGGGCTAACCACCCTGCCCCGTAAAAAATAGTTTGTTACAGCAACAAAAAGTTGCTGCCCTATGCACCATCTGGGTGTAATGGATAAATGATGATGGGTATATATATATATATATATATATATATATATATATATATATATATATAGAGAGAGAGAGAGAGAGAGAGAGAGAAAGAGAGATGACAATAACTCCGTGAAACTCAAAGTAGGAACAGTTAAGAGAACGTTTCATTTTATTTATTACTGTGTAGAGGAATATCTAAATAAAGACTTTTAATTAAGTATTAAAACCTCTGTCAGCCTTTTGCTTTCATTTCTTTTCAGTCATTTCTGACTTTTTATGAATATCTACACTACCTTCCATAACTATTAGCCCCCCCCCCAGTCTTTTAAAAAATGATGTATATTATTTTTGAGTATTTATTGCCAAGTGAATAATTGTAAATGAAAATAAAATGGTTCTTTTGTTGGTACTGGACAATAACATGTGCATCAAATGAATTTATAAAGATTTAATAATCACCTATAATCAATGAGAGAATGAAAAAAATTAGGATGATTCGGACGAGTTCATCTTTGCTTCCTTGGCTTGTAAAATTTTGCAAAGTAATAATAACAAAAGAACCATTCTATTTTCATTTAGAATTATCCACTGGGCAATAAATTCTAAAAATAGTATGAAATACATAATTTCTTTTAAATAACTGGGGTTGCCTAATGATTATGGCCGGTAGTATATATATATATATATATATATATATATAAAATCAAATCTACAGAGTGCGATGGGTAAATTGTCGCTATTTCCTCTGTAAAATTTTGCAAAGTAATTATAACAAAAGAACCATTCTATTTTCATTTAGAATTATCCACTTGGCAATAAATTCTAAAAATAGTATGAAATACATAATTTCTTTTAAATAACTGGGGTTGCATATATCTGTATAATCTGTACCCCTTACTCTTACTACTCACATGATCCTCTACGTTGTGAGGTCTTTAGGCCTTACATAAGATGAACATTAGTAAAAAAAGATACGTACAGCAGTCATCGGTATTTGATATAAACTCCCCGATTCTCTATTTATTCTGCTTTGTAATTTCTTTCATTCCCTCTTGGTCGCTTTCTGCAACAGAACTTCTTTCTTTTAATTATTTAAATCCCTGACATAGATAAAGTGATACGTTATTATTTTAAAATTCTATAGTAGATTTAAATTTCTATGAGAAAATTTCTGATTTGTGGATAAACTAAACACATTTGCTGGGTAAAATTATAGCTGTTAAATCAATACCCAGTGGGTCAGATTTCACGCAAAATCTTATTTGTTTTTAGTTTTTTGCTATATATTTTATAACTGAAGTTCTTATCCATGTCTTAGCACAGGGAACATTTTCTATTCTGCTGTTACCTGTCTCTGTTGTTATTGTTGTTGTTGTTAAATTCATTCATTTTCTATATTAATCTACTAATACGAAAAGGTTTTATCATGTTATTTTTCTTGTATTTACAACTAGCAGTATAACTCGGCGTTGCTCGAGTGTAATAAAAGCTTTAAAACTAATCCATGGTCCTGGAGCTCAGACTCTTTTGACGTTGGCACAAAAGACTAAAAAGCAACAGTTCTTTCCAGTTAAAGCGAAACCGGAGACTGAAAGAAAAATGAATGGAGATAAGTCAAATTTTTGTTTCCTGGTATCGATATCAAATAAGATTTTCCGCCGTAAACTGAATTTTAAAGGCTAAATTAGTCCTCTGAGTTAATAATATCATGACTGAGACTAAGAACTACAATAATACCTACTTAGAGCCAAACCCGAAGCAAAAACTAAAATAAAAGGCTGAAAAAAATACAGACATACAGGCAGATAAACAGACACACACACAAACATCTTTCCTTTTATTTATATATATATATATATATATATATATATATATATATATATATATATATTATCGATTTTCTGCACTGTTGTAAGAACTGCAACCTTGAAACTTCTGAATATCGTTTCTTATGTCTTTGTCTATGAGTGTATCAAATTTGATTAAAATCGGACCACAACTTCTATAACCCGATTTTTTTATGTGCTTATAGTACAAACTTGTAAATTTTCAAGAAAATCGGTTCAGCAGTTTCGGGGTCTATAAGTAACGGACACACACACACACACACACACACACACACACACACACACAAAGTTCCATTTATAAATAATTTTAGACTGTAAAAATATTACTTTGGACTGAATATATGACGTTATAATAAATACAAGGCAAGGTGTCTGTGACGCCGAATGAAATTAATCAGAATACCTCAGAAAATATAATAACTAGACAACGTCAGTTCTCACTCGCATGAATACATTAAAGAAAACTAAACTGCAATATGTCGGAGTCTTGAATGACTCGTTACGTATAATGAACTAAACAAGAAAAATAATTTAAAGAGAGACACATTAAAATAAGTCTTAGTGGTATCATAATAAGGAAATCTATTAAAAGAAAAAAGGAGTGGATGGTAGATGAATTTCTCGACATAATGAAAAGAAGACAGTTTGCAATTCCGAGTTATGGTACAGAATATAAGACATTAAAAAAAGAATTGTAAAAAAATACAGGCAAGTAAAAATGGAATGGCTCAACTAAAATGTCAGTCAGTTAAGTGCCATGCGTGAAACACGCTTGGGCGATCATGTCTCAAAAGAGACATGACTGACTGGGCAGGAGATTATCCCGCAGTAGGTTGCCATTGCTTTCTGCGGTAGACTGGTTGCCGACCAAGGCTATAGAACCCAATCTGTCCTGCTATTTGACTCATAGGTAGAGGGAGAAGAGATGTATTATATTATTAAGTAGTAATTAAAGGGGGATCAGTTTATTACTTCAAAACAATAGAAAACAGATCCTCCACTTTATGGCCAGTAGAAGCTTTAATTGTTTCCAACTATTATATTCAGTCAGTCAGTTAAGTGCCATACGTAATACAAAAGCGACATGACTGACTGGGCAGAAGATTATCCCGCAGTAAGTTGCCATTGCTTTCTGCGGTAGACTGGTTGCCAGCCAAGACTATAGAACACAATCTGTCCTGTTATTTAACCCGTAACTGGAAGGAAGAGACGGATTAATAGCTTTCCCAATGGTATTTGCGCGTAAGTGAATGCAATGAATTCAACTAGAATTCGAACTCGGCTCCCCGATTTCTCGTTCCGAGCCGATATCCACTGGACCACAACGCACATCCACGCACTAAAATGTACAGAAATGAAAAAAAAAAAAAACAAACAAACAAAAAAACCGAAAACAGCGTCAGTGAAAAGGCAAATATGCATAAAAGAATAAGAGAACATGAAAAATATGCTCATCATCAGGATGCATAAAGTCAAAAGAGGGCACGTTTATAGTACAGAAAGAAACATACTACATGGATGGAACGAATACATTTCTACGACAAAAGAGGAAATGTTACAATACATAAAAGCATAGAAGGACCAGAAATATTAAAGTCAGAAGTGAAATTAGCACTAGTGAGCAAGTATAAATTCAAAGAGACAGAAGGAATTGTAACGGAAATGCTGGCTGCCTTATAAGATTTCAGCAATGAAAAATTAAAAAAATAATTAATGAAATATATGACAAATACGATTCATTATCATAGTGCTGCCTAAGAGACCAGATACTTTCAATATTGTTTTAAAGTAACATAAGAATTTATTATTCATATTTCATTCTTTTATTCAATCATTTTATTCCAAGCAAAGCAATAAAGTCATTAATGAGCAAGGAGTTACTAAGTGTTAAGAAGAGAATAGAAAGCGAAAACAAGAAGACAGATGATAATGATTTCTATTAACCAGAAGATAAGCGCGCAATAGAAAAAAACTGTTAGCAGAGAACATATGGTTAAATATAGTTAATTCAACTAGTACTGTGCTTATATTCATAAACTCTAGATACCATAAGGTAAAATTCATCAGTTCATTATTTATATATAAAAAAGGTACAGGAAATCTACATTAGGGCTGTAGGAAAGAGACTGAAGCCGAGATGCCAGCTCATGACTAATAAATTGCAGATACGTCTTTAGATTTCATACAAAATCTCTAAATATATAGCTGAGGCATCAAACTCATGAATATTGCTGCTACGTCTTGTCTTCTTTAAATCAGCAGTTGACTGCTACAAAATTATACGTACACATAAAACAACGTAAATATGTGACGCAAATATTCTTTCGTGTAGACACATTCTCTTTCTTCTATATTAACGCAGTTGATTCTTTTTTATCGTAGAGACAACAACAAAATATTTCATGATTTAAAGTAACATAAAATATTAATATTTACATTTTACTCTTTTATTTAATCATTTTATTCCAAGCAAGGCAATAAAGTCATTAATGCGCATGGGGTTACTGAGTGTTAGAGAATGTAAGAAAAATATTATTAAGGAGAGAATAGAAAGCAAAAACAAGAAGACAGATAATAAAGATTTCCATTAACCAGAAAAAGAAATTTCCTCAAGTGAGAAGTGCAATACAAAAAAAAACAAAAAACCCTGTTAGCAGATAACATATGGTTAAATATAGTTATTTCAACTGAAAAAATGATGAGACCTTGACGCTAATCGCCAATCTAGTCAGTTAAGTGCCATACGTGATACACGCTTGGGCAATCATGTCTCAAAAGAGACATGACTGACTGGGCAGAAGATTATCCCGCAGTAGGTTGCCATTGCTTTCTGCGGTAGACTGGTTGCCGACCAAGGCTATAGAACCCAATCTGTCCTGCTATTTAACCCATAACTGGAAGGAATAGACAGATTAATACCTTTTCCAAGGGTATTTGCGCGTAAGTGAATACAATGGATTCAACTGAAATTCGAACTCGGCTCCCCGGCTTCTCGTTCCGAGCCGATATCCACTGTACCACAACGTACATCCAGCCAATCTAGTACTGTGCTTAAATTCATAAACTCTAGATACCATAAGGTAAATTTCATCGGTTCAATATTTATATATAAAAAGGTACAGAGAATCTACATTACGGCTGTAGGAAAGAGACTGAAGCCGAGATGCCAGGTCATGACCAATAAATTGAAGATACGTCTTTGGATTTTATAAAGAATCTCTAAATATATAGACTTATGAATATTGCTGCTACGTCTTGTCTCCTTCTTATCCGCGGTTTACTACTACAAAATTATACGCATACATAAAACAACGTAAATATGTGACACAAATATTCTTAATAGTAGACACATTCTTTTTTTTCCTATACTAACGCTGTTGATTCAGTTGTATCGTAAAGACAACAACAAAAATATTTTATGTGAAGTTCATCGAAAACAATATTTGTAATTACTTTCTTTTAATTTGAAAGCAGTTTCATACTATATAATAAATATTTGTTTAAATTTTTAGAACCTTGTTGAAGATTGTTTACCACTTCGTTTTATCCACAGAAATATCAAAGATAATGAGGTTATTGAAAAATTGAGAAAATGAGGTGGGTTTACAATAACAATAATAAAAATTATTATTCGAATATGTTAATAATATTTTTATAAAAATATGACAATGTTTAAATAATATTTACCAATGTCAAGAAACTAGCTTTCCTGCGTAGTTCCTTTGAATCTAGAAATGAAACCTGCTTGTTAAAATAAAAGAAAAAGTGTATTTTTTATTTTATCAGCAGTCGCACAAACGCTACAGTCGGTACAAATATGTTTTAATAGATATATTGAATTTGAGCTGAATTTATGTCTAAACAGCTAAATTTTATGAGTCAGAATAGCAAAATTTATTGTTGGTTTTGTTTTACTGAATTATAAAGGGAAAACGGTAACAACTTACGTGTATGTAAGAGAGTACTTTCTTTATTCCTTGTATTTGGATGTGCGTTGTGGTGCAGTGGATATCGACTCGGACAAATCGGGTAGCCGAGTTCGAATTCCAGTTGAATTCGTTGCATTCACTTACGCAAAAATACCATTTGGAAAGGTATTTATCCATCTCTTCCCTTCAGTAATGCGTTAAATAATAGGACAGATTGGGTTTTATAGTCTTGGCTGGCAACCAGTCTACCGCAGAAAGCAATGACAACCTACTGCGGGATAATCTTCTGCGCAATTAGTCTTGTCTCTTTCGAGACATGATCGCCCAAAGCGTGTATCACGTATAACACTTAACTGACTGACTGTGTTTACTTATACTGAGTTTATCTAAATGCAATTAAATAATTATATGACCCTTTTACTAAACAGCGTTGTAGATGTTTGTATTTGCTGTTCATTTTATCCAACCTTGTCAAAGTCACACACGCAACAATAACAAGCATTTTTAAGATGTTACATTGTTTACAAGTACGCTCTTCTTTTACGATGTCATGTTATTTTTGTGCCAGGGGCGAGCAGTGATCAAGTGCAGGATGGAATATTGTGTGCTAAATGCCCGTTTACTTTAAAAGACGGAAAACTCTCTAAGTAGAAGACATTAACATTGCAATCGTTAGAAGATTGCGACACGAATAACAGTTATTAAATATTTACAGAGTAGTTTCATTGTATAAATTATGTCCTTCATCAAGGCAGCAAATTGCATTTTAACCCTTTGTTGCATATTGATTACAATTGTAACCAATATGCAGCAAAGGTTAGTGAAAGGTTACAATTGTAACCAGTATGCAAGAAAAGTTAGAGAAACGTTACAATTGTAACCAATAAGCAACAAAGGTTAGAGAACGGTTACAATTGTAACCAATAAGCGACAAAGGTTAGAGAAAGGTTACAATTGTAACCAATAAGCGACAAAGGTTAGAGAAAGGTTACAATTGTAACCAATACGCAACAAAGGTTAGAGAAAGGTTACAATTGTAACCAATATGCAACAAAGGTTAGAGAAAGGTTACAATTGTAACCAATATGCAACAAAGGTTAGAGAAAGGTTACAATTGTAACCAATATGCAACAAAGGTTAGAGAAATGTTACAATTGTAACCAATAAGCAACAAAGGTTAGAGAAAGGTTACAAATGTAACCAATATGTAACAAAGGTTAGAGAAAGGTTACAATTGTAACCAATAAGTAACAAAGGTTAGAGAAAGGTTACAATTGTAACCAATAAGTAACAAAGGTTAGAGAAAGGTTACAATTGTAACCAATAAGCAACAAAGGTTAGAGAAAGGTTACAATTGTAACCAATAAGTAACAAAGGTTAGAGAAAGGTTACAATTGTAACCAATATGCAACAACGGTTAGAGAAAGGTTACAATTGTAACCAATAAGTAACAAAGGTTAGAGAAAGGTTACAATTGTAACCAATAAGTAACAAAGGTTAGAGAAAGGTTACAATTGTAACCAATAAGTAACAAAGGTTAGAGAAAGGTTACAATTGTAACCAATATGTAACAAAGGTTAGAGAAAGGTTACAATTGTAACCAATAAGTAACAAAGGTTAGAGAAAGGTTACAATTGTAACCAATAAGTAACAAAGGTTAGAGAAAGGTTACAATTGTAACCAATAAGCAACAAAGGTTAGAAAGGTTACAATTGTAACCAATAAGTAACAAAGGTTAGAGAAAGGCTACAATTGTAACCAATATGCAACAAAGGTTAGAGAAAGGTTACAATTGTAACCAATAAGCAACAAAGGTTAGAGAAAGATTACAATTGTAACCAATATGCAACAAAGGTTAGAGAAAGGCTACAATTGTAACCAGTATGCAACAAAAGTTAGAGAAAGGTTACAATTGTAACCAATATGCAACAAAGGTTAGAGAAAGGTTACAATTGTAACCAATAAGCAACAAAAGTTAGAGAAAGGTTACAATTGTAACCAATAAGTAACAAAGGTTAGAGAAAGGTTACAATTGTAACCAATAAGTAACAAAGGTTAGAGAAAGGTTACAATTGTAACCAATAAGCAACAAAGGTTAGAGAAAGGTTACAATTGTAACCAATAAGTAACAAAGGTTAGAGAAAGGTTACAATTGTAACCAATATGCAACAAAGGTTAGAGAAAGGTTACAATTGTAACCAATAAGCAACAAAGGTTAGAGAAAGATTACAATTGTAACCAATATGCAACAAAGGTTAGAGAAAGGCTACAATTGTAACCAATATGCAACAAAGGTTAGAGAAACGTTACAATTGTAACAAATACGCAACAAAGGTTAGAGAAAGGTTACAATTGTAACCAATATGCAACAGAGGTTAGAGAAAGGTTACAATTGTAACCAATATCCACCAAAGGTTAGAGAAAGGTTACAATTGTAACCAATATGCAACAAAGGTTAGAGAAAGGTTACAATTGTAACCAATATGCAACAAAGGTTAGAGAAAGGTTACAATTGTAACCAATATGCAACAAAGGTTAGAGAAAGGTTACAATTGTAACCAATAAGTAACAAAGGATAGAGAAAGGTTACAATTGTAACCAATATGCAACAAAGGTTAGAGAAACGTTACAATTGTAACAAATACGCAACAAAGGTTAGAGAACGGTTACAATTGTAACCAATAAGCAACAAAGGTTAGAGAAAGGTTACAATTGTAACCAATATGCAACAAAGGTTAGAGAAAGGTTACAATTGTAACCAATAAGCAACAAAGGTTAGAGAAAGATTACAATTGTAACCAATATGCAACAAAGGTTAGAGAAAGGTTACAATTGTAACCAATATGCAACAAAGGTTAGAGAAAGATTACAATTGTAACCAATATGCAACAAAGGTTAGAGAAAGGCTACAATTGTAACCAATATGCAACAAAAGTTAGAGAAGGTTACAATTGTAACCAATAAGCAACAAAGTTTAGAGAAAGGTTACAATTGTAACCAATATGCAACAAAGGTTAGAGAAACGTTACAATTGTAACAAATACGCAACAAAGGTTAGAGAACGGTTACAATTGTAACCAATAAGCAACAAAGGTTAGAGAAAGGTTACAATTGTAACCAATATGCAACAAAGGTTAGAGAAAGGTTACAATTGTAACCAATATGCAACAAAGGTTAGAGAAACGTTACAATTGTAACAAATACGCAACAAAGGTTAGAGAACGGTTACAATTGTAACCAATAAGCAACAAAGGTTAGAGAAAGGTTACAATTGTAACCAATATGCAACAAAGGTTAGAGAAAGGTTACAATTGTAACCAATATGCAACAAAGGTTAGAGAAAGGTTACAATTGTAACCAATATGCAACAAAGGTTAGAGAAAGGTTACAATTGTAACCAATAAGTAACAAAGGTTAGAGAAAGGTTACAATTGTAACCAATATGCAACAAAGGTTAGAGAACGGTTACAATTGTAACCAATACGCAACAAAGGTTAGAGAAAGGTTACAATTGTAACCAATAAGCAACAAAGGTTAGAGAAACGTTACAATTGTAACCAATATGCAACAAAGGTTAGAGAAAGGTTACAATTGTAACCAATAAGCAACAAAGGTTAGAGAAAGGTTACAATTGTAACCAATATGCAACAAAGGTTAGAGAAAGGTTACAATTGTAACCAGTATGCAACAAAGGTTAGATAAAGGTTACAATTGTAACCAATAAGCAACAAAGGTTAGAGAAAGGTTACAATTGTAACCAATAAGCAACAAAGGTTAGAGAAAGGTTACAATTGTAACCAATAAGCAACAAAGGTTAGAGAAAGGTTACAATTGTAACCAATATGCAACAAAGGTTAGAGAACGGTTACAATTGTAACCAATATGCAACAAAGGTTAGAGAAAGGTTACAATTGTAACCAATATGCAACAAAGGTTAGAGAAAGGTTACAATTGTAACCAATACGCAACAAAGGTTAGAGAAAGGTTACAATTGTAACCAATACGCAACAAAGGTTAGAGAAAGGTTACAATTGTAACCAATACGCAACAAAGGTTAGAGAAAGGTTACAATTGTAACCAATACGCAACAAAGGTTAGAGAAAGGTTACAATTGTAACCAATAAGTAACAAAGGTTAGAGAAAGGTTACAATTGTAACCAATATGCAACAAAGGTTAGAGAAAGGTTACAATTGTAACCAATATGCAACAAAGTTTAGAGAAAGGTTACAATTGTAACCAGTATGCCACAAAGGTTAGAGAAACGTTACAATTGTAACCAGTATGCCACAAAGGTTAGAGAAACGTTACAATTGTAACCAGTATGCAACAAAGTTTAGAGAAACGTTACAATTGTTAACAAACAAATACGCAACAAATGTTAGAGAACGGTTACAATTGTAACCAATAAGCAACAAAGGTTAGAGAAAGGTTACAATTGTAACCAATATTCAACAAAGGTTAGAGATAAGTTACAATTGTAATCAATAAGCAACAAAGGTTAGAGAACGGTTACAATTGTAACCAATACGCAACAAAGGTTAGAGAAAGGTTACATTTGTAACCAATATGCTTCAAAAGGTTCATACAATTCCCAGCCATTTTAAACATTTAAGAGGATCATGTAAACTGATTCTCATTGCGAAGAGAATATTTTTTTAAATATTTTAAAATTCACAACGGACTTCTGTATTTGATATTAGACTAGAGAAGCAAACTTCACGACTGTTATTGATATTTTTCATCTTAGCCTAGTCTGGCACAATGCCACAAATATGAAGCAATCGGATAACATCAAAATTACTCCCTTGTTAACATATTAAACCACGACGAAGCAACCAATGACAACTCTCAAATTAATAATAGAAAATCACATTATGTTTAATTTAAGTGATGTAATAATTCTATTAATAAGATATTTTCTTGAAAGAAAGCACACGATACATGTCAGATAATATAGTGTTTTTGTTCACTCTCTCTCTCTCTCTCTCTTTCTCTTTCTCTTTCTTAAACCTGGTTAGTTGCAACAAAACAAAAACTGATATAATTCTTTAGCAGTCTACCCTTTAGCGTTTTCTTTATATATTTTAAATGGAAGAACTTATGACGCCGTTAGCGATTAGAACATTTTCCCTGTAGCCAATATATTGAATATTTATAAATGTCCAATATATTTATGCGTAACGAAATATTATAAATATATATTTTAAAGAATAATCATAAACATACAAGCCAATGAATGTATCTGCACTCTCGAAATTGTCGGCTTTGACAATGGAATCAATAATGTAGGAATAGAATCAACATTTCGTAAGTATTAGGTTAAAGGTTAAAACTATAAACATATTCCTGGATAACCTGTTTTCTACTGAGACATTAAGTATTTGTGCACCCTTTTGATATCAATATTTTATCTAAGGCGATTACAGTCTGGACACTTTAACTAGATTTTAACTAATTTCAGTAAGCTGACAAGTTGTATCTAAATTGAAAATCTGTTATCAAATATAGGGGTAGCGTTACCGTTCAGTCAGTTAAGAGCCATACGTGATACACGCTTTGGGCAATCATGTCTCTTTCGAGACATGACTGACTGGGCTAAAGATTATCCCTCAGTAGGTTGCCATTACTTTCTGCGGTAGACTGGTTGCCGGCCAAGGCTATAGAACCCAATCTGTCCTTCTATTTAACCCATAACTGGAAGGAAGAGACCGATTAATACTTTTCCCAATGGTATTTGCGCGTAAGTGAATGCAATGAATTCAACTGGAATTCGAACTCTGCTCCCGATTTCTCGTTCCGAGCCGATATCCACTGCACCACAATGCACATCCAGCACCACAACGTACATTACCATTACCGCTATCAGGTTTATAGTAGAAATTGGCTGCTCGAGTTCAAATTCTGGTCTAAGCTGTAGCGTTTTCTTTCAAAATATAAGCAAATTTACTTCGGAAAGATATAAATTTCTTTTATCTTATTTATATTTGGATTATTGACATCATCTTTGTTGTTGATAGAAAAAATATAGATACATTTCTGTTAATATTTCTTTCCGCTTCTTTTCCTTCTAGAAACCTCCTACCAGCAGAATAATTTGCTGCTATCAAAGAGCAGATTGGGAGTCGTTCCGCGTTTTCATTTGCTATGTCTCTTGAAACAGTTTTTTAGTCTCCTTAAAAGTATTCGAGCCTATTATCAATGCTAAAATGATTAATGATCTCACATCCAAAAACCTATTCTCTGACAAGCAGTATGCCTTCCGCTTCACCATGGCTACCGCTAATGTGCTAACGGCCATCACCTAATATATATATATATATATATATATATACGAAATAATCTAATTCCCTGACGATCCGTAGTGTGAAACCGCGGTAGGTTGTGGCTCACTTTAGATTTTTTCGTGTTTTTGCTCTACTATTGTATTTTCGTACTTTCGTATTGAGCTCTTTTTCTAGTGTTTAGGTTCCGTTTGGGTTTTTTTTCTTTACTGCGGATACTTGACATTTTGTTCTTGTTCCGCTGGTTTCTTTTTTTTCTCCCCCATTATCCGACAACATAGTACGCCGGATTTTAACGGATTTAGATTCTGTTTGTTAACACTTTTTCGAAGGTTTAGATTAGTGTAAACTTACGGAGTGTAAACTTACGGAGTCTAGTTAGTTATTATATATATATATATATATATATATATATATATATATATATATATATATTTCATTTGTAAACGAGTTATTAAAATATTCAAAAGTTCTACTATATAATTGTATAGAACATTTTTTAATGCAAATATGTACTGGTCTAACCCTTTTATGACCAAAAACTAAGTATTAAACAATCAATCAATATATATATATATATATATATATATATATATAAAACGATTCGTTTTATATATATATATAATGATTCGTAAATTTGAATACTTCCAAAACAAAGCTGCTCTTCTTTAACCAATAATGAGGTAAGAAATGTTTCGTAAATTTTAATGCTTCCAAAACGAAGCTGCTCTTCTTTAATCACCATAGAGAACCTTTCCCACCTTCAATCAGAATGGATGACGCTAGTCTCTCAGAAAGCAATATACTTCGCCTCCTTGGTCATACTCACCTAGCCAACCGCAAGTAGAATGACTACATCAAGTCAATAGCTAATCTACTGCTAAGAAGATTGGGTCACTGTACTGGGCCAGGAAATTTTTTTTTCAGTCATAATTCATCTTTCACATTTATAAATTTACGAATCGTTCGTGCATTGAATTCTCATATCTGGTTGTATGCTCCTGTTGTTCATCTTGGGGTTCTTGACAAAATCCAAAAGAGGATCTGCAATGTAATTGATCCCGATTTGACAGCCCGACTTCAGTCTATTACTCACCGACCGGATGTGGCTTCCCTATGTCTTTTCTACAAATATTTTCATGGCCTCTGCATTTACGAACTTCATTTCCTGGTGCCCTGTCCAGTTGAAGTTACTCGTGCTACTAGATCGGTAACAAGGTTCCACCATTTTACCGTCAAAATAGGCAAATGTATCCGACAGTTTTTACCCCTAAAGTTTCTTTTCTCGCACTTCCCGCCTGCGGAATTCCATTCCATATAATTGTTTCCATGATAGCTACAGTCTCCAAAAGTTTAAGTGCAATGTCAATTGCCATCTTATATCTCCTTGACTCCCATCTTTCTCTTACCTTTTCTTCGACATCAGCTGTACCTTCTATTTCTTATCACTCTCCTCCCAGTGTAACCCAATGCGCACCAGTGACAGTACTACATTGCTTGTAGTGAAACTATTATAAAAAAACAAAAACATATCTTTTGCATCCAGCTATGAGCCAAATGACAGAGAGGACTCTACACTCTAGTTTTAGGTGTCTGCCAGTCCAGCAGAAAAAGAACTTCGAATTCAAAACCGTGTAAAGTGCAACGGGAAACCAATCCGTATTTCTTCCAGGAAGTTGTAACAATTCACAGATAATTAGGAAAATGAACAGGAATTATTAGGACAAAATACCTACTCAGCAACAGGATATAAAAAAAGAAAAGGACGGTACACTCATACTTGAAAAAGAAAAAATAATTCAGTGATGGGATGAGTATATTGGCGATTTCTTCAACGATAAGAGAGAGCAACCAACAATACACAAAAATACGGATTAGCCAGAAATATTCAAACTCGAAGTGGAATCGCCAATGACCAAATTAAACAGAAAAATAGAGCAGGATACAACGGGATTGTAATAGAGATTTTGATGTCCTTAGAAGTTTCCGGCGTAGAGAGGACCACAGAAATAATAATCGAAATCTACAACAGCGGCAATATACCGGATGACCTAAGTAGCTAAATTAAATTAAACTCTCAGTTTAATGAGCCACATAACAAAACTCATCATCCAAATTCTGATAAATAGAGCGCACAGTAGTATTATCCCAGAGATAGGACAAGAACAGTGTGGCTTCGTTAAAGATATCAGAACAAGAAATGCAATATTCATGCTCAAAATCCTATCTAAAAATGCAGAAGAACCTTTAATTGTGCTTTATAGACTACCCAAAGGCGTTTGACAACGTGCGTCAGAAAGACTTGATAGAGATACTCGATAACCTTGATATTTTCAGAAAAGACTTTACAATAACCAATTGGCAGCAAACAGCTTACGTACGGATAGGAAGTGAATTTGGCAGATAGAAGTAGAAAGTGGCGCAAGACAAGTATGTTTTTTCTCACCGGATCTATTCAACTAAAACAATTCTGTGAGAAATGAAATCCTTGCCAGGATTCGTCATTGGCGGCCACAATCTCAACAATGTAAGATACGCGGATGACACGGTGCTCATAGCAGACACGGAAATTAAAATACAGGACCTCCTACAAAAGTTAGCAAAATAAGGCTGGAAGAACGGACTGAATATAAACTTCAAGGAAACTGAATATATAGTCATCAGCAAAAAGAAAGCCCCATAATGTAAACTATAGGTCGAAGAAACTAAAATACCTGGGAAGTGTTCTGATAGAGAACGGAAAGTGCGACATTGAGATTGTTGTGGAGTAGTTTTCGCACTGAAGGTTATAATCGTGCTATGTCGGTTTCTAATCGACTTAACGTACCCAAAATGTTAGGAACTTGGTAATCTTCCACTGAAAGCTGACTCCTTAGTATTTGGCTAACTGCCGACTAATATCAACTGCCTAGCAGTTCTACTGAACTCCAATAGAAGTCTAAAGAACTCCTATGAACTTCACGAGAAATTCTCTTAACTTCCTGTTAACTCTTATTAATATAGGAGGAGGGAGAGTCCATTATCAGAAAAATAGGTGTTTTTTCTTATAACAGAGATCCAAAGACACATTCGCATGGCCAATGACGCATTTCAAGAGCTATCTAGAATACTGAGAGAGAAGAAAATCTCATTCGTAATGAAGAAAATAGTGTTGGTTTGCTGTATGATATCTCTCCTTCGGCATAGAAGTGAATGTTGGGCAATCTCATCAAAGGTGAAGGAGAAACCTGAAGCAGCAGAAATATGGTTTTACAGAAGGATGCTGAGGATACTATGGACTGAACACATGAGCAATAATAAGGTGTTGAAGAGGATGCAAACGAGAAAGAAAACTCAGATGAGGTTCTTGGACACGTAATGAGGAAGGAGAGCTTAGAGAATTTGATACTCACAGAAGAATAGGAGGAATAGGGGAAAGCAACGCAAGACATACTTCATAGGTTTGAAATTTTTTTTTTTAATCACATCACCCCAAGCAATGCGGTAAAGCCACTGGTGTGCAGGGGGCTACGAAAGAGTGAATAGATTGGAAAAGAGAAGGCCGGAAACCACATCCTAAACAGGGAATAAGGGATGAGCCTCTTCACCTGTTCAATAGACGTGGGTGGAGTGTGAACCGGGCGATAGTTCAGTCTATCTACTCCAATTGAAAAAAAATAAACAAAAAAGAAAGGTGGAAAGACTGGAAAAGAGGAAGATGGCAGAGCGGGGTTTTGGAGAGATATCAAGAGGAAAAATATTGAGAGCGACAAGAGACAGAGACAAGTGGAGATCAACGATCGTTTACGTTCTGAAGGGACACGGCATATGAAAAAGAAGAAAAAGAATCCACGGAGAGTCATGATCGCTTATGTTCGGAAGCGAGAAAGATTTGAAAAGACCAGCCAGGATACACGAATATAACCGATTTCGTAATCATTCGATTCTAGAAATAAAGGAAAACCATAACCACAGTAACCTTGGGAAAACTTCTGTTTATGAGATGATAGATCACTTCTTATATATATTTAACTGAAGATGAAATATTTTTTGGTGTGACTGAATGGTTTTCTCGAAATTAATCTCGTCAAGCATGATACCAAGAAAACTTATATCGTAAAACTTCGAATTGGATTAACGCTTAAAGATCACGTCAAATAAAGAGTAACAATAATTTAGTAAATAACCTGAAAAAATAAGGAGAAAAACTTTTATCGTTAATACCATTTCAGAGTACAAGACCTTGATGTTAGCAAAAATCTGGCCTATGATTAGTAATGGAGCTTTGTATTGAAACAAGTAACACCGGGATTGGTCCTCGATACTCAGTATCAAAATCTGCCAATAATATTCAATCCAGTTCTAAAACGTTGGTTTTGTACAAATGCCGAGGAAATCATAACTATTTAGAATCTGGGTGATCTACCGTAGACTCAAATGAATATAGATCGAGTAGGGGAGGTAATTTATTGACATAAATTCTTATCTGGAAATAATGCGACATTTTAGACATTGTTTACAAGGAAGAATAGAGATAACAATATTTTCATAATTACGAGGTAAAAAAACAAAGTTTCAAGTTTGTAATGAGAAAAAGGAAATAAAGAATAAGTCTTTTGACCAGCAGCTTCTAGGAAACAATAAAATATAGGTTAAACAGTGTTCTTTTTTTTATTCTTTTCAATTCAGCTATGTTAGATTCTGGTATACTTCATAAAGAATGACAAATAAATTAGCAATTTAATCACCCAGAGATTACAGAAATATATACAAATCAACCATTCGTTGGTGCATGGAATACTGCTGTCATATATGGTCAGGCACCCCCGTTGTTCATCTCAGTGTTCTCGACAGGCTCCAAAGGAGAATCAGTAACGTGATAGGTACCGACTTGGCGGCTCGACTCCAGCCACCTTCTCACAGACGGGATGTGGCTTCCCTCTATCTGTTCTATAAATATTATCATGGCTTCTGCTCCGACGAATTTAAGTCACTGATGCCCCTGCCACCGGAGTTTACTTGTGCAACCAGACTAGCAACTAGGTCCCACCCATTCACAGTTAGATCAACTAAATGCAGCCAACAATTCTACTCCTCACCTTCTTTTCTCGCAATGTCAATACCCATCTCTTATCCACTTGTTTCCAGTTCTTTCTTCATCACCCTTTATATCTTTTCCTTTCTCTCTACCTTCACAACTGTCATCGCACCTGTATTCCCATCCTTCTCTTGCCCTTCCTCTAGCACCCCCTGGAACTGGTTCGTCTTTCTACTCGCTCTCCTCCAGCTGCTTAAACTTTTATTCTCTTATTCGCCCTTTGCGCATCAGTGGCGTTACCGTCTTGCTTGGGGTGAAACAATTTAAAAAAGTGTTTTGGAAAACTTCAAATCATGTTTCTTTTAGAGAATGAAAGTTATCCTAATCTTTAGAATGTTTCAAACATTGATGAGAACGAGAAAGCAATTGATGTTTGCGGGTTGCTGATTTTGTGTGGTGTTAAGGTGAAAGCAATTTACAGCTTTTTATCACGCTAGGTGAAGTATTAAGTTAAAGACTCCATTGGACTCGCTGTGCTATACAGAAATCTGTATTTTCAGTGCTAAATTATTAATACGTGGGCTTACGGCCTATCACGTTGAATACACCGGTTCTCGCTCGATCATCGAAGTTAAGCAATGTTGAGCCTGTTCAGTACGTAGATGGGTGACCGCTTGGGAATACCAAGTGCTGTAAGCGTATAGTGACGGATGTGCGTTGTGGTGCAGTGGATATCGGCTCGGAAAGAGAAATCGGTGAGCCGAGTTCGAATTCCAGTTGAATATCCTGCATTCACTTAAGCATTGGTACCCTTGGGAAAGGTATTAATCCGTCCATTCCCTCCAGTTATGGGTTAAATAACAAGGGTAGGACTTGGGGACCCTGCTCTTAAAAAAAAATCCTAATGAATCGTGAAAAGAAAAACGTTGACCCAAAAATCACTGGTTATGACCTTAAAATGATCCCATAAGGATTGATAGGTCGTTAAGCCTCACAAACAAACTAATAATACGTGAGAATACGTGCATAATGTTAAACAAATTACCGGAGGAAAACAAATGCGTATTCAAAGAATATAAAAATGTGTGGAAACTCTGTAGAACACGCATGAAATACATACATACAGCATTCTGATGCCTGCACGCAGCAATATGACGCAAATATTGGTTTCTCTTTAGATATGTTGATGAAGAATAACGGTCTGTCCGATGAAGACGCTAATAAATGTATTAATGAAAGAATTTTCCATATACATCGATGATGTTCAGCGAGAAACGAACATTAACATATTGACATTATTTAATGAATATGTTTTTTTTTATAATTACACTAGCATAATAGCCCGGCGTTGCCCGTGCAACTTAGAACATTTTAATAGTAGAAGAAGATGCCAATGAGAGGAGTAGATGGAAATTAGAAATATAAAAACTATTACGCACTCAGTTCTAAAATTTTTGAAGAATATTAAAAAATGCAGACATTTAATTTTAGAGGAAAAACTTACATTAATGCCACACGAATTACAGACAGTTGATTTCCTGCATAAACTATTTAGCGAAAAAAGTTTAATTATTTTTTAATTTTATTTTCTGAAGTAAAAATATTAAATCTGAAAAAAAAGACTTAAATAATTAAATTAACCATTGGCACTTTTTTTTTTACATATTTTGTTTTTGTTTGAAAAAACACTTTTTTTTAAATAAAAATATTTTAGTCGCGTTTGACACGTTTGATTTGTTTTCTGTGGCGTAATTTAGCAACCATCTTAGATCTTAGATGTTTTACTGAGCAAATGTAAGCAATCGGTTCCATTGGCCAAAAATGGCTGAACTTAAACTAAAAAATTATGTGTCGACCTGGTTTCCCTGTAGATATGTATTCCTAGAAAGTTTGAATGGCGTAGCTTAAAAAATGTAGGCGTGCATAGGGAACAGTCACACACAGACTCACAGATTGCCTTTTATATATAGAGATGTATTCAAACGCATTATCATATACACCATGAACAGAATAAAACCTATGTATGCCAAATTTCATACAATTTTGGGCTTTGCGGAAAAAAATTTGACCGCTTAAAAATATCTCAGAAAAATAAATAAATAAATTTAATAATAAATTAACAAACAATATCCTCTGTAATGACATTTATATTGAAAGAATACAGAGTTCTACTGAGCCCGACAGCTGCAAATCAGAAAAGAAAAACAAAAGAAAAAACACTGAATAACTGAAAAGAAGATAAAGACTTAATGAAAAATATGCTTGTGAGAAGTGTACAGTTCTCTGTCTGTTGGGCAGAACAATGCATTGGTTGCCAAATCGATGATACATTTGAAAATGGAAGCACTTAGCAGTTTTTATTTTCAATTGATTCTACCTTGTTTAAAGGGAGTAAACTATGACATTTCAAAAGCAACTCCCTAGTATCGCATTAGATCACTGAAATAAAGAAAAGGCAGTTTAGTTTTAAAGGGTCAAGCAAAATGTCTCGATCGATAAGTCGTTTGTATAAGTGCATAAATCTTTATTGACAAGGGCGGCGTGGCGGAAAATACGATGAGAAAAGTCAACAAAAGTTTTTCAAGGATTACAAGCAGTAAATTTCTCTCATTATTAAACAAAACTTTTCCGAAAGTTTCAGTTGCCAAAGCATAGAATTTATACTTGTTTACACCATGATCACTACTGATTATACTGAAGATTCTTTTCATGTAAATTATGATGCATTATAACATAAGTATGAAAAATACTTCCATCTGATGATTTATCTATGCCTAACTACACGCGCACAAAGGCGCACACGTACAAAAATATACGAAAAATCACTACGCCAAAAATAAGTGCATAAAGAAGAAAAAAAAAAGAAAAACATTAGCAGTTAATTGATGATAACTCCTGAGGAGTGGACGGACAAATCCGCCTATGAAATTCCGCAGTCAGTAGGCTGAAGGTAAAATCAATCATCTAAATGAAGAAAGATTATATATATATAAACTTATCTATAAATGGAACTTTTTCTGTGTGTGTATATATATATATATATGTGTGTGTGTGTGTGTGTGTGTGTGTGTGTATGTGTCCGTTACATATAGACTCCGAAATGGCTGATCCGATTTTCTTGAAAATTTACACAGTTATCCGTAAAAAAAGTAATTACAGTTTCCAACATATTTCATATTAAAAAAGTCAAAAAGACATAATCACATAAGTTCTACATTCATTGTTGAAACACTTGGCGAGAGTGATTCCCGTATTTAAGGTTTATTCATCAGAGTTTGAATATAACACTGCATTAAAAGTGCTACTTACAATTATTACCATTTTTCACATCTAATCTAATCTAAACTTATTTATAAATGGAACTTTGTCTGTGTGTGTGTTTCTGTGTGTGCGTGTGTCCATTACCTATAGACTCTGAAATGGCCAAACCGATTTTCTTGAAAATTTACACAGTTGTACTATAAGCGTCTGCGAGTGTTCTTAGCTAGGTTTTGTGTCGAGGTACCCCCAATAAATATCGAAAATCGAAAAAATCGGGTTATAGAAGGAGTGGTCTGATTTTAATCAAATTGGTTACACTTATAGACAAAGACATAAGAAACGATATTCAGAAGTTTCAAGGCTACAGTTCTTACAATAGTGCAGAAAATTTATAACATTCATATATAAAAGGCAAGATGTTTGTGTGTCTGTCTGTTTATCTGTCTGTATGTCCTTTATACAAATCCACAATTTTTATCCGATTCTCACCAAACTTCACACAAATATTCTTTAGGTTGAGTCTGAGCTCCGGAACCATGGATTTATTTTAAAGCTTTCATTACACCCGAGCAACGCCGGGCTATACTGCTAGTATATATATATATCTGTGAATTGAAATAAAACTTAGAGGTGAAATAGCTATTTTCAATATGTAATTTTAAGACAGGCATGCTGCGGATATGATGGATCGAGCATGTGAGCAACGATGAGTTGTAGGAAAGAATGGCAACGAAAAGGAAATTAATAGTGAGCCTCAGAAAGAGATAACTGAAGTTCCTGGGACATGCAATGAGGAAGAAGGGTTTGGAGAACCTGATACTAACAGGCCAGATAGAGGGAAAAAGATACAGGGGAAAGCAGCGGATAACATATTTGAAGGGCCTGAGCAGGTGGATAACTGAACTGGGGTTGCGTGTTGTAACAGGAGAAAGCGTACTAAGAGCCACCAGGGATACGGGGAACGTGAAAAGTTATGATCGCCTACGTCTTGAAAGGACAGGGCACATAGAAAAAGAAGAAGAAGAAGAAGAAGAAGAAGAAGAAAAAGAAGAAAAGAAAGAAAGTAGTAGTAGTAGTAGTAGTAGTAGAAGAAGAAGAAGAAGAAGAAGAAGAAGAAGAAGAAGAAGAAGAAGAAGAAAAAAAATTCTCAACCCCATATAATCAAAGAAAAATTCTAAGTCAAGAACTTTTTTCTTGTAAAGTAAGGGGTTGGGAGATATTGGTTTTTATAGGGTTAAGCAAGCGGAATTTTGGTAGTAATTTCTGTTGTGATAGTGGGGGGTATGTGGCTTGACCCTTGAGTTAGTAGTTGTGGGGAAGTAACTGCTTAGACAATTTAAAAAAAAAAAATTTTTAATACAAATTATTTCAATAAAATATTCCAACCATTAATGATCTATAATTTTCAAAATTTATTTACCTATAAAAAGTACGCTTGATACTTGTATGCATATTTTGCTACAATTTTAAACGAAAATGTATTACGTTTTATCATTCACACATTTACTAACGTTACCGACTTATAAGCACACTTTCATACATTAAACCACCCATGAATTTGTCATACACATCATTTAAAAAATCATCCATAGTTTAAATACACTTGACACAGGCATTATTTCGCACGCATATATTTAAACAGATATTTATACACACTTTAATTTTAAGATAAACATCTATTGCTTTTATTGCACGTGGTACACATATATATAAATTAATCATGATCAGCCATTGCTATATTACACCTGACACGCATCTGACCATTAAAATCTAGGCCTAATCAATATTCCAATACACTGACCCTTCCTTTTTAAAGTTAAATCCCTTTTTTATTAACAAATCCCTGAAGAAACTTAATAAAGTGAAACATATTAAATTAAAAACACTTTCCCTACCTGTTATTTATTTATTTTATCATATATATATATGTATGTGTGTGTGTGTGTGTGTGTGTGTGTGTGTGTGTGTGTACGAAGGATTTCTGAAAAAGTTATCGAAGCTACCAAGAAGCATTTCATGAAGAAATATGCCCTTAGAATTTTTTAGTACCTCCTCATACGTATATATTTACTTTTATGCATGCATTTGTGTCAGTAAAAGAGATTTTGCTGATTGAATTTGATAAAAATTACCTATTTGGTTAGCCAGTATAAGCACGATGTCAGTCTGTTAAGTGCCATTCGTGATACATGCTTTGGGCGATCATGTCTCGAAAAAGACATGACTGACTGGGCAGAAGATTATCCCGCAGTAGGTTGCCATTGCTTTCTGCGGCAGACTGGTTGCCAGGAAAGGCTATAAAACCAAATCTGTTCTATTATTTAACCCATAACTGGAGAGAAGAGACGGATTTATACCCTTCCCAAGGGTATTTGTGCGTAAGTGAATGCAAGAATTCAACTGGAGTTTGAACTCAGCATCCCGATCTATCGTTCAGAGTCGATATGCACTGCACCACACATCCTATAAGCACGATGAAATCGACGGAAATCAAACAAATCATATCTGAGCAGCCAAAAAGAAAATAAAAACTTATCTAAAATCAGCAAAAAAAAAAAAAAACTGTATTCAGTCGTCCAAATCAGAGACTCTAAAACAGAAAACCAATTTAGAAAAGAGTCGAAACCCATTCCAAGACCGAAAAGCCAGAAGACTTCAACTCGCCTGATAGTTTCACAGGCAAAACAATCCGCAGATTTATAGAACATTTATGAATACTTGGAAAATATTTTACTTGACATGTTTTCCAAACGAGCGGTCACCAGAAAAAGAATCTTTTAGATAAGATATATAACCGAAAAATCTGATTGCTTAAATAATAGTACAATAATATGAATTCAGTTTTAATTAAATTCAATTTTTAATGGTTTATATAACATACTTTGTTTAAGTACTAATTTATCAACAAAATAATGAAATAACCCTATAACATATGTTTGAGTCTGTCAAATTTTTCACTCAGTCTCTTTGTTCTCTATCCCCTTTTCTCTCTCTTTCCCTCTCATATTCTTGCCCACCTCTCTCTCCCTCTTAGTTTCTCTTAGTTACTTTTTCTCTCGTTCTCTACGCTTTTCTCTCAAACACTTCTCTTTCTATCGCTGATTTTCTCACTCTTTTTTTCTTTGATATCTTTCTGTTTTTCTCTCACATCTTCACTAACTCTCTTTCCCCTTTTCTATTTTTCGCAAACTCTTCGCTCTTTACCTCTGTTTATCTCGCTCACTCGTTACTCTAACTTTTTCTCTATCCCTGTGTTATCTCTCTCTCTCTCTCTCTCATTTCTGATAAAAGCAGGTTGTCGATGTATTAGTTCCTCCGTCCGTTACGCCATTTAAACTCTACACGAGCATTTCCTTTCCCTCTATCTCTCCTCTGCCATTTTCTCACCTTTGCCAAACGGAATGGTAGTAAAGAGTGAGAGAGTAGGAGGGGAAAGCCTATAGCCTTACCGTAGCAGTAACAGCTTAAGCTGGTGGTTGTAGAGTAATTGTGTGTCTGTATATGTGTGTGTACTGTAAAATATAGTAAAAATAGGTAGGTTTGTTGTCGTATCCCGCGACCTAGTAACTAAATTTTTGGCTTCAACACCCTTGGCCATTACTCAGTTGGTCTTTTTTGTTTCCAATGGACACAAGAGCCATGATTTTTCAGTAATAAAGAAACAGTTTCTCTTTCAAAATCTCTCACAAAATAGCGTACATATTTTGGTTGTGGTATGTGCATACGTCGTTTAATATAATATAAGATTATAGTAAAGTAGCTTTTATGGACATTACTTTTATAGATATTTTAATAAAATTACACTCTGTGTTATCGTTATTTTATGATCCAATGCCTTTATGTTTGAAAACGTTACTATCATTTGTAGTATGACAAAGTAACATTTTTCCAGGAAATCATAATTATCCTTCGTGGAAATTCCACGGGTTCCGCTAAGAATATAAGATTACAGTAAAGTAGCTTTTATGGACATTACTTTTATAGATATTTTAATAAAATTACACTCTGTGTTATCGTTATTTTATGATCCAATGCCTTTATGTTTGAAAACGTTACTATCATTTGTAGTATGACAAAGTAACATTTTTCAAGGAAATCATAATTATCCTTCATGGAAATTCCACGGGTTCCGCTAGTTTTATAATATACTGTTACGCTATTCCATTTTATTGATATTGGAAGAATTTATTCACATTTCAAAGTAGGGATTCTCAAATTGATACATTTGTCGCTGTAGTTTGTCCGAACTAATTTGAGTAAGTATACATTTGGATCTCGCAGACAATGTTGATCTCAAGGTTAAAACAAGCATTTTGAATATTGACTTTCAACACAACGCACAATTGTCTCATAGAAGGTTGTAGCGAAGCAATATCCTTACTCCTTGTAAGTCAATAGAATTGTATACTTGAGAATTGAATCAACTACAAACTCAAACTATCAGTTCTTCTGTAAGCTTAATCCAGTAAACTTTGAAAGGCATGTAATCCCTGGATGACAATCCTTTTTCGACTTACGAATTAATGATATTAGCTTTGTCCATTTATCCAAAGTTATCGAATGTTATTGACTTAATACTTTCTGCAGTTGGATGCAATAAGTTAATGAAATATCCTTTGTTTAGACATTCATCGTAGCTACATCTCTCGTACAACAATTTGTGCATGAAATATTAATCTTCTAAATATCAGTTAAGTGACATACGTGATACACGCTTGGTCGATTATGTCTCGAAAAATACATGACTTGTGACACCATCTCCCGCGGAGATACTTTCCTTTGTTTGGTTTAATACTGCAGAGAGAGAGAAATTGATATTAGTAAGATTATTAGTTATGCTTTATTGTAATACGTGATGTTAGCTTATGTAAAAAACCTATTTTAATACTATCAAATGCTTGTAAAATATGATGAATAGAAAAATTAACTATTTTAATACTATCATGTACTTCTAAAATCTGGGGAATATAAAATTTAACTATTTTTGGGAAAGAAAAAGAAAAAATATAATTTTTCTTTTTTCATGTTCGGAGCGGATATTTTTTGGTTAAGCTAAATTTTTAGTAACCAAAAACAACGTGTCAGAGTTGTTTTGATGGGGTCAGGCGGGGTTAAAATCGCTCAACAAATTTTCCTGAGAACAGAAGTCTGTGGGAAATTGAATATGATGTGAGCTGGCGATATCTCAATCGTCGAGCTAACCCTTTCCGCAGATCTAGTGGGCGGGAAATGATTTTATTGGCCGAAGAGAGGATTGAAAAGGGTCATAAAAAAGAAACTCGACGAGAAAAGTTGCGTTAGCTGGGAGCGACCCTCCATATGACAGAGAAACCAACCCCACACCGCTTTGGCCGCCATCACCGCCTTGGCCGCCATTGACCACCTCTGATTCAGCAAATCCCGTCAAGTTCCGACAAGAACCCAAAAGAACTTTGTTATTTTCTTTTAACATCACCTAGAAAACGGACAGTTCCAAGTTTAGAGAATACGGCAAAGATTTTAGTCAAAATTTGAAGAGCTCTGTCTACTTTAACGAAATTTAGAAAAGACATTTCTACTTAAGGATTGAAAGCTCTGAGAGTTTTAAAAGAACTCTCTCACTCTCTCTCTCTCTGTTGTAAACCAACATTCCGACAACTGTATTATTTGCTCCTGTGAAAAGAAAAACACACACACTTTCTCTCTCTCTCTCTCTCTCTCTCTATATATATATATATATATATATATATATATATATATATATAAAGACATTCTTCGTAACTCTCCAAGCGTATTCGACCTTGTTCCTTTATTTTATTAAGTTTTTTTTTGGTGCCGTAATTATTTTTTTAACCACACGTGAGCACCAGTGTCCGGACTGGCTCTAAAATTCGACTACTAAAATTGCACGACGGCACCTCTGGGATCAATTTACAACGTGGGACAGTAGTGCGTTGTTGCAAGAGACGTCTTGTAAACCAGCTTTTGTGACGACATCGTCGGACGAGATCGTCGTGACCAGTCACAACGACCGAACCAACCGGCCAGCCGGGTGGCAGTGTAACAACTGGGATCATCACGACCGTCGGCGGGTGCGAGCGTCACAATTAGACGGCTAGCACCGGGCATAAGGCATCACAGACTGACCGGGCAGAACATTATCCCGCAGTATGTTGCCATTACTTTCTGCGGTAGACTGGTTGTCTATAGAACCCAATCTGTCCTATTATTTAACACATAGCTGGAGAGAAAAGACGGATTAACACCTTTCCCAAGGGTATGTAGAAAGGGGCAACCCTCAACAATTTTAATAATGATAGGTATTATTTTGGAAATCAAATGTCTCTATCCTGAACGTAGGAAATTGCAGCAAAATCTCAATTTGACATAGTCGAGGAACCCCGGATTAATGCCTGAGGAACCTTTCTTTCGTGTTCGAGTCGAAATATATAATTTCCTCTTTTCTCATCTAGACACAAAACCTGGCGACATCTCACTTCAGTAGCCAGTATGGTAAAGTCTTTGTGATTTTCCAGCAGGTCTTTATGAAACCTGTGATGCGACTTTTGTTTCATTCACCGACAACATGTCAATGACAGGAAACCGAGCAACTAAAGTAATCTATCTAAACTTATTTATAAATGGAAATTTGTCTATGTGTGTGTGTATCCGTTACCTATAGACTCCGAAACGCTGAACCGATTTTCTTGAAAATTTACACAGTTGTACTATAAGCATCTGCGAGTGTTCTTAGCTAGGTATTGTGTCCGGGTACCCCCGATAAATATCGAAAATCGATAATAAAAAAATCGGGTTATAGAAGGAGTGGTCCGATTTTTATCAAATTTGATACACTCATAGACAAAAAGATAAGAAACGATATTCAGAAGTTTCAAGGTTGCAGTTTTTACAATAGTGAAGAAAATCGATAACATATATATAAAAGGCAAGTTGTTTGTGTGTGTGTCTGTGTATATGCCTGCATGCCTATATTTTCAACCATTTTATTTTAGTTGTTGCTTTGGGTTTGGCTCTAAGTAGGTATTATTGTAGTCCTTAGTCTCAGCCATGATACCATTTACTCAGAGGGCTTATTTAGCCTTCAAAATTCAGTTTACGACAAAAAAAACTTATTTGATACCGATACCCGGAAATCAAAATTTGACTTAAATTCATTCATTTTTCTTTCAGTCTACGTTTTCGCTTTAACTGGAAACAACTACTGCTTTTTAGTCTTTCGTGCCAACGTCCAAAGAGTCTGAGCTCCAGGACCATGGATTAGTTTTAAAGCTTTCATTACACCCGAGCAACGCCGGGCTATATTGCTAGTTTCAAATAGAAAAGTAAGACGACATTCTAAATTAACTGATAGTTTCTAATTTGGATAATCGTCAAACAAACATATCCTGATTTATCTTATTTTTTGTAGATCTTCTAGTTTGGTTTAACAAACAAATAAGACATTCATCCACTTTATTGTGGTACTTGTTATAGCACTCCATTTATCTAATTGTAAGATGTTTATTGATTCATGTATCTTAAACTGTTCCCACCGACTTCTGACATGTTGATATCTCTATTATTTATCTTCGACCACTTCAGATAGCTTTTGAAATGAATACTGCAAATGCAATATAGTTTCGTTACTCTTATCGTATCAGACCAACTTACATATGTATAAATATGCATCAGCAAAATGACTGTTATTTACTAAATTTTGATTTGGAATTTCTCGTTCCTGGAATGACATGATCCTCTAACCATCCCCGTATTCACTCCAATCAAACCTCATTTATCATATCCACTCTAACAGTAACATTCTATCTTGAGTTTCTCTTGAGTCTTACACTGGTTGAGCCTTAGTCTAAAAATGTCTGTATGGCATCAGAAAATATATTCAGAAAAAATGTCATTTACAAGTCTACGTCACCCACCCAAAGAACACTGTTGCATGATCGCAGAATTTATTCTTGTCACTGATTACTGCCTAGAGCTATTGGGTACCCTGAATGGCTCACTTGCAATTCGATCTAAGTCTGGCTAAATACATGCATCCACATTATCCTCTTACAAATGAACGATTTCCAACGATCTGCGTTAATTTTTCTTGACAAATATTTAATTTGGTCAGTGCTGTAGTCGCCATAGGTTTTGCAGCTGCCAACCATGAAATACGTCAATTATGACGTGAGTTTGTATTAAGTGGCTGTCTGGAATGTAGTTTAAAAGTGTCGCAATGTTCATTTGAATATTGCTGCCGTCATCGAAACACCACCAACATGCCATATCCGACATGTCTAGCTAATTCTCCCAATTGGTCACAAACCGATTCCTCTCAAATGGCATTGAGCAATGGGAGTATGTCTGCAGAATACAATAGGCTCTCTCACCTCGCTGAATCTTATGACAGAGCTTATCAACCTCTAAAGCTCAATTAAAAACGATGCACCTCACTGAGTTAGTAAGATGAACAGAGTCTTGGCAAAATGTATTACAGTATATTCGACCCCCTTCAATGAATATAATCATCATCTTTTTTCTTCTTTTCTTTTTTTTTTTTTGGTGTAGAGATTATATTTTCCTGTATTGTATTTCATTATTGCTGAACTATTTATTCTTCAATTGATTTTTTTTACTATAGTCAACCTGTGCAAAATGGATAAATTGATTCATTTCTACAACATATAGACAAAAGTACATACAAACACACGCATGCACACACACACACATATATATATTCATATATATATATCCGAGTGAATACAGAACGAAGATGGAATTCTTACAACGTCCAAAACATTAATTTATAACAGTGCTCGATATATAATATATGGAGCTGTGAATATTTATTATAAATTATATTTTAGAATATGTACATAATTTTTCTATATATATCCACGACAAAGGTACATTTGTTTCGACATTGAAACTTCAATGTCACATCAGGGGGTATGTAAATATATATATATGCATATCTATATATACTTATATATATATATATATATATATATATATATATATATGCATTAGCCATATATATATATATATATATGCATTAGCCATATATATATATATATATATATATATATATATGGCTAATGCATATCTCTACATATATATATATATATATATAGTATATATAAGTATATATATATATATATATATAGCATTATATATATATATATATATATATATATAGGCTAATGCATATCTCTACATATATATATATATATATATAAGTATGTGCGCGTGTGTGAGCTCTATCACTGATATTGAGCGCTTTCAAATAAGTACCACGCATATATAATATATAAATAATATAATATATATAACAAATTGCATATATATATATTGATATTTATAATTATATACATACACTTTTCACACACGCACACACACACGCAGACACACACACACACACACACACACACACACACACATATATATATATATATATATATATATATAGTATTCAATAGCTTTTTTTCTCAGTACTTTCTCGATTATTTTCCTCGTTACTTTCTATTTCTTCTGTATCTTTCCCTTTCCTCATTATTTTCCTTTTCTTGATTTCTCATCTTATTTTCTCATCTTTTTTGTCCTCTTTCTTTTTCCCTCTTTTTTATTAAATTTTTTTTTTTACCTCAAATTGATTTCCAAAAATGAAATGAAGTGGTGTCTTTTTTCAATAAAACGTTTATTACCATCATTATTAACTACCTGATGAAACATTGTTCTTTCAATGTCGAAATGAAATGTACAATTCTGTAGTAGTTTGTAGTTTGTAGATGTCCTAAAGTAATAATTAATAATAAAGATTCATCGCTCTATTTTTATATTTAGCACTGTTTTACATTGATTAATTTATATATATATATATATATATATATACGCTCTCGCACCCTGATTGAGAACTCTGGAAGAATGGTAGACTTTGAAAAACAGTAGCTACTCTGGCGTGTACGCACCGCTCATTCATTAAAATGAATTAGAGCACTCTGGCTATTGGGCGCGTATAATGATAATATATGCGCTAAAAGGTCTGCCTTCTTCCACCGAACGCCCATAGCCCAGAGATAGAATCGCCGACTGACGCCAATTCTGGGTTAAAAAGCAATCGGAGTCTAACCGTACTGATGAGCTGTGATACAGCGAAACAGATCTGTCTGCGGATGACAGTATATACATATATATATCGTTTCTGCTGCCAACCATGAAATACGTCAATTATGATGTGAGTTGTCTGGAATTCAGTTTAAAAGTGTCAGAATCTTCATTTGAATATTGGTGCCGTCATCGAAACACCACCAACATGCCATATCCGACATGTCTAGCTAATTCTCCCAATTGGTCACAAACCGATTCCTCTCAAATGGCATTGAGCAATGGGAGTATGTCTGCAGCGTACAATAGGCTCTCTCACCTCGCTGAATCTTATGACAGAGCTTATCAACCTCTAAAGCTCAATTACAAACGATGCACCTCTCTGAGTTAGTAAGATGAACAGAGTCTTGGCAAAATGTATTACAGTATATTCGACCTCCTTCAATGAATATAATCATCATCTTTTTTTTCTTTTTTTTTTTTTGGTGTAGAGATTATATTTTCCTGTATTGTATTTTATACAATATATTAAGCATTTATATATATATATATATATATATTTTAATTCAGATACTTCAATCCAAGGGAAAAAAGCAGGAAGGTAAATTCCAAAAAACCCGATCCTAATTAATATTAAAAATTTATTTTAATATTAAAAAATGATACAGGAAGAGATTTATTTTATTTTATTTTATTTTATTATTTATTTTTTAATTTCTTTGCAATCTATTTAAAAAGGAAAAGTAGACTAATTTTTCTCCAGTTTCTGAAAGGTTTTTTCTGTTGCTGAGGTGATGTGTCGTCCCCCGTGGGGATCTTCATATCGAAATGGCCCCATTCAACATCTTTGAATTAATCCTTTTTTAATATATATATATATATATATATATATATATATATTCATACAATATATTAAGCATGTTTTTATATATATATATATACGTCTGTGTGTCTGTGTGCCTGTGTTTGTGTCTATATCTGTGTTTTCTTCATATATTTCATAGCTCAGGCCCATTTTAATTAAATGAAAACTATATTTACATATCCACGCATTGTATGGTATATCTCTCTTCCGACCTTTTAATTTTTCTACTTTATATCTGGGGGTCCTCGAATCTAGAGGAGAATCTGCAATGTAATGGATCCAAACCTGGCAGCTCGAATCCAGCCATCTTTTTACTGACGAGATGTGGCTTCCCTCTCTCTCTTCTACAAATATTTTCATGGCTTCTGCTCCAACGAGCTTAACTCACTGGTGCCCCTTCTACAAGTATTTACTCGTGCAACTACACTGGCAACAAGGTTTCACCCTATTACAGTTAAAACAACCAAATACAGCTGCCACTTCTATTAGATTCCTTTCTTGCACTTTTCACCTGTGCATATATATATATATATATATATATATATATATATATATATATATATATATATATACATTATGCTCTCATTACGATTGAGCTCTCTGGAGAAGAAAATTTTAAAAACAGTTTCCACTTCTGCTATATGCGTGACTCTTCAGAAATGAATTGAGTTCTCTCGGTGACTGGCGTGTGTATACACAGGTTATACACAACACGTTACAATTTCCCTTCTCTAATTCCATGCGTTCATGGCTTAGGGAGTAGCGACTTCGACTGACACCAAATCAGTTGAGTTTCGATCCCGACCAGAAGCAAGTGGGTGCGTCTAACCACACTGATGAGCTGTGATACAGCGAAACAGGCTTGTATGTGGATGACTAATATATATATATATATATATATGATGTATGTCATACTATTTTTTTAGTATTTATTGCCAAGTGAATAATTGTAAATGAAAATAGAATTGCTCTTTTGTTAATACTGCACAATAACATGTGCATCAAATATAATTTATAAATATTATTACCTATATTACAGTTTTGTCAATGAAAGAATGAAAAACAATTAGGGTGATTCGGACGAGTTGATCTTTGCTTCCATGCTTTGTAGAATTTTGCAAAGTAATAATAACAAAGGAACCATTCTATTTTCATTTAGAATTATCCATTTGGCAATAATTACTAAAAGTTTATGAAATACATCATTTCTTTTAAAAAACTGGGGTGGCCTAATAATTATCGGCGTAACAAACTTTATTACAAAATACGGAACGGCGGCAAACCAGTGTGTGTTTATTTATTTGTTATCAAGTCAAGTGACATAATTTTCTAGCCATATAGATTCCGTTTTACAATAACACACCCACATAGCGTCTTCAATTATTAAGTGCCAAACAAAAAAGTTCTATAGTGTGGTGAAATGTATAAACAGATGTATTATGCATATTTAAAATTATTTAATGATGTTGATATAATATATTAAGCATGTTTATATATGCAAAGGATTGTTTATACGCGCGGATCGATATGAGTATTTGTACTGAAAACAAATATAAAATTTTCAATTAAAATACCGTAAAATAAAATAAGATCATTTCTAACTGAAGAACTACTTGTCCAATTTGAATGAGATTTTGCATTTCACCTGGCAGGGGTTTCATATAAACTTTGCTTCTATATTGGTTCGGATATTATGTATCGTTCACGTTGGATCTAGGAAACACACATACATATATACATACATATAATATTAGAGTCGGTGAATGCAGCCATAATCCTTGATTTCAGTTCATCTTTGGTAAGATAAGAAGTTTTACTGGTCTGTCGCTTAACTGCAGCATACACATAATAATAAAGGATGTGGCAGCCTGTGGAGTAAGGTGGGGTCAAATGTAAGAACCAATGAAGTTTAGAAATTGTTTGACAGCCATGAATGGGTTCTCCTTCTTGTGTTACATGGCACAGATTCTAGTTACCAACAATAGAATTTTCCAGAAACTACCCTCTTGACAAAAGGGCTGAATTGTTGTGGGATTATCCTTTTTGTATATAATAACGGACTCTACTGAGTGTACATATAATATGGCTATAGAGAGAACAGCAGAGTTTAGTTGGAGTTGGATCTGGAATCACAGTTGTAATTGCAGTTGCTCTGAGCTCTACTCAGCTAAAATAAGTTACACGGACCTACTATTTCATTTCAAGAGTGTATATATTTATTTCTACTAATAGTTTTCCTAAATCGACTAACCCACGTTCCAGTTTGTATATTACGTTCAATATAATCTACTTTTTCTATCTCAATATCTGTTTTTGTTGTTCATTATTTTGTGTGGTTCTTCACCCGGAATCCATAACAATTAAAAAAACGAAGAAAGCTTATTAAGTAATTATTATCTCCAGCTATCATTATTTACAATATTTAAATTCAGACTAATGTTCTCATCTTCATTGTTATTATCATAACTGTTGTGGGATCTCCCCTTTGTATATGATAATGGATTCAACTGAGTATACATATACTCCTGTCATAGTAAGATACAGAAGCTGCCATAGAGTTGATAGTTGAGAGGAATCGTAGAGATCCGTTAGAGTTATCGGAGTGTACCGGGACTGATACGTAAGTTACCGAGAGATACCAAAGTTACCCAGAGACTATTGCATCAGAAGTCGGACTAGCTCTGAGCTCCACTCAGCTAGAATAATATACACAGATATACTATTTCTAATGACTTCACCTCAAGACTTTTATATATTTATTTCTCACTAATAGTATTTCTGGAGTGACTGACCTGCGTTCAAGTTTGTATATTACGTTCAACATAACCTACTTTTTCTATCTCCATATCTGTTTTTGTTGTTCATTATTTTGTGCGGTTCTTCACCCGGAATCCACAACATGAACTATGTCCTCAACGCACGATATAGGCCTCATTGTTGAGTTTGAGGCCATGTGGTAAGATGACTGAAGTCGTAATGTCACCATCACTAGTGATCTTTTTAAACACCATGGTTTTGACTGGATATATCATCCAAATCTTTCCTAATCCTCTACATTGTTCTCAGATTAACACCCTAACACTCTGAGATATTTGCATCAAAGATTTCGGTGCGAATGCCAAGCAAAACTGCATGTCATTTCCAAATTTCTGGTAGGTGCATTGTGTCATGGTGACCTTTTTCTCACAGACTGTGTCCAAATGACCCTACTAAACTTTGCAGTCGCCAAAATAAAAAGCAAACATTGCAAAAAATAAAAAATATAAAATGGTAACAATTTATCCTTCACACCCTATATATATATATATATATATATATATATATACATATATATATATATATATATGTATGGTTAAATAAATTAAAGACAAGAGGAAAACTATTTTAAATCGCCTACGCGTTTCATCCTCTGATGGACTTTATCAAGTCAAAAAGACGAAATGAGCTTTATTCTAAATTACGTATCTATAAACAAACAATGTTGGCAACCACAAAGACGCTCACAAATCATTTCAAAAGATCAACAGAATATTTTAGTTTTTAGAATTTCTTCATGTGTAGTGCAAAGTGATGAGATATTAAAATGAAGGGAATTTGACTGTTTTCTTTGAAAACTATTTATTTCATGTGTAAGTCTGTTTTAGAATTCCTTCATGTGTAGTGAAAAATCACGAGATGTTAAAATGAAGAGAATTCTACCGTCTCTTTTAATTTTTCAAATATAAACAGTTGTAATATTTGAATCCCTTACCGGGACCTTCAACAAAAAATAATTGCATTTATATATATATATATATATATTAATGCAGGTTTCATTGAATAATATAGACAAGTTTTGTCTATTAATTTTGTGTAGGATCCGTTCATACCGTCTGATATACTTGATGGTGATGTCGTTAAAAGACAACAAAAAATCACAGTATTTGTTGAATTTTTTATCGGGTCTAAGCTTTCGGCTCACATAAGCCATTATCAAAGAGTAAATATTAACACACAGTAAACATAGAACATTTAAGCTATTAACAATAAAGATAATTGAATTGAAAATATAAGTCCATCCCTACCGTGGCGGATGGCCGAAGACTTTTGCAAATCACTAACGGTGGGGGAAGAGTCGTTGCGGACAAATGAATCCTAAACATATCACTCTCTTATACCGTAGCCAGATGCACTCCAACTACCAACTAGATGAAAACATCCTAAAAAAACTCATAAATACTAATATTTCTCCGACAGACTCTAACAAAAGAATTAAGTTCATTATATATTACACTAAATCCACTACATCTAATTCATTTGTCCGGATCCTACACAAAATTAATAGACAAAACTTGTCTATATTATTCAATGAAACCTGCATTAATGAAAAAATGCTGCCAAAATACACACAATATATATATATATATATATATATATATATATATATATATATATATATATATATATATTAATTCAGATACTTCAATCCAAGGGAAAAAAGCAGAAAGGGAGTTTAGTTACATTCTCCCTTTTTTTTGCGAACCCAGACGATGTCAATTTTTTTCCTTTTTTTTCCTTTTCTTATTTATTTGATTTTATTCTATCTTTTTCTTTTTCTTTTTCTTTTTCGTTTTCTTTTTCTTTTTCTTTTTCTTTTTCTTTCCCTTTATTTTTATTTTTATTTTATTTTATTTTATTATTTATTTTTTAATTTCTTTGCAATCTATTTAAAAAGGAAAAGTAGACTAATTTTTCTCCAGTTTCTGAAAGGTTTTTTCTGTTGCTGAGGTGATGTGTCGTCCCCCGTGGGGATCTTCATATCGAAATGGCCATTCAACATCTTTGAATTAATCCTTTTTTAATATATATATATATATATATATATATATATATATATATATATATATATATATGTACGCAGGCCTGTGTTTGTGCATGCTTGCGCATATATGTGTGTGTTCATGTGTGTAGGCATGTATTGTTTTTTGTTTGCCAGTGAATAGTTGTAAGCATACATAGAAAATTAGAGTTTGTCTCTTTACAATGTTATCAATCCAATTAGTCGTTTCCGTTAGCCAATGCATGATGAATTGATTGCTGATTATATTTGTTATATCGATAAAGTATGCAAGTTAAAATCAATTAATTCTAGTTAAAGATAATAGGGAATTTTTCAATGCATAATCATAAGGGAATATAAGAAAGCAATATATTTTCCAATAATCATTACGAGACAGCTTTCTTTTCTAAAATGCACATATGCGTAGAAATCAATCATTCAGATCGATTGATAGTTGAATTGACTGACATATATACTAAGCAAATAGAAAAAATTCTCATAATTAGGCAAGAAGTAAAAAAAAATATCTAGATACCGTCAATCTTTGCAGTAGTTTAAACAAAGAGTTCGTCAGCAAATATTGAAAACAAAGTGTTCGTCAGCGAATATTGCATTAACCAGAAGCTAGACGATGTCGCAAAAGATATATAATTATTCCATATATTCTTCCTATTTTATTATTTTGATTCACAATGTTAGAAGGCATTGCTGGTTATATACAAGTGGAGATTGATTTAGTTCTTTGATGACGCATGTTGTTGACTTTTAAAAATAACAATCAAATGCGGTTCGGTATGAAAGAATAAAGTAGACGTGCCATTGACTTTCCCTATACAGAAACCCATTTACATTTATAGACGTTTACAGAGATTTAAACGTATTTTTGTGGAAATAGAAATGGCGCGTGTCTCGAAAAACTCATAGTCGGTGATATATATGAAGATAAATATTGTTTTAGAGCGGAAGGCTTTCTCAATCTTATAATTTTATTCTCTTTCATGGGTCTGTTTCCAACGCATGTATTTGTATATCGTTGTGGGACAAAAGTTATTAGCCTTTTTTAAGTGAATTTCAAAGACAGTATTAGATAGTTGTACATATATTTATTCTTTTTTTTAGCCATTTTAACCCAGGCAAGGCAATAAGGTTCTACGGCTATATCGTGTTGAATACACCGCTTCCCGTCCGATCACCGAAGTTAAACAACATTGAGCCTGGTCAGGTGCTGTAAACGTAAGAACCAAGAATGGTCCACCGGTCCTTCAGGTTTGGCGGTTGGGTGCAGCGCTAACAACCCTGCCCGTAAAAAAACAGTTTGTTACAGGAACAGCAACAAGAAGTTGCTGCCCTATGCACCATCTGGGTCATGATGGATAAATGATGATGATGATGATGATGGTGATGATGATGATGATGATGATGGTGATGGTGATGATGGTGATGGTGATGATGATGATGATGATGGTGATGGTGATGATGGTGATGGTGGTGATGATGATGGTGATGGTGATGATGATGATGATGATGGTGATGGTGATGAAGACAATAAGGGTTACTGAGTTTTAAATAATATGAGAAAAATATATGATAGGAGAGAGGGGATAAACAAACAAGAATCACTCAGATAGAAGAAAACAATTGACATCAGTTTTTATAGATCAAATTTGACCGGATGTAAGGAACCGGAAGAGAGTTTCACAGGCGAGAAGTGCGATAGAAGGAACTGTGATATGATATTATTCTCTTTCGTGGCTCTGTTTCCAACGCATGCATCTATATATCGTTTTGGGACAAAAGTTATTAGCCTTTTTAAAGTAAATTTCAAAGACAGTATTAGATATTTATACATATATTTATTCTTTTTTTGTTTTAGCCATTTCAACCCAGGGAAGGCAATAAAAGTTACTGAGTTTTAGATATGAGAAAAATATATAATAAGCGAGAGGAGAATAAACAAACAAGAATTACTCAGATAGACGAAAACAATTGAAATATATTTTTACAGATCAAAGTTGACGGGATGCAAGAAACTGGAAGAGGGTTTCACAAGCGAGAAGCGCGATAAAAGGAACTGTTAGTGTACAGAAAATTCACAAGAACAATTACCATGAAAGTATTTATAATAAAGTAATAGAAATGTACGTTACAGTTGGTAATAAAAAAATACGTATAGTTAATAGATGCTCCTTACTAAAAGACGACTCAAAATAAGTAGCAATAGATACAACAGTTGAAATGTTGTGATGCTAAGAGCGTAAGTAAGGAGTAAATCAAGTTAAGAAAGAATGTTGAACTCATTTATTTCAGTGAAAGAGTAGCGAAATCCACCCTTTTGGCTGAGAGTATAAGCAACAGAGAAAATGAAATTTTGAATGCCAGCAACATCAGTAATATTAGAATACTTAAGCCACTTATCGGGATGAAAATTAAAATCGTCAAATACAAAAAAAAAAAAAAAAAATAGCAGATGGATGAGGAGGCAGAGATATTTCTATATTATTGGAAAGTTTGTTTTAATATATTACAGTCCAGAGAAGATGGAGAAAGATAAAGGAAAATGAAGTAGCCAACAGAGTTTAATAATGGAAATCATAAGCGCATTAAAGAATAAAATGAAGACTCAAGAGACAATTCCAAGGCAATTGGGAATTCTTCTTGAGTATAAACACCGAGGCTATGCATATATTTGCTAGAGTCATTTTGCCAAAAAGAAAGATATAGACTGAAATAGAAGAATTTGAATTAGTTTCACAAAGGGCAAAGCTATCTGGAGATCGTTTCAAAGAAAAGATTCACACTATAGAAATTAGAACGAATGCCAGGAATACTGGAAAAATAAAGGTTGAGAAGTAGGTAAATTTTATATTTGTTTACTCGTATATATTTTCATTATGTTTATCATAAGATTTTATTTAAAAAAAAAACTTTATTTATCACTATATATAGTATATAGCAATAAAAACAGGCTAAAAGTTGGCTAAGGCCAAAGCATAATATACCCACACGCAAGGACATTTACCTATGTACAACATGGCACTAAAGTAGCCCAATATTATCAACATTTTATCACAGCAGCCTTTTTAATGACTTACCAAAAGTTCGGTCTCCATACTATAAGTCAGAAACAGTGATAACTGCTGCTAATCCTCATAATGATAAGTTGCAACCACTAATCAGTCAGATAATCCAAAAAGTTATGACATTAAAATTATTTTGGCCATGGAAGAAAGAACGGGTAAACCATATCCTAAACAGGAAACAAGTGAAAGACCTCAAATGAACAATAAACATGCAAGAAGTACTGACCGGGCTATAGATGAACATATCTACACCTGTTAACCTGTTAACAGGACATGAGGCTGGTTGCTTTTATCGAGGCTGGTTGCTTTTTATATTAGTTGGCTGAATATTAATTTAAACCCGTCCTAGGTGAATGTTAATTACTAAATTTTAAAACCTTCCTTAAGATTATTGCAATGGTTAAATAATCCCCTCTGTTATAATAAAGACTGTTTTATATATATAGTCGCAGTATAGCCCGGCGTTGCTCGTGTGTAATGAAAGCTTTAATACTAATCCATATATCATCGATTTTCTGCACTATTGTAAGAACTGCAACCTTGAAACTTCTGAATATCGTTTCTTATGTTTTTGTCTATGAGTGTATCAAATTTAATTAAAATCGGACCACTCCTTCTATAATCCGATTTTTTCGATTATCGATTTTCGATATTAATCACGGGTACCTCGACAAAAAACGTAGCTAGGAACACTCGCAGACGCTTATAGTACAACTGTGTTAATTTTAGTACAACTGCGTAAATTTTCAAGAAATTCGGTTCAGCCGTTTTGGAGTCTATAGGTAACGGATACACACAGACACACACACAAAGTTCTATTTATAAATAATATATATATATATATATATATATATATATATATATATATACTGAAGTACCTACTACTGTATATCTTACATTAAAACAGAATAATCGAAACCCTTCTATTTCAGTTTAGGTGCCATACGTGATACACACTTGGGCGATCATGTCTCTAAAGAGACATGACTGACTGGGCAGAAGATTATCCCGCAGTAGGTTGCCATTGCTTTCTGCGGTAGTCTGGTTGCCGACCAAGGCTATAGAACCCAATCTGTCCTGCTATTTAACCCATAACTGGAAGGAATAGACGGATTAATACCTTTCCCAAGGGTATATGCGCGTAAGTAAATACAATGGATTCAGCTGGAATTCGAACTCGGCTCCCCGGTTTCTCGTTCCGAGCCGATATCCACTGTACCACAACGCACATCCGGTCGACCCTTCTATTTACGCTCTCATAAAAACTGCCTTTCTCCGCCTTGCACGGACAGCTTATACTAAAGACCATAGTATATATATATATATATATATATATATATATATATCCCTTCTGTCACGCTCAAAACAGGGCTTTGGATTATTTAGTCTTAATGTAAGATACTCAGTAGTATGTTTCTGTCCTTTAAGACGGCATATCGATATAAATGAAATAATAACTAGAGTTTTGAGATATTAAAGATAGCTAATGTCGTTTAGTTGAAAAGAGTTTTGTTCTACGTTGTTATAAACAATCCATCTTTCATCGGATGTCATCTATGTTTTTAGAAGTGCGCTGGTTTTTATTGCGCTTTACTTGAGAATCGAATATGGAAATTCGGTTCATTAAACTTTTCCAATATAATGGACTGACCGTAGCACGGAAACTTTCTTTCGAATGCCTTAAAATGCTCATATGTCAGAGTACTTCTGCGATATCCAGGATCTTTCAGCCGGGATATTTTTTTTCAGAGTTTCAATTTGATTCTTGTGAAATGTCTGCAAGCCTTCCTAAATGTTCTCGGTTTTCTAAATAAAAAAAAGTCCACATCTGAATCTAGCAAACGACTTAAAACGGTACTTTCAGGCTATGGCACCATCTCTATGTAAAATGCATACATTTTCTATTTTTAGAATAGTTTTCCTTTTCAAAAAATCATAACATAATGAAAATACATTTTAATTTCTTTCGTTTTCATTTTAAACTTAATCATTTAAAATCTCAAACCATACACAATTTGTATAGAAATTGTTGAAATATATTTCAAAATATGTGTATATGCTATAAATTTCAATCACGAGTTCAAACACCATCCAGTGAAAAACGATACAAACAATTGTTCCAAACAAACGTATATATATTTATCTTAAAACTGAAAAGGTTTTGGATTGATTTACATCTTTCAATCTGATCAAATACTCTTTTTAATTCTTCTCATTTCAGCGATTTTATTGATGGACTCAGTTTTATATATGGGGAAAATGTGGACACTAAATACAACAATCAGCGGGTACAGCTTACATTGGAGACACTAAGATGCAGAGACACTAAGATGCAGAGACACTAAGATGCAGAGACACTAAGATGCAGAGACACTAAGCTTTACATTTTAATTTTGATGCGTAATGTATGTAGATGTTTAACTAAGCTGACCTCATTGCTTTTAATTATCACAAATAGCAACAGTAATTTTGTGATATAAGAAAATACGTTTTACAACCATGTATGTAAATTTATTAAAGATGATTCTGTTCTTAGTGCAATTCCAATTTCTTTTGATTTCTTAAATTATTTTATCTTTTATTATTATTTTTTAAAACTGAATACTAAGATACTTTGTCATTGAAGATGACAAAGAAAGTTTCTAATAGGCAAAGCCAATTGTTCGCGCTTTTGCCAAGTGTTGTCTTGAAAAGATTTAATCCTTTTCAAGACAAGTATCATAAAAAGGATTGTCTTGAAAAGGATTCAATCTTTTCATTATCAATTTTTGGCGAAACAAAATCTGAATTTCATGTGCAAAGAAATTTTACTTTTGCTTGGAGAAAAATGGATGAAACTTTCAATTCAATGAGCACTGCACCAGTCACACAGCATTATACAATGGGGATATTTTTCAGTTAGTGGCATTAGTATCCTGATTAAAATTGATGAAGAAAGGACATTATATGCAACTTTTAGAAGCCTTTCAAACTTATGGACCTAAATACATTTGGAAAAACTAATGAACGAAAACTTCGTAACGTGGTATGTAGATAGATGACAGGTAGTGATAGCTAAGAACGGATTTTCTATTTAGTTAGAGTCAAGAATAATATTGAATATGAATTTTGGGATCAGTTTGAAATAAGTATTGCAGTGAATCACATTTGTTCTCTATAGTTTACGTATTGTCCTTTTTCTTTCCATGCCTGTCAATTTAGGTCGGAACAAAGAATTGCTTTAAATGAATGCTTTATATATACATTCTTCTAGCTTTATATCAAAATATTTGCTATTTCTGATGGCAATGCTCTAAAAACGCACTGGATTGCTCAAATGAGTTTAGACAAGCATGAACTACATCATGCGTACGTGACAAAGTCTTCCTCACAATTAATCTTTTATTTATTGCATTTATAAGCATATACTTTAACACATACTGTATTAAGTGTAAAGGTAACAATAATTGCCGCCATTTTGTATTGACGTTATGAAAATGACTATACTTCTTGAATGTAGTGAGTCTGTGTGAGCACTGGCTTAGCTGCTCATCTCGAGGTCGCATGAAAGTTCAAAATTCAAATTATTCATTTGAGTTCAGCATATACATTTGCACGTAATTAAGGAAGTTTAGGAAAGATTTGATGGGAGAACAAAACAAAAAATTACCCTTATAGTTTTGTATTAACGTAGTAAAAACTGGTTTTAAGCTTACTTTAGACATAAGTGTTCAAAGAAAAAAATTAATACTGCATGTTGATGCAAAATCTAACAAAATTAAATTTAAATTACTTTTAATTTCACGTGATGAGTTAATCCATGGACCCCTATCTTATCCTTGCGGACCTCCTGTAGTCCGCGGACCACAGTTTGAAAACCCCTGATATATACAACAGTGCATTCGGATGTGGTGCAAACCACACATGACTCGTAATGGTAGAATTGACTGGTCATTGATTAATTACCATTATGCTGAACGGGTTCATTGTCATTTGCGTCTATTTATGTGTTGAAAAGCAATGGCTTATTCCAGCACCAGGTCTTTGTGTCTAGAACTGGTTCCAGAAGAATACTTGAGACTTTCGAAGAATGGTTTGCCCATCACGCTCATCCACCATGAACATGAATACAATCTAGCGTTTATAGTAAGTTTGTGTCAGATCTTTTTGCATGAATAATCTTGCATTCACAAATATCACGGAGACATAGACAGCTACCGAGAAAGCATAGATCTACATATCCCCAGAGATCTTCTGAACATTGGAATTGATGACACATCGAATTAATGGAGGCATTTCTACACGTTATAGCTATCTGATGAGTTTTGAAACTTGCGTGTAATATATATCTTATACATATGTAGTCGGTGTATGACTCCAATATAAAAATAATTTTCAGAATGTAGTCTTTACACAATATTTTTACGCCTTAACATTTTGTGTATTTTGTTACTTCATTTATTAAGTGTCGTAAACTTCCTCACTCTCTCTTTAGTTATTGATTAAACATTTCCCCAAAATCTTATATTGTTTGTTATCTAACTTAAGGATTTAACTCGTATTTCTACCCATTATACAAATTGAACTCCCAAAATGGAAATCCCAAAAGTCACTTTTTGCGGGTTTTCGAATATGCGGTGACCGAACATAACATATAGATACCTTTGTCATGAACAATGTATTTGGGCAAATCTTCTACATTTGGAGATCGAAAAATAGTCAAAATATTCTCATTGATCAATTGTTGGCATAATGAATAATTAAATTATCTGTATATTTGCAAATTTACTTGTTTTCACTAAGTATTGACATTCTCTCTCCGGACTGTATATGGATTCGACTTAACACAATTAAACAGTTGAATTATAACACAAAGCAATTAAACTACGAAAACAATGACACCAATTAATTTCCACAAAACTACAATAGATACAGGGAACAAAGTATCACTGTTAAAAAGAACAAGTTTTCCATCACAAAATTACTATTGTTCTATACATTTTCACCAGTGATGAACTAGCAGCAGCATTTTATGACCACAATCTTGGCTTGTTTTACACATCGCTTTCACAGCCGCTTAAGCGTATTAATCACCATTGAACTGTGCTCGCACCTATTTTTGGTCCTGAAAACATTTAGCAAGCGTCGATGAACATCAATAGGTTCACTGTCTTCACTTAGTATGCACTTTCATATCAGACTTAATTTTGCTAATTTTTACTCAGTTATTATCTGCTAGAATGTAAACTTTATGGGCTAATTGACAGGGAAGTTTGGCTTCTACTGCTTCTTCTTCTTCTTCTTCTTCTTCTTCTTCTATGTGCCCTGTCCCTTCAGGACGTAGGCGATCATGGCTTTCCACGTCTGCCTATCCCTGGTGGTTTTTACACGCCTTCTCCTGTTACACCATGCGACCCTCGTTCTATCATTCACCTGATTAGGTCCTTCAAATATGTTATCCGTTGCTTTCCCCTGTCTCTTTTCCCCTCTATCTGGCCTGTTATTATCAGGTTCTCCAAGCCCTCCTTCCTCACTGCATGTCCCAGGAACTTTAGCTGTCTCTTTCTGATGCTCAGTATTAATTTTCTTTTCATTTCCATCATTTTCAAAACCTCATCATTGCTCACATGCTCGATCCATGTTATTCGCTGCATCCTTCTGTAGAACCACATTTCAGTTGCTTCAAGTTTTTCTTTCATCTTTGATGATATTGTCCTTGCGTTGAGTTACAGCATAATAAACTAGGAAGCATTATTTTTGCAGTAATCCTACTAGTGATCTACATTTTCTTTAGAGTAATCACTTTCGTCTGAAGACATATGGTCGGAAGACAAAGATAATCATTTTAGTTTAGCAGGACTTCATCTGAACTTGGTGGCCTCAGATATACAAAGAGTATTTACGTTATTATTCCTATATCTTGTTGCGACCTAGTAAATGCAATATTTTATCGGTTTTATAATTCCCATTCAGACATCCATTTTTTCTCTCAAGCCTCACACATGCGCATTTATAAAACGAAAGAGAATATGACACTGTATATAGGAACGAGTGTTGTTTTCAAGGGGAATACAATAGCGGTCACCGTGATGTTCATTTATTCTTCTTGAACATCATTTTTAGTGTAATTATTGTCCAGAAAAGAAAGAAAAACAATTTGTTTTGTGAATCCAATGACCTGTCACCCAGTCTTGAAACTTCACAGGAAAACTTTGCTTAGACGTTTTATTTTCAATTGAATTATGATTGTAAATAATTTGATTAAATATTATTTGCTTCAGACATATAATCTAAAGGATTGTGAACCTATGGGTCATAAAAACATTAAACACTGTAAAGAGAAAGAGATTTTTAATAAATTAATAATTATTTTTTTCTGTTCATAATTATAATTAAAATATCTCATGTGTATATGTAAACATACGAATCGATGTTGCTAATTATACTTATTTTAAAGCGTGTACGTCTATCTAGGGCAGTGTGTCGATATAAGTGCATAAAGATATACAAGTATGCGTTACAGATACAGTATGTCTGATGCTGTTGTAACTTATTTTAGACTGCTTCAGTATAAAAAGAAAGATAAAGGCACAGATTTCAAATTCTAAATTTCAAATTATTTAAATTCTTTGTAAAAGGAAACTCATAAAATTACAGATTCTTTTCTCTTTTTATCTACTGTTGTGGATTCTGGGTGAAGAACCACACAAAATAATGAATAAAGAAACAGATATTTGGGATAGAAAAATAGGTTATATTAAACGTAAATATACAAACTGGAACGCAGGTTAGTAATCCAGGAATACGATTAGTAAAGAATATATATATATATATATATATATATATATATATATATATATATATATAAGTCTTTGAAATGAAGCGTGCTTGAAATAGTATATCTGTGTAATATTATTCTGGCTGAATGGACCTCAGAGCTACTATGTTTACTGACGCAGTATTCTCTGTGTAACTTCGGTATCTCTCGGTAACTTACGGACCTATTACGGTACTTGTACAATGTCTCCAACGGATCTGGCGTATCTCACAATGGGAGGAGTATATATATACTCAAACCGAGTCCATTATTATAAAAGAAGGGGCGATTCCATAACATATACCATGGTCCATTCAGATCTTGGCATATCGTGGCTGTTTAATATTTTAAAATAGGAGAAAAGGACACTTTTGCATAGGGCAAGAAAGAGACTGTTTAAATTTCTGGGACAGATAATGAGAAAATAGCGTTTTTGGTACTAGACAGAGATAAGCAACTAGTAAACTAAAGCTTTTGTAAATGTTCGAATTCCAGTTAAAATCCTTGCATTCACTTACGCGCAAATACACTTGGGAAAGAGCGGATTGGGCAACCAGTCTACCGCAGAAAGTAATGGCACCCTACTGCGGGATAATCTTTCGAGACATGATCACCAAAAGCATGTATCACATATGGCACTTAACCTATCAAAGAACCAACAGACAGTTAAGTTGATGGTGTCTCAACAATTTAGATTTGATAAGGGCAAATGGGACAAATTTTAGGAATCAAATTAAAAGCAACAGAAAATATTGCAAAAAGATTCACTTACCTTGAGAGGGATTCATCGTCTTCTGAGGAGAGGGCATGGTTAAAAAGTATCGTAATACAAACATTCAGCGATTGTTACAAACAAAAACAAAATTATAATTTAGACATGGAATGTTAAGAAGTTATAACAATGTGGTAATTTAGAAAAAATAACAAACTTTTTAAAAAATTTTTTTTTTATAAGCGTTTCACCCCGAGCAAGGCATGTCACTGCCACTACTGCGCAGGGGGCTACGTAGAGTGGAGAAAGGCTGATTAAATATAGGAAATAACAGAGGGTGGGTGATAGGCGGGTAAGGATACCGAGAATGAAGGTTGGGTAGATGAGAGTGTTGTGAGAATAGTTGGGAGTTAGTGTGATAGGAGGTGTCTATTGACCCTACATTTAAACACCTGGAGATTGTAACTGTCGGGAAAGCAGACTTGTGGAAGGGAGTTCCACAGGCGGGAAGCGCGAGAAAAGAAGCTGTTGGAGTAGAATTTACGGTTACATCTTATTTGTTTAACTGTAAAAGGGTGGGACCTAGTTGCTAATCTAGTATCTCGTGTAAATCCGTGCTTAGGCGGCACCAGTGATCTAAGCTCATCGGAGCAGAAGCCATGAAAGTACTTGTAGAAGAGGCACAGGGAAGCTACATCACGCTGGTGTGAGAGCGGCTGCAGCCGGTCTGCCAAGTCAGTATCAACCACGTTACAGATCCTCCTTTGTATTTTGTCAAGAAGCCTAAGGAGAGCAGCAGGGGCACCCGACCAGATATGGCAGCAATATTCAATACACGGGCGGATGGTAGATTTGTATATGTGCAGAATAGTTTCAGGTGGGAAAAATTTCCGGACCAGAAAATATAAAGTGATTATGCAAAACTAGATGGAAAACAACAGCGTTTTCACAATCCATGGGAAAAATCAGATGCAAACATGATATTTAAACAAAGAGTAGAAGTCATATTATATAAAAATGTGTTTGGAATACTGGCAACTATTTGGGAGAAATTTCTAATAATGTGTTGAAATTGTTTGAAAATATAATGGCATACTTCCCATTATCGAAAGTATTCAAAGGATAATATATAAAATACAATTTTGAAAATTTCTTTATAAGTTTCCACTTAAGATCAAACTAGTTGTCGACACCATGAGAAACTTACCAGAAGCTTAACTGACATTCCTGATCCATTAAATATATTTAGTCAGTCAGTCAGTTAAGTGCCATACGTGAAACACGCTTGGGCGATCATGTCTCGAAAGAGTCATGACTGACTGGGCAGAAGATTATCCTGCAGTAGGTTGCTATTGCTTTCTGCGGTAGCCTGGTTGCCGACCAAGGCTATAGAACCCAATCTGTCCTGTTATTTAACCCATAACTGGAAGGAATAGACGGATTAATACCTTTCCCAAGCGTATTTGTGCGTAAGTGAATGCAATGGATTCAACTGGAATTCGAACTCGGCTCCCCGATTTCTCGTTCCGAGCCGATATCCACTGCATCACAACACACATCCATATATTTAGTAGCGCATGTTTAAATAAATAATTGTTACCTTTATAGTTGATGATTAATTTTTACACACACATGCACACATTCATGTATATATTTCCCTAATTTTTACTTGTAAATTGTTATATTTAAAGAGGTTAATTAACGTTGATTATTTATTTTTTTATTTATTTTTGTACAGTTTACTCTGCAGGCAAATATAGAACTGAGGAACACGGAAAGTCTGTATTCACAATATCAATTTATAAGGCTGTGTCTTTTCATAAAAAATAATTCGGTCATTTTTTTTTCATCATATCACCCCGTGCAAGGTGGTAACGCCACTGATGTGCCGGGGGCTACGTAACAATGTAAAGATTAGAGGAGAGAAAGCCGAAAACCACATCCTAAACAGGGAACAAGGGATGAGCCTCTACACCTGTTCAATAGACGTGGGTGGAGTGTGAACCGGGCGATAGTTTAGTCTATCTACTCCAATTGAAAAAAAAAAGTGAAGATTAGAAGAGAAAACCGGAAACCACATCCTAAACAGGGAACAAGGGATGAGCCTCTACACCTGTTCAATAGACGTCGGTGGAGTGTGAACCGGGCGATAGTTTAGTCTATCTACTCCAATTTAAAAAAAAGTGAAGATTAGAAGAGAAAAACGGAAACCACATCCTAAACAGGGAACAAGGGATGAGCCTCTACACCTGTTCAATAGACGTGGGTGGAGTGTGAACCGGGTGATAGTTTAGACTATCTACTCCAATTGAAGAAGAAGAAGAAAGAAAAAAGGTAGGGTGGTGAGTTAACTAAGTTTTAACTTAGTTAAAGTCCCGTCAAAGAAATCTATCTATCTATCTATCTATCTCAGTGTGCGTGTCTATCTATCTCAGTGTGCGTATCTATCTATCTCAGTGTGCGTATCTATCTATCTATCTATCTATCTATCTATCTATCTATCTATGTGTGCGTGCGTGTAAGAATTTCCATTTATTTTCTGTGAGTTTTTTCATTACTCTTCCATCTCTATAAAATTTAATTGAGGATTGTATTATTGACAATGGAATAAGTGAACTTCTATTTAGAAGAAACATTTTGGTCTTACATCAGTATTTGCACGGAGACACGCAGGAATACAAATAATAAAGTTATTTCTCTATTTTTTTATTTCCTAACACATACGTGCACTTTGATGTCCAAATGTTCAAAAATGACAGAACAGTCATTGAAAACATTAACGGATTTCGGATTAGGGATAAACGGATTTTGTTAAAAAGTTTCCTGACAAATGGTCGCAAAGATTAAGTCGCCATTTTGTTTATTTCTCTACAAAATAAAAAAAAAACGCCGTTATGCTTCAACCTCTTTCGTAGTCTTCCTTGTCGCATTTTAATTTGTTAATCGATCATTCCTTCTATTTTTCCTCTTTAAAAAGTCCCATGGATAAAAGCGAGATTTATGAAGTATTATGAATTTAATTTTGCATTTATATACATGAACATTTGAAAGATAATGTAGGAAATACAAAACTTCTTCTTCTTCTTCTATGGGCCTTGTACTTTCAGGATGTAGGCGATCATGGCCTTCCACGTCTCCCTGTCGCTGGTAGCTCTTAGCATGCCTTCTCCTGTAACACCATGCAACCTTCGTTCCGTCATTCACCTGATCAGGTCCTACAAATATGTTATCCGCTGCTTTCCTCTGTCTCCTTTTCCCCTCTATCTGGTCTGTTAGTATCAGGTTCTCCAAGCCCTCAATCCTCATTGCATGTCCTGGGAACTTCAGTTGTTACTTCCTGATGTTCAATATAATTATTTCCTTTTCGTTTCTATTCTTTCCAACACTTGGTCATTGCTCAAATGCGCGGTCTACGATATCCACAGCAGCTTTCTGTAGAACCACATTTCAGCTGCTTCAAGTTTTCCCTTCATCTTTGTTGATAATGTCCAACTTTTATTGCCATATTGAAGAACTGACATCACATAGCAATCCATTACTCTCTTCATTGTTTTCTGTATTCCTTGAAAAATTGATTTTCTTATTGCCGTTTTATTTGATTGCTGTCTGCAGCATGTAATTCACACCAGGAAATACCAGAAGTCAAAATCAAACTTTTAGCCAGAGAGGAGTTGATCATTGGTGATGCCAATATGCACTGGGATCGCTCTTAGAGGTACTAAAGTATGCTCTGCATTCAGTGTCCCACCAGAGCATAAAAAAACAATTGTTGCATCACAATGTTGTTCTGTAGAATGGATTTTAGCGACCAAGTGCAGAGTCAGGCCCCAAAATGGTCATTGGTTGTCCTGACATAAAAAAATGAATGTCAACCAGGCTGAACTTAGGCTATAATCAAGCGGGAAAATCGGATGATTGGAAGGTACCCGACAGGGAAAAATTAGTCACTTACATACTCGCGAGAAAAAGATCAGCGTTTGATGTAAGTCACTAAAATCACACTCTCTAATATTTAGTATGAAATGTATGTTCTCGTATTGTTATTAGCTTCGTCTTCTTATTAGAATGCGTTGTGGTGCAGTGGATATCGGCTCGGAACGAGAAATCGGGTAGCCGAGTTCGAATTCCATGCATTCACTTATACTCTTGGGAAAGGTATTAATCCGTTTTTTCCCTCCAATTATGGGTTAAATAACTGGAGAGATTAGGTTCTATAGTCTTGGCTGGCAACCAGTCTACTGCAGAAAGCAATGGCAACCAACTACGGGATAATCATCTGACCAGTCAGTCATGTATATTTCGTGACATGATCACCCAAGCGTGTATGATGTATAGCACTTACTTGACTGACTGATTCTTATTAGTCTCTACAATGATAATATTACATATCCAACAAATGGAAAACGTTTGTAATTATAGGCAATTAAATGAACGATCTTAATGTAATTGTTTAAACTTTATGTTTAATTGATCCGAATAACGAATTGCGTAGTATTTCAGAAACTCCTCGTGTAATAATGAATTAAATGTAAATATGAGAAGATCTGCTCCTGTTAGAATCAGTCAATCAAGTGCCAAACATGATACACGATTGGGCGATCATATCTCGAAAGCGACTTGACTGACTGGGCAGAAGATTTTCCTGCAGTAAGTTTGCCATTACTTTCTGCAGTAGACTGGTTACCAACCAAGACTATAGAACACAAACCTGCTATTTAACCCATAGCTGGAGGGAGAAGAAACGGATGTTTACCTTTCCGAAGTAATTGATTGCAACGAATTCAAATGGAATTCGAGCTCAGCTCTCCAACCTTTCGTTCCGAGTCGATATCCACTGCACCACAACACAGAATATGATCCTTAAAACAATAAGTGACACATTTTATTCACTTGCTATTATATACTTGCAATAAACATTTACAAGCACTAATCAGAATTTAAATCCAGAAGGGTAGAATAATATTTTTCAGACATCCAAGTTTAGCGTGATAACAGTTTACAATTTTTTTCGTTTCAAAAGGAAAGATAAAAGTAGTATTTCAAAATAAAGCAAAAGTGCGCATGATTTTGTAAAAAACAAACAAACTTAGAATGAGTGACTTGGATATTCCTCTTTTCTAATTAATTATTTGTATTAAGTATTGAGTGAAGTTGTTTGTTCACCAATATTATCTGCTACTCTCGTAAATAAGGACTAATTACTTCGACCAGTAATAAATTTAATTATTAATTAGCCATTCGACTTTAGTTGTTTGTTGTCTGCCTAATTAGATTGCGTACAAACTGCAATTTTGCCACAAGTGTTTGCAAGACCCCATATTGTAATTGAACGTATTTTTGTTGTGGGAACATGAAAAATTCAAATCAATAAATAGCTTAAAAGTGATCGCTTTTATGATGGAGTTGACTGAAATAACAGAAAACCCAATACATCTCAGCAAATTTTATTTAGCTTTCAAAGGATTCATAATAGAATTTTTTTTAATCATTTCACCCCAAGCAAGGCATTCCACTGCCACTATTGCGCATGGGGCTACATAGGGGAAGGTAAAGAGAAGGAGTGGTTAGATATAGGAAATGTCAGAAGGAAGGTGATAGATGGGTAAGGATACCGAGGATGAGGTTAGGGTAGATAGGAAGAGTGTTTGAAAGAATGGGAGCAAGTTAGTGTGTTAGAAGGTGTCTATTGACCTTACATTTAAACTCCTGGAGATTGTAGCCGTCGAAGCAATCATGTGGAAGGGAATTCCACAGTCGGGAAGTGCGGGAGAAGAAACTGTTGGAGCAGAAGTTGCGGTTGCATTTTACCGGTTTCACTGTAAAAGGGTGGGATTTAGCTGCTAATCTAGTATCTCGTGCAAATTCGTACCTAGGAGGCACCAGTGATCTAAGTTCATCGGAACAGAAGCCGTGAAAGTATTTATAGAAGAGGCACAGGGAAGTCACGTCGCGCCGGTGAGAGAGAGACTAATTGTTTCGAACAATACAAACTTATACATTTTACAATTTCTGAGGCTTTCTACAGTTCTAAATTGATTACTCAGAATAACATTATTTAACAAAAATAATATTTTTTCTTCAACAAACTGTGACTGATCGATACTAAAGTTCACCAACCCAGAAAAAGAAAACTATCAATCGTGCAATTTCCTAATCGAATACTGTACTAATGTTTCGTTCAAGATCTGCTGTCTATCCTTATCCAGAAAAAATTTATATAATCTTGAGGGTTCATAAAGTGCATCTTGTAAAATATTTTGCAACATTTTTGCAATAATTTACACCCTGTACAAGACCCAAGAGCCACACGAACTAGAAAGTTAAACAAGAAGAAGCAAGGGGTACAGTTTATAAGGATATGTGGATATGATAACGGTTAAAGGTTATCTTTGTAGTAATCGGGGAAGGACTTTCTTGGTAGTCGATTAAACAAAATATTGATACACAGAAGGAAGTTGTTCGAGTAGAACATACATCTTACCAATGGAATTGGAAAGGAATGAAATTGGTTCATTAAAATGTGTGGGGCATGGCTGATCTTAACTGTTAAGGTTAGAAATGGTTGAACTAAGAAATATACAGACTGCTATGGATAAATTGCCATCTAAATTACGAAAAAATGAAAAAAAAAATGCTGATAACTTAAAACAAGTAAGACATTTAAAAACCTGGGAAGCGTGCTGACAGAGGGATGGAAAGCAATATTGAGACTTAAAGATGCACTGTCATTGCCAAATACGCATTTCAAAAGCTAACCAGGCAGGAAAATCTCATTGGAAACAAAGAAGAGAATGCTGGATTGCTATGTGATGTATAACAGTGGATGTTGGATGATCTCCTTAAGGATGAATGAGAGTCTTGTCTTCTTCTTTGTGCCTTGTACTTTCAGGACGTAGGCGATGATGTCCTTGCACGTCTCCCTATACCTAGTGGCCCTTAGCACGTTTTTGCCTGTAACATCTGGCAACCCCTGTTCGGTTATCCACCTGCTCAGGTGCTCCAAATATGTTATCCGTTGCTTTCCTCTATCTCTTTCCCCCTCTATCTGCCCTGTTAGTATCAGGTTTTCCAAGCCTTCCTTCCTCTTTGCATGTCCTAGGAACTTCAATTGTCTCTGACTGATGCTCTATATTAATTTTCTTTTCGTTTCCATCATTTCCAACACCTTATCATTGCTCACATGCTCAGTCAATGATATCCGCAGCATCCTTCTATGGGACCACATTTCAGTTGCTTCAAGTTTTTCCTTCATATTTGATGATATTGTCCAATATTCACGACTATATTGAAGAACTGACGGCAGTAGAAATGTGGTTTTACAAAAGGGTGCCATAGACTGAGCATGTAACTAAGGACGAGGTGTTGGAAAGGATGGAAACGAAGAGAAAACTCATGCTTAATATAAGAAAAAGACAGATGAGGTTTCTGGGTCATGTAATGAGGAAGGTTGACCTGGAGAATTTAATACTCACAGGGCGGATAGAGGGAAAAAGAGGCAGAGGAAAGCAGCGCGAGACCTACTTGATAGGCCTGAGCAAATGGGTGGCAGGGCGGGGAGAGATACCAAGAGGAAAAATATTGAAAGCGACAAGCGACAGAGCCAAGTGGAAGTCCATGATCGCTTACATCATGAAGGGACGCGGCACATGAAGCAGATTTAAGAAAATTATGCATAAATATCTTGAAATACTAAAAATAGGAAAATTATTCAATAAAATCGCCATTGATTTCAATCTAGTTGCTATGGGGAAACACCACTCTTCCTCAGATAATGGACTCTCCCTCCTATATTAATAAGAGTTAACGGGAAGTTCATAGGAGTTATTTAGAGTTCTATTGGAGTTCAGTAGAACTACTAGGCAGTTGATATTAGTCGGCAGTTAGCTGAATACTAAGGAGTCAGCTTTCAGTGGGAGATTACCTAGTTCCTAACATTTTGGGTGTGTTAAGTCAATTAGCAACCGACATAGCACGATTATAACTCAGTGCGAAAACTACTACAAAACACTAGTGCAGTTCTTTTTGACGGTTACCTTGTTTGTTGGCGTTACTAGTAGTTTTGTTGGTCTCTCGTCAACTAGGCCCGACACATAATAATCAATAGTCAGGGGAGTTAGGTGGTAAGATGAAAAGTGTGATGTGGTCGCAAGGAATTGTCAGACAGCCATGATTGGGTTCTGCTGCTTGGGTGGCAAGGTGCACAGTCTTTTTGTCAAAGAGAGTACTGGATTGCTACGTGCTGTCCGTCCTTCAATATGGCAGTGAATGCTGGACAATACCATCAAAGATGAAGGAAAAACTTGAAGCAACTGAAATGTGGTTCTACAGAAGGATGCTGCGAATATCATGTGAGCAATGATGAGGTCTTGAAAATGATGGAAACAAAAAGGAAATTAATATAGAGCATCAGGAAGATACAGCTGAAGTTCCTGGGACACGCAATGAGGAAGGAGGGCTTGGAGAATCTGATACTAACAGGCCAGATAGAGGGAAAGAGAGACAGGGGAAAGCAACGGATAACCTATTTGAAGGACCTAATGAGGTGGATGACGGAACGAAGATTGCATGGTGTAACAGGAAAAGGCGTGCTCAGAGCCACCAGGGATAGGGAAACGTGGAAAGCCACGATCGCCTACATCCTGAAGGGACAGGGCACATAGAAGAAGAAGGGTATTTCAGTAGCCACCCTCTTGACCTACGGCAGCACTACTTCCCCAAGGCATGATGCAGGCTTCCGTGTTGAGTTTAATGCCCCGTGGGAAGATGACAGGAAGTATAATGTCTTCATATCTGTACCTGTTTCGGTATTCACCCTGGTCGGGTTGAGCCGGCTTCCTCCCAAGCAATGGAGAAAGATTCATTGGGATTTGTTTAAGGGAAGAGTCCAAAGTCCTACCCTGTTTAGACCTCAGGCATTTTAATTATCCCGCAACAGTTTGCCAATACCTTCTGCGGTAGACTGACTGCTAGCTAAGTCTATAGAACTCAATCTGTCCTGTTATTTAACCAATAACTGGAGGGAAGAGACGGATAAATACCTTTCGTAAGGGTATTAGCGCGTATGAATGCAGGGCATTCAACTGGAATTCGAACTCGGCTCCCCGATTTCTCCTTCCGAGCCGATATCCACTGCACCACAACGTCCGTCAAGAAACGCTTACAGCACCTGGTATTTCCAAGCGGTCACCCATCTAAGTACTGGCCAGGCTCAACGTTGCTTAACCTCGGTGATCTGATCATTCATCGTGATATGACCGTAAACTTACTGTCGTCATCAATAGTGATCACTCGAAAAACCATGATCTTGACTGGATATATTATCCAACTCTTTCCTAATACTCTGCACTTTCCCCACAATGATACCCTAACACTTTGAAATGTTCAGCGTGAATACCAAATAATACTGCATGCCGTTTCTAAGTTTATTACGGAGTGCATTGAGTCATGGTGATCTTTATTAACCGGTACCCATCTACCCTACTTTACAGTCAAGAAAATCAAAGACAAACATTGCACATGCACTAAATTAAAAATAGAAAATGCTTACAAATTACTCATCGCATCCTGTAGTTCATTTGAACACGTTTCATAGAAATAACGACAGATTTACGAGATATTTGCAACATTTCGTCTGTGTGAATGGGGTTGTGGGGGGTAAAATAATTCATCACCAGCAAGTCCGTGTAGACACATTTGAGCTCTACTGAGACAAGACAGTGAAACCTGGCCAGCTCTTGCCAATACATGAGAGCACACGTCTATTCACAGTCTGATCTGACTGAGTAGAGAATGGCAGGGTTAACACTTTTGATAAGTTCCTTGAGATTCTCAGGCTATAATAAAAATATCACGAAGTTTGTGCTCTGTGAGAAAGAAGAAGTCGTTAATGAGAGAGCTTTTATTATCTAATGTAAAGTTAGAAGAAAACATCCTAGTGAAGTGCTTTGTTTTTATGATGAGGATAAGAAGACCTCATGGCCATTTATGATACTAGGCACTGACGTTTCGCATCTCTTCAGAATTTGGTTGGCGATTTTCCAGAACTCCTGTGATCCAAGTTGTTTGCTTTCGACTTTGACTTGGGTTGCTACTGCATGGTTAACGTTACCATTTTGTGGAACTATCTTTCAATAATTGCTGGCAGTTCTGAAAGCAGTAAGTATTTTACTACGCCATTTTTCGTGATAGATGTTGTAGTAGTGGGTACAGTGAACTAAGGCTGCAGCAAACCCAGGGATTAACCAGGGCTGCCTGTTCGGTTTTTGCTGTAATTGTTTTGGTGATATAAAACTCTCCATTCTAGGAAGGATACATTCAGTGATGAAGGCAACAGTTTTGAAGGGCGTATGTTTGAAAAAAAGCTGTGAGTGGAGGTTTCCCAATTGAAGATATGAAGCTGTACTAGTCGGCTTTCGTCTAACGAAAAAAGAGTACAGGAGAGGATGCCTTTAGTTTGGCGTAGATTTCAACACTGACAAGTGAATGGTTTGAAGTTCCCAAAGTGGGTAACATTACAGTAAAGCATCTTTCAGGGCAGGATGCTAGGAAGAATTCTAGGAGGCTAGCTGGAAGATACTCCGAGAGGATATTATCAATCGTCTAAGATATTTTGTCCAATATTATAGATCCGTTATCCTGCGGACGATAGAGACTGAGGAGGAAAGAGTTACTGTGAAAAAGTGGCACGCATAATAAACATACAGGAGATCAGTGTCCTCGTTTTGCGGTGTCTGTCACATAAGTATCCTTTCTTAATGTGGGCGCCGATTTTGTTAGTCATGTTTTATTATTAGGAGCCAGTCAACCCGGATTGCTTAATCTTGCACGGGGATTGATAAATCAATATCAGTTTGTGAAATGAATGAGAGTCGAGATGAAGTTTTACGTCAGGAGGTTTTGAGTAGGAGACGGTGAAACTGATGTCTGCTTTGCTGTTGCAGGGTTACGTTTGGTTCTTTGTGTTATGGATCCGGGTGAGGAACCATAAAAAATAATGATCAACAAAATAAATATTTGAGATAGAAAAATAGATTATATTGAAGTTAATATACAAACTTGAACGCAGGTTAGTAATCCAGTAATACGATTAGTATATATATCTATATCTATATATATATAAACAAGTCTTTGAAGTGAGGCCGGGTAATATTATTCTGACTGAGTGGAGCTCAGAGCTACTATGCCAAGTGACGTGGTATTCTCTGTGTAACTTCGGTATCGTTCGGTAACTTACTGATCAGTCCCGATGTCTCTCACGGATCTCTTTATGGAAGGAATATATGTATACTCAAGTCGAGTCCATTATCATAGAAAAGGGGAGATCTCACAACACTTTCGTTGATTTTTTTGCAATCATAATAAAAAATCAGTGTAGATTGAGAGGCCTCACCAGCGACTACTGCACTGTCCAGAACGTTTACAAAATGACAGTGCAATAATCTCTATATATACACATCCTGATAGGATAGCTTTTTTTCGAAGTTACTCCAAGATTCAGATTCCTGATTAATCAGGTAGATAATGCCAAAACTCGAGAAACGTTTACTTTCAGCACAGAACAAACAATCTCGGAAGAAGATACAGGCATGGTACTCCGAATGCATATGGCTCGTCTACCAAGAAATCAGGGCAATAGATTTTTCCAGTGATTCAGATCCATCGAACTGGTCAAATATGGACACATGCACACTCATATAAGAGGACTAAGAGACCAATTGGAAGAGGGGATAACACTGGTTGCTCTGCAGTGCATCAGCATCCCTTACCCATTATAATGCTATTTTGGTATGTGGAAAAATATGATAATGTAATTGCATATGGTAAAATATGATACTATTTTAGTACGACGGAACTATTACTATTATTATTATTACTAGTGGTATTATCAATTGTACGGATTACAGTCGCAATATGAGTGGAGTAAAAAGTATATATTACAAAATTTTAATAATCTGAAAAACTAGCTGAGAATAGAAGAGAATAAAAGGAAAAATATATTTTGCAGGTGTAAAGAAATAGGCCAGACGAGGTCATCATTGGCAGCCATTATGTGACAAAGCGGAAACAAGTGACTAAGAAAAACACCATTGGACGACTTGAAGACCACCTACCGTGACGAAGCCATCACGACTAGCGACCCGAGAGCGGCGTCACAGCTGGTGCCGTATAGACCAGGATAGACCGATTAATCTACAGACCCAGATTGACGGGGAATGTAACACCCCCATTGTAATGAATATTATCACAAAAACAAAATTATATGAACGAGAATTGGTACGTAATTATTAATGAGCATAGAAAATAACCAAGAATCTATACTTGTTAATGTTTGTTATACTCTACTGAAACTAGGAATCCCAACAAGTGCTTATTTCTTTTTTATATCCAGAAGAATCTATTCTACTTGCAGTGGGATCGACAAAGAAAAACCCACGCACTAACCGCGAGTTTCTTATAGTCAGTCAGTTAAGTGCCATACGTGATACACGCTTGGGCGATCATGTCTCGAAAGAGACATGACTGACTGGGCAGAAGATTATCCCGCAGTAGGTTGCCATTGCTTTCTGCAGTAGACTGGTTGCCGACCAAGGCTATAGAACCCAATCTGTCCTTTTATTTGACTCATAACACGAGGGAGAAGAGATGTATTCTATTATTATGTAATAATTATTGGGTGATCAGTTTATTACTTAATAACAATAGAAAACCGATCCCCACTTTATGACCAGAAGTCAATCATGATTCCAACTATTATATTCAGTCAGTCAGTTAAGTGCCATACGTGAAACACGCTTGGGCGATCATGTCTCGAAAGAGACATGACTGACTGGGCAGAAGATTATCCCGCAGTAGGTTGCCATTGCTTTCTGCGGTACACTGGTTGCCAACCCAATCTGTCCTGCTATTTAACCCATAACTGGAAGGAAGAGACGGATTAATACCTTTCCCAAGGGTATTTGCGCGTAAGTGAATACAATGGATTCAACTGGAATTCAAACTCGGCTCCCCGGTTTCTCGTTCCGAGCCGATATCCACTGTACCACAACGCACATCCTCTTTCTTATAGTAGGACAAATTATTTCGACATTGGCTACTTTCTGAATGAAGAACAAAGAATTACCCTACTACCGTAGCCTTGTACTAGGTTATTTTATATCTCTCCATTTTCCTTTTTTTGCGTTCAATTTTCCATGTTTATAATAAGTAATAAAATATCAACAATCATAATGACAGTTACTTCAAAAACGCTCTCAAACTTAAAAAATTATGCAAAACTGGCTAATTAAAATGAAATTGTTTAATCTAAATTAAAACAATGATATTCATGTCAAGCTCTGATGGAATTGAGGATCCCTACAGTAAGATGAGATTTGGTTTCCTTCTCCTGGGTGTCCCTCAAATTTAACTTGTTTAATTATTGAAAGCTCAAATCAAAAATAGAAAGAATTCTTCTATTTGATAAATGTGATACATGGACTGTTTCTCATACAAGGTTTTTCTTTTTAATTAATTTAAATATCATTTTTATATTAATATGTTCAACGTTAGTAGTCTCTGAAGTTCAAACTAGTTATATATTTCCAAGACTGTAAAATAATTAATAAACATATCGCAAATTGAAATTAAACTTCAGTCAAATTCTCCAGTTTCCGAAAATTAATTAAACAAGTTGAAATTTGAACTTTTTTGTATTTCTTGCTTCATACTTTATAATTTATTTTAGATTTTTAAATTCATGTCTTTGAGGACAACGTATAAAAATATCTATACTTTACTTGCTAAACTAATAGGATGTTTCTCTGAATTCGACTGGCTATTATACCCGATAAAAAAAAAAGACTTTAGAAAATACCCTACAGTGAATATTCATAACAATCACGAAATTCATAAAGAAAAAAAATATATGAGCGAACAAATAATTTCGATGGTCAGAAGTTTTAGTAAAACATTTACTTTTCTTTCTGTTTGCTACTTCGATTATATACAATGTAAGATGTTTAATTAAAGCTATCAAACTAATATGCGACAGTTAAAACTGAATATATTTTAATACTGAATGACGAAAAACCATAAAGAAGTCAGGTATGGTTTAGCCGAGTTGGGTATTACATTAAATACATTGAATTTCTTACCAAGACTCATTTTTTAATTAGAATGACGAAGATACAAATATTATCCCAGACTTTCTGTCTCTGTGCTAAGCGATCAACAAGAACTATCGGGGTCGTTTAGAGATGTTAGTTAAACAATCTAATAGACAAAACACCTGCAACATTTCTTCAGTTGCTTGATTGCAGTAATATGATTAAATCTTAAAAACTAGAACAATGAAATTATGCCACCAGTCGCCAACTTTTCTTTTATCTCGTGCTTACTCAAGTCGAGTTTTGCTAACATTTGTAGATGAACAGTTTGGGAAGATTTAATTGAATATAAAACTAAGTAATCTCTTTAGGAAAATAGTGTTCGGCCCTTACTTGAACGCACTCGTCTAAATTAAATGACGTCCATGAAGTTGTAGTAACTGTGCTACAAAATTTCATTATGCGAGTTAATTTTTCATAAGGGAATCAGTATAGAACCACCAATTTTGTTAAAATGTTCAAAATATATTCATATTTAATGATGTAATAACTATTTGCATATACATATAACGCACTATTTTGCTAGTCTGTCGATATCGTTGATAAGTAGCCGTCTGAGGTTAAAAAGAAATAGGAAAAATGAGTAAAATAAGAACAAGAAAAAATGGCCTTTAACTTATCATAAAATGAAATTTGAAAAGAAAAGGGTAAAAAAAAATTCAGAAAGAAAAGATGCAGAATATTAAAAACATTTTCTATGCAAATGAAAGCAAACATACACTACAGGCCATAATTATCAGGCCACCCAAATGTTTTAAAATAATGAAGCATTTCATACTATTTTTTGCATTAATTGCCAAGTTAGTTATTGTAAATGAAAATAGAATGGTTCGTTTGTTAATACTGCACAATAACATGTGCATCAAATGAATTTATAAATATTTAATAATTACCTATATTGCAGTTTAATCAATAACAGAATGAAGAAGATTTAGGGTAATTCTGACGAGTTCATCTTTGCTTCCTTGTCTTGTAAAAATTTGCAAAGTAACAATAACAAAAGAACAATTCTATTTTCATTTAGCAATAAATACTACAAATAGTAAGAAATACATAATTTCTTTTAAAAACCCGGGGTGGCCTAATAATTATGGCCGGTAGTGTATATTATCTTTATGTAAAAATTACAAAGAAATCTTTTTATGGTAAACGTAGATCTACAATGCATGGATATGATAGCTGTGGTATTGGTTAAGTCTTTCATGGAAATATTCAACCATCACGACTTAGAAGATAACACGGAGTAATAATTTGGGCTAGTATCCAATCTAAATTT
>JBBBDQ010028675.1:150000-155000 GCA_037127315.1 Ascarosepion bandense | reverse complement strand
CTTGACAAAATACAAAGGAGGATCTGTAACGTGGTTGATACTGACTTGGCAGACCGGCTGCAACCACTCTCTCACCGGCGTGATGTGGCTTCCCTGTGCCTCTTCTACAAGTATTTTCATGGCTTCTGCTCCGATGAACTTAGAGCACTGGTGCCGCCTAAGCAGGAATTTACACGAGATACTAGATTAGCAACTAGGTCCCACCCTTTTAAAGTTAAACAGATAAGATGTAACCGTAAATTCTACTCCAACAGCTTTTCTCGCGCTTCCCGCCTGTGGAACTCCCTTCCACAAGTCTGCTTTCCCGACAGCTACAATCTCCAGGTGTTTAAATGTAGAGTCAATAGACACCTTCTATCACACTAACTCCCAATTATTCTCAGAACACTCTCATCTACCCAACCTTCATTCTCGGTATCCTTACCCGCCTATCACCCACCCTCTGACATTTCCTATATTTAACCATCCTTTCTCCACTCTATGTAGCCCCCTGCGCAGTAGTGGCAGTGACATACCTTACTCGGGGTGAAACGTTTATAAAAAATATATATATATATATATATTATTTATTTCCAGATCGTTTTTCTTCACATTTTTCTTTTTTAAATCATGCTTATTCTTTTCATTTATGTTTTTCAGTCAGTCAGTTAAGTGCCATACGTGATACACGCTTAGGCAATCATGTCTCGAAAGAGACATGACTGACTGGGCAGAAGATTATCCCGCAGTAGGTTGCCATTGCTTTCTGCGGTAGATTGGTTGCCGGCCAAGGCTATAGAACCCAATCTGTCCGGCTATTTAACCCATAACTGGAAGGAAGAGACGGATTAATACTTTTCCCAATGGTATTTGCGCGTAAGTGAATACAATGGATTCAACTGGAATTCGAACTCGACTCCCCGATTTCTCGTTCCGAGCCGATATCCACTGTACCACAAACTTTTCCCTAAGTTTGTCCACATTTTTATATTTGTTCTTTGTTTTTAAAGATTTTCACATTTTCTTTCTAATCTCATTCAGTTAAGTGCCATACGTAATACACGCTTTGGGCAATAATACCTTGAAAGAGACATGACTGACTGGTCAGAAGATTATCCCACAGTAGGTTGCCATTGCTTTCTGCGGTAGACTGGTTGCCAGTCAATGTTATAAAACCCAATCTCTCCTATTATTTGACCCATAACTGGAGGGAAGAGACGGTTTATTAGCTTTCCCAAGATTATTTTGGCGTAAGTGAATGCAAGGAATTCAACTGGATTTTCTATACTCTTCTTTTTCATTGTAAATCGTCTACTCTGGTCGTTTGCATCATTCTTTTCATCATGGCTTTCTTTTGAGTCCGTAGTTTGTCTCTTTTCATTCATCATTTACGCTTCACTTTTTTCACTCTTTTTACATTCGATATATGTTTTCTTTTTTGTTTACACTTTTTCTCCTCTTTTTTTCTTTTATTTCGTCATCGTACTTTCATATTTTATTCTTGCTTTATTTTCCTTTCTGTCTTCTTCTTCTTCTTCATGTGTTGTGTCCCTTCAAGACTTAGGTTATCATGGACTTCCACTTGGCTCTGTCTCTTGCCGTTCTCAATAACTTTTCTCTTGGTGTCACTTCCAAGCTCCGCTCCGCCAACCATTTTCTCAGACCTAACAAGTACGTTTTGAGCTGCTTTCCCCTGTCTGAGCTTCCATTTATTCGACCTGTGTGTATCAAGTTCTCCAAACCTTCCTTCTTCATTACGTGTCTCAGGAACCTCATTTGTCTCTTCCTGATACTTATTATCAGTTTTCTTCCCGTTTGCATCCTTTCCAACACCTCATCGTTGCACACATGCTCTGTCCATGGTATCCTCAGCTTCCTTCTGTAAAACTACATTTCTGCTGTTAAGCCTCTCCTTCATCTTTGATGAGATCGTCCAGAATTCACTTCCATACAGAAGGACAGATATCACATAGCAATCCAGCACTCTTTTCTTTGTTTCTAATTTGATTTTCTTGTCTTTCATCGCTCTGGTTAACTTTTGAAATGCGTCTTTGTCCATGCCAACACGTCTTTGGATCTTTTTTTGCTGACAGTTGTACTTGTTGTCTTTTTTTTTACTTTACGTTAATTTTCTCTCTTTTATTTTTCATCTATTTTTCTCTTTTTCGATTTATCTCTTCATGTCCATTTCTTACTAGGCCAGAAAGTTATTAAGAATTCCTATAAAAAATATGAATTATGTTTCTTTTTCCAAATATTGCCTAAATGATCTATTGGACGCATTCCAAAAGTGTGTGTATATAGACTACCACTATTGTTCGTCCGCGAACACTTTAATACACTTAATATAACTGTCATCTTTGATAATGGCTGATGTAAGCCAAAAGCTCAGAAAGGATTAAAAAATATGTATCAATATTGCGATTTTCTTTCAATCTTTTACGATAATGCTATTAAGCTTATCAGACGATATGAAAAGAATTTACATAAAATAAATTGACAAACCTTGTCTATATTATTTAATGAACCATGCATTAATATATATATAAGTCATCTACATACAAGACTGTTTCGCTGTATCACCGCTCATCAGTGTGACTAGACATCTCCTTGCTGCCAGCCGGGATCGAAACTCGACCGATTTGGTGTTGGTCGAGATGTGCCTACCCCTTAAGCCATCGGCGCATGAAACGAGAAGAGGAAATTTCAGCGTGTTATATATATCCGGTGTGTATATACACTACCGGCCATAATTATTAGGCAACACCATTTTTTTAAAATGATGTATTTCATACTATTTTTAGTATTTATTGCTAAGTTGATAATTCTAAATGGAAATAGAATGGTTCTTTTGTTATTATTACTTTGCAAAATCTTACCAGGCAGCCAGGAAGCCTTTGCTTCGGCCAGCCAATAAGAAAAGACTAGCATGGGGAAGAGAGCACAAAAAACTGGACACCATAAGAGTTTATTTGATGCACATATTATTGTGCAGTATTAACAAAAGAATCATTCTATTTTCATTTAGAATTATACACTTAGCAATAAATACTAAAAATAGTATAAAATACATCATTGTTTTAAAAGCTGGGTGGCTTAATAATTTTGGCCGGAAGTTTATATATATATATATATATATATTAGTTATTATAGTAATTTTTTAATACTGAATATACCTATTGAATCTTTTGACAACTCGAGTCATATTCTGAAATAATCTTGTAAGATTGAGACTTACATACAGATGCTATGCATGGCACTAAACCCATTCAGAAATGTCTAATCTGTCAACTGTATACATCCGCTGTCTTGAATCAATGATTAAAATGGATTTGAACGAGTGAAGACTATGGGTCATGGCGAAGACAATCCTTCACTGTGAACTGGCACTACCCAATCACAGGCAATCGACTGCAGCAAATAACAGAAAACAGTAGTAGCAACTAAAAAGGAGAGCACATGTAACTGAAAATGAAAGGAATGACATAATCAAGATCGGAAAGTTCAAACAAAAGGCTAGAAAACCTCCATCAGTATTGGAAAGAGCGATAACAGTTACTGGACTTGAGAAACTTATTTTCCTGTAAAATCTTAAGAGATTTTATAAATCTTAACCGACAGCAGTATTGGTCGCTCGGTCAGTGGTTTCCGTGTAGGGAAACAGCAAGTATTGCCATTATAATAATGCTACATATGTAATTGTATTATTAGAATGCAAGTACCCACATTCAAAAACAAAAGTGAAACAATCCATAAGTCGCCTTATTTGATTTCATAGGCAAGTGAGCATATGTTTTACCGTTACTAAGAGAAATTTTCACTCGTTAAAAAGCACTGACAATTACCTTTTCAGTTACGTCTAGATGTTATGATTTCAATAAAAATTCCCATGATTTTACATATCTCTCAATAAACATAGCGAAACTTGGTTTTAATTGCAGTTAATTTGTCCATATTTTTGCATTTGAATAGGTCAGCAGTTAAACTTATCCCATTCAGAAATGTCCAAACTGTCAACTGCATACAACTGCTTTCTTGAATAAATGGTTAAAATGGTTTTAAGCGCGTGAGGGCTATGGGTCATGGCGAAGAAAATGGGTCATTTTTTAAGAAAAATTATTACCATAACACATTTGTGAAGAAAAAATGATTCTCAGCAAAACATTTTTTAATACAAAACTAGAAGACATTTTCAGTTTTCTAAAATAAAAAAGAATGAAAAGAAAACATTTTCATTAAAATCTGAATAAATCAACCTTCTCACTATAACCGAACATTAAAAATACCTTAAAACCCCACAAACTAGAAGACATTTTCAGTTTTCTAAAATAAAAAAAAAGAAAAAGAAAACATTTTCATTAAAATCTGACTAAATCAACCTTCTCCCTATAACTGAACATTAAAAAACAAATACCTTAAAACTCTCACGTTTTTGACATTAAATAACCCACAGGGGTTGATATGCTGTTAAATAAGACTCAAACTCAGACTCCGATTAGGTTATGTGTTCTTCAAGCAGACAAAAATAAAATATCAAGAAGAAAAGGAAACTTGTTTTACATTTTAACGAAAAAAAAACAACCAAGAACAAATATGGTAAGTATGAAAGCAGAAAAAATAATAGAAAGACAGAGAAGAAGCTCGAAATGATAAAAGTAAAATGTTGCAGATAGAAATGAAAAAGAAGTGTGAACAAAATCGGGATAAAAGGAAATTATAGAAAGAAGTCGAAGAGAAAAAGAAATGATAGAGAAGAATTTAAAGAGATAAAAAGAAGAAAACAATTTAGATGAAAAAGAGGAAATTATTTTATATCAAAACAAACTCAGAAGAGGAAATCGAAAAAGAAAAATAAACGATATGCAAAAAAACAAAGATGTTTTTATATAAAGAACTAATAATGAAGAATAAAAACTGATGAACTCTAAAGTTTCAGAAAGAAAACATAAATCTCCGGAATTAAATTTCCTCTTCAACCATTCAATATACAAGAGTTTAGTCCGTTCAAAAAAAGATGTAAT
>JBBBDQ010028675.1:27500-147500 GCA_037127315.1 Ascarosepion bandense | reverse complement strand
TCTTTTCGTATCTGTATGTATGTATTTAATAACGTATATGTAAATTGAGTTTGGCAAATACGAACTTTTAAAGATTAATTCATACTCATGGAAAATATTGTCTGTCTACATGATAGACGACATTTTCTTGTATACGCATAAATATTCATGTGTAAGTCATCTTGAAAGCCGCATTTATCCAGCTGTGTTCGTGCATAGTTTCTTTTGTTGTTTAAATACAACGGTATTATTAGCAGGTAGCATTGTTCTTCTGTTTAGATTTTTCTCTTTCCTTGTCGTAGTTACCAACACAGTTGAACCATTGAAATGTTGGCGATTAACAACAAATACTGGCAAATTACCGGGTATAAATATCAATAATCAGGGAAAGGCTGAAAGCTCGCGCGCACACACGAGCACTCACACACACACACACACACACACACACACACACACACACACGAGCACTCACACACAGACACACACACACGAGCACTCAAACACAGACACACACACACGAGCACTCAAACACAGACACACACACACACAGGAGCACTCACACACACACACACACACACGCAGACACACACACACGAGCACTCAAACACAGACACACACACACACGAGCACTCACTCACTCACACACACACACACGAGCACTCACACACACACACAGGAGCACTCACACACACACGAGCACTCACAAACACACACACACACATCTGGAAATGATTAAATTTAAAATAGCTTGCAAAAATTACGGGATCTTAGAAAACTTAGAAGATGCCAGTCAAAAACAAATAAGAATCATCACGAATATTTCGACCTGCATGTGCATTGACAATCAGTGGGCTTTTTCATTTTCAAAATGGCCACACGTTTACGAATATGTCTATCTGATCCGGTTCATTTGTTATTTTTCAATACTCGCAGAGCCAAACTGTGTCGAGCAGATGTTAGGTACGGTTAAAGATACGCTTCATTATGGCAACATAGGGTGGCGATTTTATTGTCTTTCTTCTATACTGGTTGCCAACCAGAGAGTCTTTTCGGATATTTAACTCATAGCTTAGGACGAATATTTGTGTGAAAATGAATGTAACCGTATCGACCAGAATTCGAACTCAGCTCGTCAATTTTCTGTTTTGAAACACTAACCATTAAAATACATCCAACCACAAACAATAATAAGGATTTTATTCTTTTATTTTACACAGGATTACATACAACCTCCATACACTAATCGGGGAGCTGCTCTTCATGACTGCGCAATACCTGTAGGTCAAACACGAAAACTTGGGTTTCATTGGCTTACGGCCTATCACATTGAATACACCGGTTCTCGCTCGATCACCGAAGTTAAGCAACGTTGAGCCTGGTTAGTACTTAGATGGGTGACCGCTTGGGAATATCAGGTGCTGTAAGCGTATTGCGACGGATGTGCGTTGTGGTGCAGTGGATATCGGCTCGGAAAGAGAAATCGGTGAGCCGAGTTCGAATTCCAGTTGAATACACTGTATTCATTTGACCACTGTTTCCCTTGGGAAAGTATTAATCCATTCTTTCCCTCCAGTTATGGGTTAAATAACACAGGTAGGACTTGGGGACCCTGCCCCTTAAAAAGAACAAATCCAAATGAAACTTGATACTCGAAAAGAAAACTGTATTACTAGACACAAAAACTTATATAAAACAACAATAAATTATTGAAAGAGAAAGGTATTACCAGCAATAAATAAATAAAGTTTAGGTGGCAAGAAATGACCCACCGAGGTTGATTTGTCATAAAAACAAAACAAAAAAAAACAACCAACCAAACACCATTGTGTTTCATTAGCCTTTTTATATATTTTTCTGTAAGCTGTTGTACATATTACAATGAACGTTTGCTGCACAAAGGTTTTTTTATTATCTTTGAAATCTATATTAAACTTTAACAGATAAAACTGGGATGGAAAATAAACATACAAATGCTAAATTGAGAAAGTAATGTTCACAATTTTTCGCTAAAACTTCATACATCTAAGAGATGTGATTTAATGGCACTGATAAAATTTTCTCTCTACCAATCGTGAATATTTGATTAATATTTAAATTTGAAAGTTCAAAATGAAAAATATTTGAAGATCATAACGAAAAATATTTCAAAACCTAATGAAATAACACACTGCGGTAAAACTGTTTCATTGACAAATACAAATGCGTAATTACATTAAATTAAATTTTCTTGTATTGGGTCGTTGAAATTTTTGCCAGCACATTTTTGAGAAAATCTTTTAATCGTATAATTTTTTAGTATTATTATGCAGTGATCATTTTCGTTTGCTTTCTTTGTTACTTTACTTTTTAATTCGATGATGTTATTAAGGCGCTGACTAGACAAGGAAAGTTGCACGCAGCAAAACAAGTGATTGCCTGAAATTCGGCGAATAAACTGCATCTAGTAGTAACTTCCATCCTAACTCCATCGCATTTGTAATGAGAGAGGAAGGCACAAAATTGATACAGCAAACGCAATAGCTAGACTTTCTTGTCCACATTACGTATTTCTTATTCAAGGGCATAATAAAAAACGAGTTCAAATTTAATTTTCTTTAACGCTACGTGTTGTTTGGTCTTCACTCTTCTTTAAGAAACTTTACCAAAATTAAGTACAATTAATGTTTTTCTCTCAAATTTCCTTAAACCCTGTGGATACACACATATTTTTCTAACATTGTATAAATGGTGTCAGTAATAACTTTTGCAACAAATTAATATTTGTAATAATTCAGTCAGTCAGTTAAGTGCCATACATGATGATACACGCTTTGGGCAATAATATCTCGAAAGAGACATGACTGACTGGTCAGAAGATTATCCCACAGTAGGTTGCCATTGTTTTCTTTTTTTTTTTTTAATCATATCACCCCAAGCAAGGCGGTAACGCCACTGATGTGCAGGGGGCTACATAAGAGTAAGATTAGAAATGAGAAAACCGGAAACCACATCCTAAACAGGAAACAAGGGATGAGCCTCTTCACCTGTTCAATAGACGTGGGTGGAGTGTGAACCGGGCGATAGTTTAGTCTATCTACTCCAATTGAAAAAAAAAAAAAAACAGTGAGAAGATTAGAAAAGAGAAAAACCGGAAACCGCATCCTAAACAGGAAACAAGGGATGAGCCTCTTCACCTGTTCGCCTGTTTGCCAGCCAAGGCTATAAAAACCAATCTGTCCTAGTATTTGATTCATAGCTAGAGGGGGAAGAGATGTATTATATTATTAAGTATTAATTAAAGGGGGCTCAGTTTATTACTTCATAACAATATAAAACTGATCCCCCACTTTATGCCCAGGTGATACTTCAATCATGATTTCAACTATTATATTCAGTCAGTTAAGTGCCATACGTGATACACGCCTTGGGCGATCATCCTAACTCCAACTTCCATCCTAACTCCATCGCATTTGTAATGAGAGAGGAAAACACGAAATTGATGCAGCAAACGCAATAGCCAGACTTTCTTGTCCGCATGAAGTATTTCTTATTCAAGGGTAATGCGATAGGTACTGATCTGGCGACTCGACTGCAGCCACTTCCCCATCGTCGAAATGTGGCCTCTCTTTGTCTCTTCTATAAATATTTTCATGGCTTCTGCTCGGATGAGCTTAAGTCACTGATGCCTCCTCAACAGGTGGTTACTCGTGCAACCAGACTGGCAACTGGGTCCCACCCATTCACAGTCAGGTTAGCCAAACGCAGACGACAATTCTACTCCTGCAGCTTCCTCTCTCGCACTTCCCGCCTGTGGAACTCACTCCCGTATTCTTGCTTTCCTGACGGCTACAAACTCCAAGAATGTAAATGCAAAGTCAATACTCATCTACTAACCACTGGCCTCTAGCTATCTCCCCTCCCCTGTATAACCTTCCCTTTCTCCCCACCTATGTATCTGTCATCGCAACTGCATTCTCAGCTTTCTATTGTTCCTTTCTAACTAGTTTGTACTCCTCACTCTTTTCTAATTAATCTTTTTACATTTATGTAACCTCCTGCACATCAGTGGCGTTTCCGCCTTGCTCGGGGTGAAATGATTAAAAAAAAAAATAAAAAATAAAAAATAAAAGAAATTTAATTTTCTTCAACGCTGCGTGTTGTTGGGGCTGCATACTTCTTCAAGAAACTTTAAGAAAATCATATAATATTACTGTTTTTCTATAAACTTTTCTTAAACCCTCTGCATATACACATATTTTTCTAACATTGTATAAATGGTGACAGTAATAACTTTCGAACCAACTTAATATTTGTAATAATTAAATCAGTCAGTTGAGGGCCATACGTGATACACGCTTTGGGCGATCATGTCTCGAAAGAGACATGACTGACTGGTCAGAAGATTATCCCGGAGTAGGTTGCCATTACTTTTTGCGGTAGATTGTTTGCCAGCCAAGGATATAGAACTCAATCTGTCCTGTTATTTGACTCATAGATAGAGGGGGAAGCGATGTATTATATTATTAAGTAGTAATTAGTAGGGGATCAGCTTATTACTTCATGAAAATATAAAACTGATCCCCCACTATATGCCCAGTAGAAACCTCAATCATGATTCCAACTATTATATTCAGTCAGTCAGTTAAGGGCCATACGTGATACACGCTTTGGGTGATCATGTCTCGAAAGAGACATGACTGACTGGACAGAAGATGATCCCACCTATCTATCTATCTATCTATCTATCTATCTATCTATCTATCTAGGTGTTGTGGATCCGGGTGAGGAAACACACAAAATAATGAACAACACAACAGATATTTGAGATAGAAAACTAGGTTATATTGAACGTAAATGTACAAACTGGAACGCGGGTTAGTAATCCAGGCATACGATTAGTAAGGAATCTCTCTCTCTCTCTCTCTCTCTATATATATATATATATATATATATATATAAGTCTTGAAGTGAAGCTGTGTTGAAATAGTATATCCGTGTAATATTATTCTGGCTGAGTGGAGGTCAGAGTTACTATGCCAATTGACGCGGTATTCTCTGTGTAACTTCGGTAACTTAAGGATCAGTTCCGATGTCTCTTCCGGAACTCCTTATGGCAGGAGTATATGTATACACAAGGCAAGTCCATTATCACAGAAAAAGGGGAGAGCCCACAACACTATTTATCTTGACAAACGCATGCACACGCAATAAAGGATATACTACTTTGTATAACCAATTTTATTTGTTACACTATTCTCTTTTATAAGAAAGATTTACTGGTTCAATAATACTGCTTCACTTTGTCTATTTAAACATTGACAGTAAACATGAAATCACGACATTAATTAAAATAAAAACAGGGGAGAAAGTAGACTCTTTTTGTTTTCTTCTGCTTATAATTCATATTTTATTCCCACCTTCTTCTTCTTTTATGTGCCATGTCCTTTCAGGACGATCACAGCTTTCCACATCTCCAGATCACTGGTGACTCTTAGCACGCTTTCTCCTGTTGCAACATGCAACCCTCCTTCCGTCATCCACCTGATCAGGTCCTTCAAATATGTTATCCGCTGCTTTCCCCGATCTCTTTTTCCCTCTATCTGGCCTGTTAGTATCAGGTTCTCCAAGCCCTCCTTCCTTATTGCATGTCCAGGAACTTTAGTTGTCTCTTCCTGATGTTCAGTATTAATTTTCTTTTCGTTTCCATTCTTTCCAAAATCTCATCATTGCTCGCATGATCGATCCATGATATTCACAGCATCCTTCTGTAGAACTACATTTCAGCTGCTTCAAGTTTTTTCTTCATTTTCGAAGATATTGTCTAACATTCTCTGCCATAATGAAGAACTGACATCACATAGCAATCCAGTACTCTCTTCTTTGTTTCTAGTGAAATTGTCCTGTTTCTTAATATTTTACTCAACTTCTGGAATGCTTTCTTCGCCATGCCAATTCGCCTTCGGATCTCTGTGTCGCACTTTCCGTCTTCTGTTATAACACTTCCCAGATATTTAAATGTTTGTATCTGCTTGATTTTAGTGTCCCTCTCCTATATTTGGCATTTTGGGCTACCCTTTTTGCTGATGACCATGTATTCGTTTTCTTTGCAGTTTATCTATAGTAGGTATTGTAGTTTCCTTTCTGTGTCTTTTCTAAATATTTTTAATATTTTATTTATTAACTTATTTTCTTTCTATTGTGGACGACTTGTATACGAATCCTCGTCGCCAAATTGTTGTGGATTCCGAATGAGGAACCGCACACAAAATAATAAACAACAAAAAAAGAGATGTAGATAGAAAAAGTAGGTTATATTGAACGTAATATACAAACTGGAACGCGGGTTAGTCAATTCAAAAATTATATTAGTAGAAATAAATATATACAAGTCTTGAAGAGAAATAGTATGTCCGGGTAACTTATTCTAGCTGAGTCTAGTCTGGTCTCTGGGTAACTTCGATATCTGTCGGAATCTTCGATAACTGTAACGGATCTCTACAATTACTCTCCACTGTAAACTGCAACTGCAACTACAACTGTGATTCCAGATCCACCTGCTGTTCTCTGTATGGCAGGATTATATGTACACTCAGTCCATTATTATTTACAAAAAGTTGAGATCCCACAACACTTTCTTAATGTCTTATTCTTTTATCTTTCATACCTTTTAATTTTATTTCTTTCTTTTTGTCCGTTTTATTGTTTTATATTTCGTTGGTTTTAATGTACTTCCAAAATCCCATCGAAGTCATATTTCCCTATCTTCCTACTCGCTTTCTGTACTTATCTTTAGTTTTCGTGTTTTTTTTCTTTTTATTTCCATTTTTAATTTTTTTTCTTTTGTTTTTCTTTTATTTCAATCAGTTAAAATGGCTTCGTTCCGGATTTAGTTCGCTCTTGCTGCCTTTGGGAAAGTCTTTTTTTCTTTTTGTTTTTCTTTCTCTTTATTTTAGAGATTTCATTTTTGGAAAGATCCATGTATAATAATAAAGTTACAGCTACCATCAATTTGTGTCATGTTCCGATCTCATTCGTACTTTTCATTGCTTATTTTTAGTCACATCACTAACCAAAATTGTCGCGTAGGCTTTTAACATTAATTTTGTCAAGAGTGAAAAACAGAATTGATGCTTTATGTGTTTTTCTTATATTAATAGTATATCTAATCAATATGTTTTAAAGAATTGCTTTTTTGAGGACTAAGTGATTTAATTTTGTTTTGCTTGAAACCTATTTTAAATTCTTCCCTAATGATTTGCATCATAAACGATTTACCCCGATGCTTATTTTTAAAGCTGTCTAATTTTAACAACTAACTATTAACTTCTTCACCAGGAATAGCATTTGGTAATGAGTCTCACCAACTTAATGGTTCTTTACTATTTTTTCACGTTAGATTAATATTTTTATCTGTTCTTATTAGTAAATGAGGATTCATACAAAAATGAAGACTTTTTCAAACAGGTTTATGCGTTTGGATATTCCACTCCTAAATTTAAGAACAAAGTGTGTGGATTGATTGGAGAGTGATCCTGAATAAACGCGGTTTTTAAATAATATTGGTTCTGTTTTCCCTGATAATGTTGGTGAAAAATATTTCTGTAGGTCATTTAAGCTACAGCTGAATCGTTTATTTCCAATTTTTATCAACATAATCAGATAATTATTCATGTGCATACAAATCCAAAATCTTGTTATATGAAATTAAATAAAGTTGAGAATTTCATTTAATATTTGAAGAGTTTTCTTTCAATAGATTTAATAAAAACGGGCATTCATCGCTGAAAATGCCAACAAAACATATTTAAAGAAGATTTTTCTTTAAATATCGCAGAGTTAAAAGAATCTGAATATCAACTTGGAGGAACGAATTAGTGTAAATAATGAACTACCAAAGACTAACCATTTCTTTTTTTTCCACTAATATAAAAACAGAAGTGGTTCTATACCAACCACAAAGCTGTTATTGTAACTAGAAACTAGTATCTGAGCCAGATACTAGTTTCAAAAACTCAAAATAAAAATATCCTTATCGGAAACAATTAGATGATAGTTTGTTTCATATCAATAAACGTCCTAGGGCGTAGGGGATGGGGTGCTACTCCCTTGCACGACAGGGATAGGGATAGGGTGCTACTCCCTAGCAAGGACAAATTTGCGCAATAGTAGCTGACGAAACCCTTCGTAAAGTACGCTTAGAGGAACTACGAAAAGCACTACAAATAAGAGGATACCCCACTCCACTAATAAATAAGAGTTTCCAACAAGCAGATGAAATACCATTAAAATGTCTACGGAATACAAAAATAAAAAAAAAAAGAAGAAATCATTCTAGCATACGTTTCTACACACAACAAAAACACCCCAGAATTATTTACAAAGATCAAAACACACATAGAGCTACTCATAAAAATGATAAAATAAAGGAAATCTGAAAGACAACTAAAATAATTAAAAGCAAACGAAAAACACTACAAATAAAAGGATACCCCACTCCACTAATAAAGAAGAGTTTTCAACAAACAAAATCTTCATCAGAAACAACTAAATGATATTTTATTTCATACTAGCAGTATAGCCCGGCGTTGCTCGGATGTAATGAAAGCTTTAAAACTAATCCATGGTCCTGGAGCTCAGATTCTTTGGGCGTTGGCACGAAAGACTAAAAAGCAATAGTTGTTTCCAATGTTTTTTGACTGAAAAAAAAAAAAATGAATGGATGCAAGTCAAATTTTGATTTCCTGGTATCGATATCAAATTTTCTGCACTATTGTAAGAACTGCAACCTTGAAACTTCTGAATATCGTTTCTTATGTGTTTGTCTATGAGTGTATCAAATTTGATTAAAATCGAACCACGCCTTCTATAACCCGATTTTTTCGATTATCGATTTTCGATATTTATCGGAGGTACCTCGACATAAAACCTAGCTAAGAACAATCGCAGACGCATATAGTACAACTGTGTAAATTTTCAAGAAAATCGGTTCAGCCATTTCGGAGTCTATAGGTAACGGATACACACACACACACACACACGCACGCACACACAAAGTTCCATTTATAAATAAGTTTAGATTAAAACAAAACAAAACATAAAATCTAGCTTTAGAAATTTGCGGCACCAATAAATTAGCTTTCCATACAATGTTAACTTGTTAACGACTTGAAAAATATTATCAAGTGAGTAAATTCGTCACGTAGGTGTTAAAATCAATTCGAATTTGCTTTCTACTTAAGCAGGAAATTTTGTAGATCAGAATATGAAGGAGATGAGTTGTCATTATGATGCCAATAGGCAATCGACCTCATTATACGGTAATGATTGGGCGCAAAACCAAGCAAATATTTTGTGATTCCAGGTAACTTTTGGTTTGTTGGTGTTTTTACTATTAATAGCGAGAAGGAAACATTTTTGTTGTTCCCTTTATATTGATGTCAACGAACTCTACACGTGCAATGAATGTAGAAAATAGATGTGGTCAAATTAGGGCATCAAAAAACGAATGGCAGTCAAAAATACTTATTTGCTCTTAACAAGCGTCTAGAAATATACACTACCGGCCATAATTATTAGGCCATCTCAAATATTTAAAAGAAATTATATATTTCATACTATTTTTAGTATTTATTGCTAAATAAAATACAATAGTTCTTTTGTTATTATTACTTTGCAAAATTTTACAAGGCAAGGAAGAAAAGATGAACTCGTCCGAATCACCCTAAATTTTCTTCATTTTTTCATTGACGAAACTGCAATATCGTAATTATTAAATATTTATAAATTCATTTGATGCACATGTTATTGTGCAGTATTAACAAAAGACACATTCTATTTTCATTTACAATTATTCACTTGGCAATAAATACTAAAAAATAATATGAAATACATCATTTTTTAAAACATAGGGGTGGCCTAATAATTATGGCCGATAGTGTAAATTCATCAAAATTACTAAGAATAATATATGACCATAGAAAGGCAGATAATATTTCGGCTTTGTCATTCTAGTAAGATAATCTGGAAAGTGTGTCTGCTAAGATCTATATTTCACTTTTTTCATCAAATCTACTCACTGCATCGCTAATCTCGAAAGTGAAAACTACATTTTTAAGTTAGTTCATCAGATCATTCAGATAAAAAATTTGACGGTTTAATCTAATCTGCCATCATTCGGTTCTATCAACAAATGAAAATATTAAAATAAATGATAGCAGAAAAATTGTAATGAACACTACTTCATTAAAGAAGTTGATTATTGTATGGAAATAAAGTGGGTGATATATCAGGTAGGCTGGTAAGATAAGGATTGGTTATACGCATAAATTTGGTTTCTTGGTCCAGTCGATTGAGATGAGACATGCGTTTAGTGAGAAAGCGGTTTGAAGTCGAATCGTAGCAGATGCTTTATTACTAATTTCGATCTGCATTGTTTATTCATGTTGTGGGATCTTTCCCTTTTTGTATATGATAATGGACTCGACTGAGTGTACATAAACTGCTGCCATAGAGTTGCAATTGTAGTCGGCATTTGTCTCTGCTACTATGACACTATCAGCTCTCTGCCTTCGAGCGAAGAGCGCTCTAACCCAGTCGTGGTTCCGCCGAAGGATAGAATCACGACTGGGGAAAGATAGACAGATATTTTTGGCCTGGCTATATGGCCGGGAAGACCCACATTAAAAAGACCTTGTGTCAGATCTCGCCTTACGTGGGAAGGTGGGTAAATACTGTTGCAGCTGGGAGTGGGGAGTAATCGTGGAGATCCGTTACAGTTATCGGAGAGTTCCGAGAGATATCGAAGTTACCCAGAGACCAGACTAGCCTATCAACCTATACAGTCAGAAATCAAACTAAACAAGAAAGAAAGAAAGAAAGAAAGAAAGAAAGAAAAACGAAGAAAACATCCGAATGAACGCAGTAAAAATCTGTTTGTGTATTTATTAATTTTCGGAGGAAAAACTGGTTATACTCAGAAAGTCGGAACCCGATTTCCTGCTTTCGTTAACGTTCTGTGCCTAATTTCCATTGGAATAGCCGAAAAAATCCGCAAAAATCATAGTTTCTGGAAACGGATGACACTGATGACGTCATCACATTGTCAACTAATAAATCCGGGCAATTTTCCCTGTGCCCGGTGTTTTTTAGCATCAGCTACGGAACTACACCTGGCATAGCAAGAACAGCAGTTGCAGTGGAGAATTGAGAGTAGAGAGAGTATTCGTAGAGATCCGTTACAGTTATCGGAGAGTACCGGGACTGATGCGTAAGTTACCGAGAGATACCGAACTTACGCACAGACTACCGCATCAGAAGTCAGACTAGCTCTGAGCTCTACTCAGCTAGAATAATATACATAGATATACTATTTCGAATGACTTAACTTCAAGACTTGCATACATTTATTTCTACTAATAGTATTCCTGGATTTACGAACCCGCGTTCCAGTTTGTATATTACGTTCAATATAACCTACTTTTTCTATCTCTATATCTGTTTTTGTTGTTTATTATTTTGTTCCTCATCCGGAATCCACAACAATTTAGGATATGGAATTTTAGATTTAAAAATAAGTGAAATCATGATAAAATAAATTTTAATCGAAGATATAAAAACAATCCGTGTATGTCTTAGATTTCTTTTCTTATTTTAACCATTATCATCACTAAGAATGAAAACTTGCACAAATTCGTTTGTTCTATTCATATATTCATTTGTTTACCGAATATGAAATTAAAATACCAATTTATTGCTTCTTGGAATGTGCGTTGTGGTGCAGTGGATATCGACTCGGAACGACAAATCGGAGAGTCGAGTTCAAATTCCATTTGAATTCCTTGCATTCACTTGCACACAAATACCCGTGGGAAAGGTATTAATCCGCCTCTTCTCTCCAGTTATGGGTTAAATAATAGGACAGATTGGGTTCTTCCGCCTTGGCTGGCAACCAGTCTACCGCAGAAAACAATGGAAACCTACTGCAGGATAATTTTCAGCCCAGTAAGTCATGTCTCGAAAAAAACATGATCGCCCAAAGCTTGTATGGCGTAAGGCACTTAATTTACTGACTGAATATAATAGTTGGAATCATGATTAAAGTCTCTACTGGGTATAAAGTGGGGAATCAGTTTTATATTGTTATGAATTAATAAACTGATCCCCCACTAATTGCTACATAATAATATAATACATCTCTTTCCCCTCTAGCTATGAGTCGAATAACAGGACAGATTGGGTTCTATAGCCTTGGCTGGCAACCAGTCTACCACAGAAAGCAATAGCAATCTACTGTGGGATAATTTTATGCCCAGTCATTCATGTCTCTTTCGAGACATGATTGCCCAAAGCGTGTATCACGTAAGGCACTTAAATAACTGATGGCTTCTTGGCTAATTTAATCACCTTTGTCTTTCTTAAAATCATCTTTCAGTATTCTTGGTATGACATATTGATCTACCAGATTTTTCTTTTCCACTACGATTTTTAACAAATTAGATGGGGCTTCAGAGCCTTTTTAATACTTTATTTACAAACAATTGTAACTCAAATTCGCAATACCAAACAAAGCTTATTCTGATTAACTTTCTTGATTTAGTCTTTTGTGAAAAAAGAAAACTAGCCTGTGTTCTCTCATCTGCAGGACAGTGCTTAGGGCCTTTGCAAACCACGCAATTGCGGGAAGCCGCAAGGCCCCGGGAAGCCGCAAGCCTCGCTTGTCTCCGCAGATCTACTGTAATGAAAAAAAAAATAACAAAATAATTTTTAGGATTAACTGGAAAATTATTATCATACTTGTGTCTTGAAATAGACCTCTATCAACCCGTCTCTCGATCTTTATATATATGTATAATCTTTGATAGAAGCCTTCCGTGGGGGGGGATCCTAAGAGACGGCAAATCATCTGAAATTAAAAAAATGAACTTGATAGAGAAATAGATATCTGTTTCATCATGTATAGAAGAACGTAACATGTATATTCAAACTTTTAGCATGTCATAAAACGTTTAAGAAAACCTAGCCACTCTGACAGTTGGTGAACTTTCCGAGAGTATGTTATTTTGTTTAAAGTACCACTTATTGTGGGTTCAATATGTTCCGGAGTGGGGGGGGGGCGCAAGTTGCAATCTGCGGGTAGAGAGGCCGCACGGCGCATTCTGCGGGGGGTGCCGCAATGTTGCTAAGCATGGCACTGCTCATCTGACAAATTATTAGTTTTCATTTCAGCTTTTATTAATTTCTTTATGATTTTAGAGTTTCGATTTCATTCGAAATTCGAAGTTTTACAGTTATTTTGTTTGAAACAATTCTCCTAGCTTCTAAAGACTTTATGTGCTTTTCAATTTTGTTTAAAAATAATGTCGCTCTAAGGAAAATAAAGGGGATAAATAATTGTTTATTGCTCATCTACTATTTCGTTATATACATTTACTCAAAAAGTGATGTAAGCGGCAGCGTAGATCATCTTAGATTAGAAGTTGTACATTTCTAATTATGTGAAGATTTATAGCATTACAAGGATGTCTCACTGATCTCTTACCCTCTCCCTCTCTCACTTTCTCTTTCTCTCTCTTTACACACACACACACACACACACACACACACACACACACACACATATATATATATATATATATATATATATATAGTGTATCGAGGCAGCAAGTAATTTTCTAAACATATGCTGTTAAATATAAGAGACAATGAATGTCTATTATGTTTAATCATGAGCCGTTCTAAACGTTGTATTTTTGCTTTAATTTCAGTTAGTTGGAGGCCATGTACATAAAATCTAAACAACCAACACTCAATAAAATCAACTTTAAATCCGGAAATAACAAATTACATTGCATTTGACTACATGGTTTTGTTGTCATTTCGCGCTATCACGCGGTGTGACGTCATAAAACCGCATCGCAAATTTAAGAACTGCGTTTATTTTTGGTGAGTATTGCCGTTGCCAAGCGGAGTTTTATGTCAACACAAAATAAAATCGTCGGTGATGGTGGATGTTATAATTTTTCAGTCTAAACAACCTCTCTGACGATGGCTCATGTGAGCCGAAACCTTAGAAGAAAATCAATAAATAATTATTCAAATGTTGGAGAATTTTTGTCTTTATTTTCAACTGAAATTAAAGCAAAATTACGACGTTTTGAACGGCTCATGATTAAACATAATAGACATTCCTTGTCTCTTATATTTAACAGCATATGTTTAGAAAATTTATATATATATATATATATATATATATATATATATATATAAGGTCACAAGTTTGTCATTTCTTGTCATTCTACAATATTTTATTATAGAATCTTTTCAACTGATGAAATTGAAGGTGATAAATGTCAAAGTTATTTACTGTTTAGTATACAAATTGAGTAGAGAAAAATATCGAATTTGCGAGGATGAAATGAAGTCTGTATAACACAGAAATTTAAGTCACAAATCTAAGATTAATATCAATAATAATACAAACAAGAAATAAGTCATTCGACAATCAGAATTTTATAGATATTTGTATCAAACACAAACTATTTTAATCGTTTCTTATCATAACAGTAAATGGCATTGATGATTGTTATTGGCTATTTTGCTTTTTTCCATAGCCAGACATTTGTAATACTTGTAAATTTTCTAAGTTGTATTTTGTCCAAAAGCTAATCTCTTTTGTGTTGCCTCTCGTTTTAAATCTATGTTCGTTCAATATAATTTCTCATTAGTGGGTGATGGTGAATTCAGAATTTAGTAAAAATCCTACAAACTTCATCAGCGCGTAAGTGGTAATCTTATATTAATATGAAAGCACTGATACTTCCCTCTCACAGAAATAAACAGAGCTGTGAATATATAATTAATTAATATTAAATATTTTTAGCTTATTTCCAATTATTTGCAATTTCTAACTGCACAATTATTTTGCATCTTAAGGACATAGAAACACATATGTGCCGAATAAAGTTAATCGTAAAATTTCTGCATTTAAATTTTTTCTTAATTTCATTGTACATGTTGGGCTTTTCAATAAAAGAAGATAGCATGTGTTTCTAAAGGCGAAGCATCTGGATTTATCACTTGTTTTCCCTACACTAGAGTGTTCAGAATTATGCAAACAAATCAAATATAATTACGAGAATGTTTTTCAGATAAAATGAAAAACAAAAAATAATAAACACAATAACCGTTCATATTTATTTCTACGTATAATATGATTCCTCTTGTACATTTAAAACTGCTTATTTTTAATTTACACTTTATGGTGTCTCTTTTTTAAAATATCAAAATCCCTAATTATAAAAGTAGTGAGAGCTAAACAAAACAAAAATTGGAATTGATTTGTCATGACTAAGTTGAAATTGGCTCCATGTCACTTTCATTGCTCTAAAAAGTAAAAAATGGCATTAATTTGGTTGGAATCCCTTTCATTTTGTACTTTACTTGCTCGAATAATAAAAACATTTTAAAAGATTTTAAAATGCTTTAACAATAAAAAAACTAGTCTCAAGTACCAAATATTTTCGATTTGAGACTAGCACAATTGAAAGTCATAGATTTTGACTAGTATGAGTAACTTTAAGATCTATTATAACAAAGTTTACGGCTATATTGTGTTGAATACACCGGTTCCCGTCCGATCGCTGAAGTTAAGCAACATCGAGCCTGTTCAGTACTTAAATAGGTGACCATTTGGGAATACAACGTGCTGTAAACGTAAGGACCAAGAATGGTCCATCGGACCTCCATGTTTGGGGCTTGGGGGTTGGGTGCAGGGCTAACAACCTTCCCTCGTAAAAAACAGTTGTTACAGAAACAGCAACAAGTTGCTGCCCTATGCACCATCTGGGTGTGATGGATAAATGATGATGATGATGATGATGATGATATTATAACAAAAGCTCAGTGTGAAGGTCATGATTTAAGCTAAGAACCTTAACTTAGTATTAACGCAGTACTAATGTTTCTCCGAGGTGAGGCTATTTTGATTAAACACAAAGAGAAAATACAAATGAATGATACAGAGAATAAAACGAAAGAATAGACCTGGTATACAATTTCTTAATTTCCTAATGATTATATATTCACGGATAAAATTAATTATTCGTGGAAATAAAGACTTACTAATGAGACATTTATTGTCTTAACAACTTTTCTTACAAACTGGTTAATGAGACCATACATTTTGTACTATTTACCGTTTCAATTCTATGTGAGCGGGTCGAGACATCTGAGAAAATGATAAACTTTGACGAACAATGTTCATAATAATTTATTAATGAAATAAAGTAGAGATCAAATTTCACGGGATATCACTTTTAGGTGTTTCGCCAAAAAGAGATAAAGACTTGATTTATAAAGGTACAATAACACATGCAAACAATCCAAGGCACGTATATATAAAAAACACGTATATATTAAAAACAGAAATAGTGGTTGTTCCAACGAGAGAAATAGCTATAGAAAAAAAGTGCTCGGGCCTAGGAGATGGGGTGTTACTCTCTAGCACGACGGGGATAGGGATCGGGTGCTACTTCCTAGCAAGGAAAAATTTGCGCAATAGTAGCTGACGAAACCCTTCGTAAAGTACGCTTAGAGGAACTACGAAAAACACTACAAATAAGAGGATACCCCACTCCACTAATAAACAAGGGTTTCCAACAAGCAGATGAAATACCATTAAAATGTCTACGGAATACAAAAAAAAAAAAGAAGAAATCATTCTAGCATACGTTTCTACACACAACAAAAACACCCCAGAATTATTTACAAAGATCAAAACACACATAGAGCTACTCATAAAAATGATAAAATAAAGGAAATCTGAAAGATAACTAAAATAATTAAAAGCAAAGGCCAAACCCAAAATTTAAAAACATCATAATCTCATCAAAATTCGAGCAACTCACAACACAGGAGGGGGGGACAAAATGCAACAAGTTCGAATACATATCTACGTTCGAAATAAAAACAAATCTGAGCTGCAACTCTGAAAACGTAATTTATGCTTTAAAATGCGATGAATGCGCAAAAATAGACGTTAGGGCAACACAAGGCCTGAATAAAAGAGTAGCCTTGCACAGAAGTAATATTAAACTCGCCAATAACAAGAAATTGTAAGTCTACCAACGTTTACATGAATGCAGTGGAGGTAAATTCAGAGTAATGCTCATCTTCCAAAATGCAGATTATGACACACTCATGATAAAGGAAGATATATTTATAAAAAACATACAAGCTTTCCCTTAACAAAACAACATGAAAAAACTAAGACAGACACACAGACACACGAAGTTCAAACGCGAAAAAAAACACACGTGCACGCACACAGACACAGACACAGACACACACACACACTAAATTAAAATAGTATCACAAAAACAACAATAACAAAAAAGAACTAGATGACCCGTAAAGTAGAATTGAATCAAAACCGCTGAAAACAAATTTTGAAGTATAAAGAATCGTAAGTAGTGAAAATGTTTTTAAGTCAACCAAGGTGACGGGAGAAAGTTAATGTGCGTGAGTGAAAAGCCCTACACGCACGCATATGAACTCTCTGACCTACGCACGCATATGAACTCTCTGACCTGCCAACCACTTGACATATTGACATATATTTATACACGATACGTTGGCCATCAGAAAAACAAACGGATCTCGATATGTGAAGTCACATGTTTATTCGTCTGAAGAGAGTCAACTTTATTCTCGAAACACGTGTAGCGGCACAAATACCATTATGAACACTTAAATATATCATACAAAAAGCAAGTAATATTAATAATAATAGCAACAATAAATCTAAACTTTAAATAAAACGTTCACAGCTTCTTGCACTTTTTCTTAGTGAAATGAATTAGAGCGCTCTAGCTATTGGGCGCGTATAATGATATGCACTAAAAAGTCTAATCGGAGTTTTATTCGCTAAAAAGAGCAATCGGAGTTTAACCGTACTGATGAGCTGTGATACGGCGAAACTGATCTGTCTGTGGTACGGTTAGACTCCGATTGCTTTTTTACCCGGGATTGAAACCCGACGGAAATGGCGTCAGTCGGCGACTCTACCCCTGGGCTATAGGCGTTCGGTGGATATATATATATATATATCACACGTGATTCACTCTTGGGCGATTATGTCTTTTTTGAGATGTCATAAAGGAATAAAACGTCGCTGCTGACACTTGGTTTCGAACAGAGAACAAACACAGTCGCACTCGTCTTGAAGTGGTTAGAGGTATCGTGCTGCTGGTGTCACGTGGAAAACAGTATATATATATATGGGTAAATAATAAGCATTCGGGGATAGGCGCTGCGGAGTGCTACTCTTCACATTGTCGGAATCTCTATCTTCGGTCAGAGAGGAAACCAGACAGGGCTCAACCGAAAAGCAGAGTCTCATCTGGGGAATGAAATACATTTTTGCCCGAGCTATATGGCTCGGATCACCCACACTTAAAAAGCCTTGTACTACATTTTGCCTCAAGTGAAGAGGCAGCTACATATAATTAACGCTGCGAAGCACTACTTGTGATACTGTCAGACTCTGTGCCTACGAGCAGAGAGGAACCCATGCGTGGATCTCTTGAAGAATAGAGTTTTGTCTGGGTAAAATTTGACAATACATTTTTGGTTGAGCTATATGGCTCGGATTACTCACACTACAAAAGCATTGTGTCACATTTTGCTTCAGTTTAGGAGGCTGCTAAATATAATTAACGCTGCGAAGCGTTACTCGTGATATTGTTGGAGTCTCTGCCTTCGGCCAGAGAAGAGCCCAGACGAGGCTCCACGGAAGAAAAATAGAGAAATATTTTTGCCCGAACTCGGGTTACTCACATTACAATGGCCTTGTGCCACATTTTGTCTCAAATGGAGAGGCAGTTAAATATAATTAGCACCGCGAAGCGCTACTCGTGACATTATCAGACTCTCTGTCTTAGAGTAGAGTGGAACCCAGACGATGCTCCGCCGAAGGAAGACGTCTCGTTTGGGAAAAATTAGGCAATAACTTTTTACCTGACCTATATGGGTCGGATCACCTCACTAAAAAAAACCTTGTGCTACATTTTGTCCCGAGACAAATAAATATAATTAGCGTTGTGAACACGCTTCTCTTGACATTGTCGGTTTCTCCACAGTAGTTTGCTTTACTTTCTGTGGTAGACCGGTTGCCAACCAAGGCTATAGAACCCAATCTATCCTGTTATTTAACTCAGAGCTGGAGGGAAAAGAGATGGGTATTTGTGCGTAATAAAATGAAATTCGACTAAAATTCGAACTAGGCTTAAATATAAATATTCAACTTATTTGACTTAAGACAGTAAATAGCGTTAAGATCTAAAATACCATTTTACAGTAGTACATATTTAAAAGAATGTAAATTCTATGCTAGTTAGGCATATATGGATTAATTCTCATAAATCAATACAATTATGTATATATAAATTCAAATTATGCACACACAAAAACACATGTCAGACGTTATTCCTTCCTATACTGCATGTGATTTCAATCTTCTTGGAGGATGAAAATATTTCTAATAGAATTATAATTATTATACTATAGTTAACAAACGCACAATATTATTTTCATTTCCTCTTTTTATTTTGCCCATTACATTTAGCAAGAGTAAAACAACTGAAAATGCTGCTTCTGTTATTGATTGCTTCTTCTTATGTTAAAGAATTACTGTCATTTGCCTGTATTTCTTCATTAACGGCTCGCATATTGTATTTATCTCTATACTAGGCCTAGTAAGGAGATCCTCATAGCCTAACATATACACTGACTTTGTCAGTCGTCTATTTCTGAAGTATTCCTTTCCAGTATTTTCACTTCGTTCCACAAGGGATGATGAATACCTCGTTTCCCTATACATGATCAGCCACGCCCGATTTCATTGTCTCACGCGTACTACAGCTTTACGATGTTACGCCAGCAGTACTTTTAGGGAGCGGCTTATTTCATCTTTATATTCTCTGTCACAACTGCAAGGAATTGAGTAAAATGAATTGTTGGTCATGTCATATTGTTCTGATGTTGTATGAACCACAGATCTTTTGAATCTTTTCTGATGAGTCATTGACGTAAGGTAGACAAACCATGGATAATTTTAAAGTCGTCCACTTTGTTCTTTCTGTTCGCGCCTGTAGACGCTGATGTTAGGTTTGTCGAGGAGTTGTTATTCCGAGGGGTACATTTGATTTCTTTTTACAGTGTAGTTCACCCTGTACAATGCTTTCATCTCTAAACTGCATCTTTACACAAATATTGAATACTTGATAGTATCCCTGCAATAGACCTTGAGAAACGTGTTCTTGTACTGATCCTGTTCTTTTTAAACTCTGCAATAAATACCTTCTCTGCTTCTTGCTTTTCTGCTTGTTGAAAATTATCTTCTGCAGCTCCAGGCGTTAAGAACACAGGCGAACCATTTGATCCTTCTAACTATCGACCGACTAGCCTTATACCTCTTTTTGGAAAAGTATTAAAGGCTATGATTAACTATAAATTGGTTAAGCTTCTCACCTAGCTTTGTTTTCTTCAGATAAGCAATATGGATTTCGCTTCTCTGGGTCAATTTCTATGTTAATAATTATTGCTGAAAGAGTCCTTCAAGAATTATATACGAATGATGAAGCATTTAGATATTTGAAGGCATTTGATAGAGTTTGGCATACTGGTCTTCTTCACAAGGTTACGGTATGTCAAGATTAGTTTTTAAAATGATTTAGCCATTCTTATCTAATCGCAAAATGTAAGTTGTTTGAATGGCCACTCTTCTAGATCGTTTTGCATTATGCAAGTGTTCTTTAATACTCAGTCTTTCGGCCTACGTTGTTCCTAATTTTCATAGATGATCTTTCTGAGGTTATCTGTTCTCCTATTAGTTCTTGCTTTGATTATTTCTGCCTCATCTAGTTTAGTGCTTTGATTTCTTGAGAAAATTTAAAGACAAATCTGCAATTTTATTTTTCCAGAACTCTGGATAATCATCAGACCCCTCTAATTATAGCCCTATCGGACTCCCACCGATTTTTGGCAGTGTTCTAGGCTATTATCAATGCTGAAGTGGTTCAATATCTAACTGCCCACAGTCTCTTCACTGATAAACAGTATTGTTTTTGCTTCAACAGGTCTACTGCTGATATGCTAACGACTATCACAGAGTATGTATACCAGATTTTCGATAAGAACTGCGAAGCACTTGATAGAGGCTGACATGCTGGCCTCATACGCAAGCTACAGGGCTATAGTATAACTGGACAGTTGTTTGATTTAATCCAGTCGTTTTATCCATACCATGCAATAAAGGTAGTATTGAATGGACATGCTTACAGATACTAGCATACGAACGCTGGTGCCCCTTAAGTCTCCATTATTCTTACGCTTTTTCAGATCTTCATCAATGATTTCTCTGATGTAATCAGATCCCAAGTGCGCATCTACGCTGACGACACCACAATTTACTCCCGCCTCGATGAGAAATCTCCCGAGACTGACAAAGCAATCCTCGCCACTGATCTTGAAAAGGACCTGTGGTGGACTGGCATAAAAAATGGTTCGTGAATTTTAATGCTTTCAAAACGAAGCTGCTATCTTAACTACCAAAGAGAATTGCTCCTACCCACCATCAGCATGAAACATGCTAGTCTCCCTGAAAGCAAAACACTGCGCCCCCTCGGACTAAATCTATCGGCTGACCTCAAGTGGAATGACTACTTTGAATCCATAAGTAAATCTGCTGCTAGGAAGCTCGATTCACTGTGTAGGGCCAGGAATTTTTTCTTGTTTGAATCCATCTTGAACATAAATTTGCCATTCGCCGTGCATTGAAAACTGCTGCCGCATTTGGGCAGGTGCCTCTAGTATTAACCTCGGGGTTCTTGACAAAATCCAACGGAGAATCAGCAATGTAACTCATTCTGACCTGGTAGCTCAACTCCAGTCAATTTCTCAACAGATAATGTGGCTTCCCTCTGTTTCTTCTACAAATAATTTCACTCATTCTGCTCCGATGATCTAAGATTCCTGGTGTCCCCTCTGCATGAATTTACTCGGGTTACAAGATTAGTGACCAAACTCCAGCCTTTTACAGTGAAACCAACCAAAAGTAACAACAATTTCTACTCTATCAGCTTCTTTACTCGCACTTCCTGCCTGTGGAATTCTCTGACAGCTACAATCTCCAAGAATTTAAATGCAATGTCAATTGCCATCTCTTATCTCTTTGACTCGTATCCTTTTCCTGACAACCCTTGTATCATGCTCTTCCCCCTTTCCATTCTAATCTCATGCAACTATCTTCACATCAGTGTTCTCATCCTTCTCTTATCCATTCCCTGACACCCCCTGTAACTTGTTCCTCTTTTTCATGACTCAACACTTATGAACCCCCCTCACGCTCCAGTGGCAGTACTGCCTTGTTTGGGGTGAACTGATTTTTTAAAATGTGAATCATTTTTTGCTTACTTTGTGAACTTCTAGTTGTAGTTTAATGCTAATCCGCTTTCATATGCTTTTCGCTTGTGGTGCAGTGGATATCGGCTCGAAACGAGAAATCGGAGAGCCGAGTTCGAATTCCAGCTGAATTCCTTGCATTCACTTCCGCGCAAATACCCTTGGCAAAGGTATTAATCCGTTTATTCCTTCCAGTTATGGGTTAAATAACAGGAGAGATTGAGTTCTATAGTCTTGGCTGGCAACCAGTCTACCGCAGAAAGCAATGGCAACCTACTGCGGGATAATCTTCTGCCCAGTCAGTCATGTCTTTTTCGAGACCTGATCACCAAAGCGTGTATCACGTATGGCACCTAACTGACTGACTGAATATAATAGTTGGAATCATGATTAAGGCTTCTACTGAGCATAATTTGGGGTATCAGTCTTCTATTGTTATGAAGTAATAAACTGATCCCCCACTAATTAATACTTAATAATATAATACATATCTTCCCCCTTTAGCTATGAGTCAAATAACAGGACAGATTGGGTTCTATTGCCTTGGTCGGCAACCAGTCTACCGCAGAAAGCAATGGCAACCTACTGCGGAATAATCTTCTGCCCAGTCAGTCATGTCTCTTTCGAGACATGATCGCCCAAGCGTGTATCACGTATGGCACCTAACTGACTGATATATAATAGGTCAAGATGGAGTACAGACAGAGAAGAAATAAATCTAATTTATCCAAATATTGTCCTCAGAAATAAGTATGTTGTCATTACTAATGCAATAAGACCCCGGAATTGTCGTTGAAAAAGCAAAAAATGTGCAAATTGGAGCGAGATGAATTCTTGGTATCAAATTTTCGTTATTGGTTTCGCTGTTGCTTACAGCAAGGTACAGTTCAGATCGTGATTGAATCACTAAACAAGTCCCATTTAAAGACCGAATACTTGGAATCAAGTTCCAAAGCAGCATTAATATGAACCTTTTCCTTACTGATAATTTATAGAATATCAATCCTCAGAGGAATTGTTGATTCCAAAACTTGATAGAAACTATAGCAGAAATGTGAAGATATGCAAGTATTGTAAAACATCACTTGTATATATTTTAAAATCTCTTGGAATAATTTGTTGGGTGCACATTTGTTTTTACTGACAGAATTATTTTCCTTTATAATTCACCAAATGCATCAGTATTTCTGACATCGATCCAGTATAGAGTTCTTTTATTATATTTTGTTCGATGATGTTAACCGTAGGAACCACGATAAGACTTGCATCTATTCTTACACGAATTTGTATCTTTCCAATACTAAATTCAGGAAGCCATTTTACTGTCTTTTTGTCCCATATTCATAGCCAGATTAAGTCTTTGAGCTTACCTTCAAAGTGTGGAATATTTCATGTATGCTTCAATGATAGTCGCATTTGATTCTTCGTGAACAACATAAGCTATTTGACGGGAGTCACCGTCAAGAAGAATAACTGCTTTTCAATAGTCACTCTTTATTACATCGTGGAGTAGAAAATTGATGATTCTGCAAGCATTGGAGCAAAGAGAGTATGTTTAGTTTGTTTGTTTTTGAGGCTTAACGACCTATCAATCCTTATGGGATCATTTAAAGTCATAACCAATGATTTTGGGTAAGGTTATTTTATTTTTACAACATTTTTCTTTCACGATTCATTTTTAAGAGCAGGGTCCCCAAGTCCTACCCTTGTTATTTAACCCATAACTGGAGGGAATGGACGGATTAATACCTTTCCCAAGGGTACCAGTGCTTAAGTGAATGCTGGGTATTCAACTGGAATTCGAACTCGGCTCACCGATTTCTCTTTCCGAGCCGATATCCACTGCACCACAACGCACATCCGTCACTATACGCTTACAGCACCTGGTATTCCCAAGCAGTCACCCATCTAAGTACTGATCAGGCTCAACGTTGCTTAACTTCGGTGATCGAGCGAGAACCGGTGTATTCAACGGGATAGGCCGTAAGCCGTATGTTTAGTAGATAAACCCGGAAAAGACTATTAGATTAATAATAAGAAATTTTTTAAGATGTTGTTGAAATATCTAAGAAAGAAATATGAATTCAAAATCTAGTGTATGTCGTTAGGCCCAAATCATTTATTTTTTGGGTAAAAAATAGAAGAATATTTTTTACCAGTTTGACTCAGTTTGATTTTCATATGATAGAAATATCTTGTTATATCACTCTGGTTCATAAATAAAGAATATACTATGAGACATTATCATCATACGCAGTTAAAATACACTTGATATTTCTCCTTGGATAACATTCAGGTTGTTTATTTTTTTATTACTTGTCGAGTATTTCATGTTCATTAGTGAAAGCATTTAAATAAAATCAGAAAATCTTAATCTTAATAGAGAAACCATTATTTTAATTTCAGTTAAGTGTTTATTTCCTACCATCTCTAAAGATTCCCATTGGTTTATATTAACTTTTATATTTTATTTTCAAAATGTTCCTAGCGATGCATTAGATATTTTAGTTGTATTCACAGATCATATTAAGTTAAAAAAAACAACAACTTGAATCTTGTCAAATGAAACCTCAGTTATGCACTGAACATTTTCATCGTTATTAATGATGGAATTTATCTTTAAGTGTGGCCTTTCAAATGTAACTGTTTTTATCATGTAGCAATCTGAGATGATGATGGGTTTGTCTATGCAATTTTATCAATTTAATTTGAATCATCGCATTTATCAGTATCTTTTAAAATTATCAGAGTGTGGTGTATGCAGCAATCGTCGTTTCTCAATTTACATTGAATAAAAAATAAATTGAAATTTCCAAATATATTTTAATACTAGCAGTATAGCCCGGCGTTGCTCGGGTGTAATAAAAGCTTTAAAACTAATCCATGGTCCTGGAGTTCAGACTCTTTGGACGTTGGCACGAAAGACTAAAAAGCAATAGTTGTTTCCAGTTAAAGCGTACCAGTAGACTGAAAGAAAAATGAATGGATGTAAGTCAAATTATGGTTTCCTGGTATTGATATCAAATTTTCTGCACTATTGTAAGAACTGCAACCTTGAAACTTCTGAATATAGTTTCTTATGTCTTTATCTATGAGTGTACAAATTTTATTAAAATCAGACCACTCCTTCTATAACCCGATTTTTTCGATTATCGATTTTCGATATTTATTTGGGGTACCTCGACACAAAACCTAGATAAGAAAACTCGCAGACGTTAATAGTACAACTGTGTAAATTTTCTAGAAAATCGGTTCAGCCGTCTCTGAGTCTATAGGTAACGGAGACACACAGACACAAACACACAATGTTCCATTTATAAATAAGTTTAGATGTTCTTCAGTAATTCGTGCATTTTTAATGTTAAATACCTTTACACAATATTTTTAAATAATCATTTCACTCCAAGCAGTACTGCCACTGCATGGGATTACAGTGAGAGAAAACGCAAGGTACAAGTGATGGCAAAGAAAGATAAGAGATGGATTGGGATCAAGTAGATAGAAGATAACTATTGACGTTGAATTTAAACTTTTCGAGACTTTAGCCATCAAGGAAGCTAGCAAACGGAAGGGAGTTCCACAAACGGAAAGTGCAAAAAAAAAAAAAAAAAAAAAAGAAAAAAATATTCTTAGACGGTTACATTTAATTATCTGGTATCTTTGAAGGCTATTGTCCAGGACAGCCGTTCTCTCTATGACTGGCAACTGGGTCCCACCCATTCACAGTCAGGTTAGCCAAATGCAGACGACAATTCTACTCCTGCAGCTTCCTCTCTCGCACTTCCCGCCTGTGGAACTCACTCCCGTATTCTTGCTTTCCTGACGGCTACAACCTCCAGAAATTTAAATGCAAAGTTAATACTCATCTACTAACCACTGGACTCTATCTCTCTCCCCTCCCCTGTATAACCTTCCCTTTCTCTCCTCCTATGTATCTGTCATCGCACCTTCTTTCTCAGCTTTCTATTGTTCCTTTCTAACTAGCTTGTACTCCTCACTCTTTTCTAATTAATCTTTTTACATTTATGTAACCCCCTGCACATCAGTGGCGTTTCCGCCTTGCTCGGGGTGAAATGATTAAAAAAAATGCGAAACTGTGGTTATTCGAATTTATATTGCGACATGTTAATACTGATGTATCTATGTTAACCAGTTAAGGATTCATTTTTATCCTCGGTTGCCATTCTGCTTCTATTTTTTTAATCGTTTCACCCCATGCAAGGCGGTAACACCACTGATGCGCAGGGGGATACATAAGAGTAAAAGATCAGATAGGTGGAGAATAAAGAGTAAGACGAAGCAGTTACAGGGGTTGTTAGAGAAAGGAGCAAGAGAATGATCGGAATACCGGTGTGATGACAGTCGCAAACGTAGAGAGAAATGAAAAGATATACATGGTGATGTAGAAAGAATTGAAGTCAAGTGGTTTAGAGATGGATATTGACATTGCATTTAAATTCCTGGAGGTTGTAGCCGTCAGGAAAGCAAGAATATGGAAACGAGTTCCACGGGTGGGAAGTGCTATAAAAGAAGCTGGTGGAGTAGAACTGTTGCTTGCATTTGGTTGATCTAACTGTGAATGGGTGAGACCCAGTTGCCAGTCTAGTTTCACGAGTAAACTCCTGTTGCAGGGGCACCAGTGACTTAAATTTGTCAGAGCAAAAGCCATGAAGATATCTATAGAACAGACAGAGGGAAGTCACATCCCGTCGGTGAGAAAGCGGCTGGAGTTGAGCCGCCGAGTCGGGACCTATCACATCACTGATTCTTTTTTGGAGCATGTCAAGAACATTGAGATAAACAGCAGGGGCGTCTGACCATATATGACATCAGTATTCCATGCATGGACGGATGCTTGGGCTCAAAATGTTAAAACTGATTAATAATATTTCAGGATAAATATGGACATTTTTCCAGTGTTGGTTGAGCATTACTACTTTTGTAAAATATTGCTATTTCATCAATGATAGATTATATCGTCTTCAATAGCTGTTTATCTCCCCTTTGAATATCATACTGACAGCAGAAGTAGGAATATTGCGTTCAACGGCTTCTTTTTTTCTTTTCAAATATTTAAACATTTTAAAAACAGTATTAGTTAGATATATATATGATAGCTATAATTTGAGACATTTTTTTTTTACTATAAACAGAAAAACATTCCATGACAAGAAATATTTTATATCTCTCTACCTTCTGACGCAAATGATAGAGCAAATTTCAATGAAATAATTTCTTTTTATAGCGTACGTAACAGAGATTCGTTTGATTTTTCATCAAATCCTGAAGATGGTTCAATATAGAATCTTGTAAATGGTTCAATAGGATTTTTGAAAACATATTCTTGTCATGAAAAATGTTTTCCATTGCAAAATTTGTAGAAAATTTTCATAGTCCGGCATGAAAGATTTTCTTATGAAAAACAATAGCATCATATGCTTTTGTCTTTCATAAAATGTGTTGCATTTCAGCTACTGCATTTGTATCAGTTAAATTTCAGTTCCTTAATATGGAATTCTCTTCCGCACGATTGCTTCCCCGACGGCTACAATCTCCAGGAGTTTAAATGTAAGGTCAATAGACACCTCCTAACACACTAACCTGCTCCCATTCTATCAAACACTCTTCCCATCTGCCCAACCCTCATCCTCGCTATCCGTGCTCATCTGTTACCTTCCTCCTGACATTCCCTATGTCTAACCACTCCTTCTCTTTACCTTCCCCTATGTAGCCCCATGCGCAATAGTGGCAGTGGAATGCCTTGCTTGGGGTGAGATGATTAAAAAAAATATTATATATTAAGTCAATGATGCCCCTGCAACAGGTGTTTACTCGTGCAATCAGACTGGTTCTCACCCATTCACAGTTAGATCAACTGAATGCGGACGACAAGTCTACTCCGTCAGCTTCTTTTCTCGCACTTCCCGCCTGGGGAACTCACTTCCATATTCTTGCTTTCATGACGGCTACAACCTCCTGGAATTTAAATGCAATGTCAATACCCATCTCTTAACTACTTGACTCTAGTTCGTTCTACACCACCCTGTATATATTTTCCTTTCTCTCGACCTTTGCAACTGTTATCACACCTTTATTTCCATCCTCCTCTTGCTTCTTCGTAACTGGTTCGTCTTTCTCTTCATTCTCCCGCTATCTAATCTTTTTGCTCTTATGTAGTCCCCTAAACGTTTTACTCTTATGTAGCTCCCTGCGCATCAGTGGCGTTACTGCCTTGCTTTGGGGGATATGATTAAAAAAATTATTCAGTAGATTACTGCTGGCACTCATTCTTGCTCTTGTGTTATTATAATCTCTCTGTTGTTTGAAAATAGGTAATGTCTACGAGCCTGGCAAATTCTACCTCTGTTCTGTTTCCACTTCTTTGTTTTTATTTTTGATATCTTTTTCTGTACTTACTTTCCATTTTCAACAAGAAATCGAAAATCACTAAAACCACAAAATTTTTTTGCTCACAAAATTGTCTGCCAAGTAAAAATAAACACTTATTAAGAATCATTTAATATGCTGTTATGAGTTGGTCCGTGTCGTCAAAAATAACTGCAAAATATTTATATCGATATGCCGTCTAAGATGGCAGAAATGTATATATTGATGTACCCACTATTGAGTATCTTACATTAAGACAAGAAAAAATAATCCAACCCCCTGAGAGTGACATGAGGGAAATATATCATATATATACTATTTACATTATTCGAACTATTGTCTTCATCTTGGTTGCCATTTGTACGACGTTTCGGTCGTTTTACGCTCCGGTCTTCTTCAGGTGCTAGGAGTTTCGAACCGAATCATTTATTACAATCACTGGGGTATATAATTCTCATTCCCTGTGCAAAACCTATTTTGATACTTATGAGTCATCTCTCTCTAACCGGACTCTCAAGTTACTTGGGATCAAATATATATCGGCAGGTTGAAGCTTACCAATGGGCTCGCCATTATCACCATCACTGGCTAACATATACATGGAATACTTTGAAGAGATGGCATTAGAATCCACAGCTCTAAAGCTAACTCTATGGCTGAGATACGTTGATGACACTTTCATACTCTGGCAACACCAGGAGGAGGTCTAGACGCTACTCGACCATGTGAACTCAATAAGATCATCGAAACAGTTCACTAGGGAAAAGAGTGACAACAAACTGGCATTCCTGGATGTGCTAATAACTCGAACAGGGGTGCGGTTCAAGACATTCGTATACCACAAGCCAACATTCACCGAACAATACCTCAACTTCAATTCCCACCACCCATACAATATAAAAAAGTGATCGTCCGCTGTCTGCAACATCGAGTAAAAGTTATAAGCAGCGACCCAGAGACATACAAACAGGATATGGTCAGTAAAACAGTACCCTAGGTAAAGGAGTTATCGGAGAAAATACAAAGGATCTGTGGTCCATATAACATCAGGAGGAACTTCAGAAGCCGTTCTACACTTCGCTGGTACCTCTATCGAGTAAGACCCCAACAGAGTAGGACATGACTAAGGACTGTGTGTACGCCATTCCATGTAGCTGTGGAAAGAAATATAAAGGAGAAACATGCCGCCCCCTTAAAGTAAGGCTAAAAGAACACCGCAAGACCGTAACACGAAGGGAGATAGAAAAATCACGCCTAGCTGACCACATATGGAGTAAGAAAGAGGATCACCGCCTCCTATTAGATGAAGATGAAATAATAGAGAACGCCACTGGAAACTACGTAAACTAAAGGAATCAGCACATATGTTAGACTTCAAAAATCTCCTAAGCTGACCAAACATAGATATGAATACAATATGGGAACCAGTAATATGGAGTGTCAGAGAAAATCATTAGTGTCAAAATTGCAATATGAGCTCTAGTAAAAAAAATACTACACTAGAGAAAATGATTAAAATCTAAAAAAATGGAATATGAAATCTAGTAAAACATTGTTACTGAACATTAGGTTTATAAGTCCCAGAAATTCAGTTATTCTTGTCCTTAAAGACGTTTGTTAATTCTAGTGACTTGACCCAAACAGTTGTGAGTTCAATACCAGTCTACAGCAGTTGTTAGTAACTTAGAGAATCGGGTTAGAGAGATATAACTCATGAATACCAAAAGAGGCTTTGGACAAGGAATGTGATCGCAATAAAGGGTTCAGTTCGAAATTTTTATCACCTGAAGAAAGCCAGAGCGTACAACGGTTGAAACATTGTACAAATGGCAACCAAAATGGAGACACGAGTTCGAATAATGTAAACAGTGTAAATACTACCTCATCTCAGAAATATAGACACACACACACATACACACACACACACACTAACACACACACAGACATATATATAGATAAATATAATGTTTTTTATTATAATAAAGAGGATATATATATATATATATATATATATATATATTATTCAAAACTCGACACATAATTATTGCACAAAAATAAAATAACGCATTGTTAAAGAGCGAACAGGAGGCAAGACGTTTATGGTAGTAAAGAGAATGAACTGAGCCAACACTGCCTCTCTCCATGAGCGTGACAGGTAAGATTTTAGGAAATGAAAGAGGAGGGACAAAACTCTTAGTAAGTTAGAGACTTATAGGTTCGGCCCACACCCCAGAAACGTTTATGATAGATGTAATTTATGTTTAGTGGAAACATTAAAATAATAAAGTATCCTAAACAAAATCTACTTTTAAACTTAAGTAAGCAATTCATGAGCAAATGTTGTTATAAATCCAAATCTTTTCATTTTGAATTGTAATAGAAACCCCCTATATGTAATCCAAAAGTAATTTCCTTTCGTTGGACCTTTCCTTTCATTTTTCTTCTTAATCTCTGTAGTATTAATTACAACAACTATATGGCTCAAACATCTTGCCCCATAGGTTATCTGGCTCTAAATTCTAAATTTTATTTTTATTAATTCTTGATTAATTTCCTCTAACATAAAATCTAAAATCTTTTTTCTCTTATTTGCTCTTCACTATTTAATACTTCCTCATTCTCAAAGCCGCTTACTATAGCCTTAATAGTGTATTATATGTGTATATGTGTGTGAATATGTATGAGAGTGGTTTAGCGCACATGTGTGTATGTACGTAGATATAAATGTACTTGTGGGCGTATGTGTTTATATATATATATATATATATATATATATACTTATTTCTAGATTAACACATCAGTTAAGCTATATATACTATCTTATTTCTATATTTATTATTTAATTATATTTTAAATTTTTAATATGAATTTTAAATATAATACTTAAATTTAAAAATCAAGTTGTATTTTTCCAAATTCGTTAGTCAGAGATCCTACCATTCTTATCAGGAATAACGACTTAAGATTGCTTATTTGTATATATATTTATATGTATGGGTGCAGGAGTTGTGAATATATATATATATATATATATATATATATATATATATATAAATCAAAGACATTTTCGATAAACCACCCATAAATGCAATGCAACAAACTCCCAACCTATCAACTATCCTCACTTCTAACAGATATCTAAAAAATACAAACATATCAGGGAATTTAAAATGTCAGAAACCCAGGTGTTTAATTTGTAAACATTTGGTAAACGACACAATATTCTCTGTACCCAACACCAAAATCAAATTGCACCCGCCACGCCTCACATGTGACAGCGAAAACATTATATACTTCCTCTTCTGTTCAATATTTCCCAATAGTGGATACATTGGCGAATCTGGTAATAGCTTTAGATTTCGCTTCAATAATCACAAACTCAATATACGCCAAAATAATCAATATTCCCCAATAGCAGTACATTTCAATCAACCAGGTCACACTTTATAAAATTGCAAATGTTTACTAAAAGACTCCAATTTTAGTTCTACATACACACCCAGAAAGAAAGAAAAGTACTGGTTTTTAAAATTAAATACACACAAAGTAGGGTTAAATAGGGACTTAGGTGTTTTGAATCTTTACAAACATTTCAATAGCTAAACATTTTTAGATACATTAAAAAAATATTTTTTATCTAAAACAAATTTATAAGTATTATTAAAGATAGGTTTATGTTTACAAATATTTTTTAAAAAAAATCTGTCGACTTCAACGTCACTTGACGTAAAACAAAAACTCTCTCTACAAACGCGTCACGTGATGTAAACAAACGCATCACGTAGTGTAAACAGACTCTTCACAGACGTTCTCGCGAGATCTCTCGAAATACGTTTCTAATTCAAATTTTAAAATCATTTGTTTCTGATGAAGGACCGAGGGCGGTCTGAAATATAAAATATAATAATAGAAATAAACAAATACTATCAAAAAACACACTTTTAAACTCAAAACTTTTTAATATTCTTTTCTATACATATTAAGATAGTATACGTGGATCATCACTATGTTATATATATATATATATATATATATATGCTTAATTTATTTTTATTTTATTGATTATATTTTATTTTTATTTTCAGTTTTAATTAGTTATTCTAACTAATTTTGTAGTTCTAAAATATCTTTCATTTTAATTACATATATTAATTTTCCATTAAGTAATTCACTCATATTAGATACCTTTACTCATTTTCGATAACTAACATTTAAATTGAACTTTTTAAGATAAAAAAGTTTCTTGAAACTTTTGTTTTAGTTTTAATTGAAAGCTAATTGATTAAATTTACTATTTTCAGTAAGCAAAATATTCTGGTGTACTTCAAACAGAAATTATATTGATTGGGATCTAAAATTTTTCAGTTCTTTTTAATCCTTCAATTTTTGGGCCATTTTTGAGCTATCGGCACATTTGCAAACAAAAGTTTTATCGCAAAAATAAAATATACATCTGTGACACATTAGTTTTGGAAAATTAGCAAACTTTATTTTTTTTTTACGATAAATTTTTGAAAAACCTTTGGCAAAGCCGAATTATATGTTATTTTTTCCGCTTTTCTATTATTTTTCCCTCTTTTTTCTTTTTCTTTTTCCTTTAAGTGCCATACGTAATACACGCTTGGGCGATCATGTCTCGAAAGAGACTTGACTGACTGGGCAGAAGATTATCCCGCAGGAGGTTGCCATTGCTTTCTGTGGTAGACTGGTTGCCAACCAAGGCTATAGAACCCAATTTGTCCTGTTATTTGACCCATAACTGGAAGGAAGAGACGGATTAATACCTTTCCCAAGAGTATTTGCGCGTATATGACTGCACCGAATTCTACTGGAATTCGAACTCGGCTCTCCGACTTCTCGTTCCAAGTCGATATCCACTGGACCACAACGCACATCCTTTCTATGTATTTATCCCTTTCTCCCCACCCTCTTTGGCTAACAGTTTTCACGCCTGCATATCCAATACAGTCAGTCAGTTAGTGCCATACGTGATGCATGCTTGGGCGATCATGTCTCGAAAGAGACATAACTGACTAGGCAGAAGATAATCCCACAGTAGGTTGCTATTACTTTCTGCGATAGACAGGTTGCCAGCCAAAGCTATAGAACCCATTCTGTTCTGTTATTTAACCCATAACTGGAGAGAAGTGACGGATTAATTCTTTTTCCAATGGTAATTGCGCGTAACCAATACTCATTTCCTTTTTTCTCCTTTAATTTTCGCTTTTTACCACCTATCGCCTATAATTTTTCCTCTGTCTCCACTATTTTCTTTTTCTTTTTCTTTTTCTCCCCACTTATTTCCCGTTTCCCTTTTCCCAACTTCTATAACTGTGATAAGCTTATTTTTGATTTCTTTACAAACATATACATCATTTTTTAAAATGTCCTTTTCACAGATCGCGTTGAATCAGTTACGCTTTCTCTCTTTGTTTTCTCTCTCTCTCTTTCCAGTCTCTGAAACAGCGTTCAGACCTTTGTCTCTTAACATATTCTTCTCTGTTTTTTCTCATTTCCCCTCCCATTTTTTCTCATTTCTTTCATTTTCCTTCTTTTTTAAATGAACTCTCGGTGTATGAAATATTATCCATAATGAAAGAAGATCGCTGACGAAGATACATGCAATTTTCAAAGTTTTATTTGAAATATATAAAGTCATCCGCAAACAGATCTTTTTTGATGTATCACAGATAATCAGTATGGTTAGACATCCAATTGCTTTTAGCCAGGATTGAAACCCGACCGAATTGATACCAGTCGGCGATTCTACCTCAGAGCTATGGGCGCTCGATAAAAGGGGGACTTTTAGCGTGTGATATACCATGTAAACATGCGCCAGTAGCTGAGAGTGTTCTGATTCATTACTGAATCAACGATGCGTAGATGCTAGAGTAGCTACTGTTTTTGGAAAGTCTACCATTCTTCCATATATATATATATACTAGCAATAGTTGTTTCCAGTTAAAGCGAAAACGTAGACTGAAAGAAAAATGAATAGATGTAAGTCAAATTTTGATTTCCTGGTATCGATATCAAATTTTCTGCACTATTGTAAGAACTGCAACCTTGAAACTTCTGAATATCGTTTCTTATGTCTTTATCTATGAGTGTACAAATTTTATTAAAATCAGACCACTCCTTCTATAACCCGAATTTTTCGATTATCGATTTTCGATATTTATTTGGGGTACCTCGACACAAAACCTAGATAAGAAAACTGGCAGACGTTAATATTACAACTGTGTAAATTTTCGGAGTCTATAGGTAACGCATACAGACACAGCCACACACACACAGACAAAGTTTCATTTATAAATAAGTTTATATATATATATATATATATACACAAAACGGTATTATAATAGAGAGGGTAACTTAAAAAATGAAAAGGCGGAAATTCAGCATTACAAAACCTGCAAAAGCAAAATCATAAACTCACCAGATTTACTACTGAGGAAAACTGAATGACGAAACAAAGAACATGTGAGCCTTTTACGATCAAAATGTTTAAAACAAGCAGATAGAAATATTCCAAGGAAATTAAGCAGAGATTCTGAAGGTTAACACACGAAATTTATGGCTTGCAAAAAACGATTCTGAATCCGACTTTGAAAAATAGCCTGAGAACAAATTCACATTTATTCCCTGCCGAAATATAAGCAAAAATACAAATTTTTAACCAGCAAAAAATGTCAGAAAAAACATCGTATTCGTTTTTAACAATGAAGAATATGACAAATCTGAATCTCAGTTTTAAAAACAAACTGCTTTTATTTTTAAAAAAAGTGTACTCATAATTGAATGTAACTGTTTTATTCGCAGATAAAAAAAATGATTTCATTAGAATATATTAATATATAGAAGAAAAACAGCTGATGTTTTTAATGTAAAAATATAAGGAATATTAAAAATAAAAATGTAATTTATTGCTTTCAAATATTGCATTATCTTTATAGAATAAAAGGTGAAAATATTGTGTTTTTGGAGTTGACAGTCAATTTTAAGAAAAATCAATCACTCTCTCTTAAACTCACTAAATCCACCTTTAATTGAACCACTTTCATTTTTTTATTCATTAACATTAACATCTTGTCATTAGACGTGTTTCTATTGTGTAATTAACATAGCCTGATGGTATTCTATGCAAATTTAAAATAGAACCAGTTACATGAATCCTTTTTAGCGATTTCTTTGATTCTAAAGGCTGATCCATTTTTTTAACATCATGTTTCAGATCCTAGATGCCTATGTTTTTCTATAACTGGAATTTAACCGATTATTTTTAAAAATTAACCAATATCCATAGGAAGTAATGTTTAATTAAACTCTTTTTTTATATAATCAGAAATATAGGAAATGTATTTTCTGGAAATATCTCACTAGACTTCGAATTGTAACTCTATACGCATTGTTATATACAACTCTCTCTCTCTCCTTAGAAAGAGAGAGAGAGAGAGAGTTGTATAGGGAGAAATATATATATAGGGTTTATCAAAAATACTTCTTACAAATTTTGGGGCGGGTTCTTTGCACCAACCTATGATCATTTGACCTTTGCTGATACCTAGATTGTAATTGACAGTTTGTAGAATGTTTTCTTCGTGGTCAGGTGCAAAAGCGCGTCTCAGTCGTCCTTGATTCATGCTTCTTGGTGCTAGATATCCTGTCTCACCAACGTGATGCTACAAAATCAGTTATTGCAAATCGCCTGAAGACACCATATGGTAGAAACCTAGAATATTCAAAAGGTATATGATATTACTGTATTGAACACCTTTTAATACAACTGTGTAGTGGTCTAACTTTATTATGACCAAAAACTAGGTAATTAAATAATCAATATATATATATATGTTAGATTAAATAAATTACAAACATTACGTTTGCTAATTTTTAATAAAATCCGTTCATATTCACGGTTACATTTGTTACCATAACTCACACCCTGAAGATGATATCAGAAAGAAGTTGAAAGTACTTGGGTACCTTGAGAAATGAATGAAAATAACATCTGTCAACGTTACAGCTCATTTCTGACATCCTTTGATTGTAATACACGAAAGATTATTCGTGAGTATGAACTGGTTTTATAAAAATAAGTAAACGTAATATTTGCAATTTATTTAATATGACATGTTTAAAAGACAATTTACTGCCTAAACAAACAAATTTATATATATATATATATATATATATATATATATATATATATATATATATATATATATATATATGTATATATATATATATATGTATATATATAAATTAATATATAAATATATATGTATACATATATATCTATATATGAAATTATTTGTTTGAACAATATTTTTTATCGATACTCGTATTTAAGTACACGAAAAATGTGTGTCAGGTTTCGTAATAAAAAATTATCGTAAATAATCAGGCCATTAGATATAAATATATAATACTGTTTAATTAAAAACAGAATACCTACTTAAATACGAGTATCGATAAAAAATATTGTTCAAACAAATCCTTTCAAATTGTCGGTTGTTTATAACCAAGTTTCGTATATATATAAACAAGTATATATATATATATATATATATATATATATATATAAACAAGTATATATATATATATATATATATATATATATATATATATATATATAAACTTGTTTATAACCATATATATATATATATGTATATACTGATTTCTATGTATGGATATAATACAAAAACAGTAGTTTATATTATAAACGTGGTGTCTGTTTATATAGACAAACATTTAACCCTAGGACTACTTCTTTTATCCACGCCTCTTCGTTAATACAGTCAACTAATGCTACCATGTACACCATACACACAAACTATATTTACAAAAGAAAAATATAAAATAGGACTGCAGAAACAATACTTTGCGCATCCGAAAATATGTGAAAATAAATACGTGTACATATCTTTTATAATACATAAACATACAAATACGTATTTATATTATCTAATATTCGTGAATGATACTTTCGAAGTTTATCATTCATATATACATGTCTGTTGGCATTTATAGTTGTATATCAGTAAATGTGTATCATTATTTTCCCTGCTACATAATTCAAAAGATTGATGGGCTGTAAAGCTGAAGCGATCGAAATACAGATGTGTGATTTAAAACGTCTGATTCTATAATTGGCCGCAAGAAGACGAAACACCACCATGACGAGTCTAGTAGGTTTACAGCTATAACAACAATTCTTCTGCCATGACAGCAATTACCTCGTCTTCATCTGAATACGTGTTTTTTTTAATCATATCACCCCGAGCAAGGCGGTAACGACACTGATGTGCAGGGGGCTATGCAAAGATTGGAAAACAGAAAACCGGAAACCACATCCTAAACAGGGAACAAGGGATGAGCCTCTACACCAGTTCAATAGACAAGGGTGGAGTGTGAACCGGGCTATAGTTTAGTCTATCTACTGCAATTTATAAAAAAAAGAAAAAGAAAAAGAAAACAGTGAAAAGAATGGAAAAAAGAAAGCCGGAAACCACATCCTAAACAGGGAACAAGGGATGAGCCTCTACACCAGTTCAATAGACAAGGGTGGAGTGTGAACCGGGTGATAGTTTAGTCTATCTATTCCAATTGAAAATAAAAAAGAAAAGAGTGAAAAGATTGGAAAAGAGAAAGCCGGGGACCACATTCTAAACAAGAAACACGGGATGAGCCTCTACACCTGTTCATTAGACATGGGTGGAGTGTGAACCGGGCGATAGTTTGGTTCATGCTTTGGATTTTCAAGGTCATATTTATGTACGGCTATTTGCTTACGGTAGTATCACGTCGAATACACCGGTTCTCATTTGATCACCGAAGTTAAGCAACGTTGAGCCTGGTCAGTTCTTAGATGGGTGACCGCTTGTGAATACCAGGTGCTGTAAACGTTTCTTTGTGTGTTGTGGTGCAGTGGATATCGGCTAGAAAAGAGAAATCGGGGAGCCGAGTTCGAATTCCACTTGCATTCACTTACGCGCTAATACCCTTGGGAAAGGGATTAATCCGTTCCTTCCCTCCAGTTATGGGTTAAATAACAGGACAGATTGGGTTCTATAGCCTTGGCTGGCAACCAATCTACCGCGGCAGGTGTTGGCGGCTTGTTGCGGGATAATCAAAATTGCCTGCGGTCTATACAATGTATTACTTGGGATCTTGCCCTTAAACAAATCCCAATGAATCTTTCTCCATCGCTTGGGAGGAAGCCGACTCAACACAAGCAGGGTGAACGCCATACAGATAGCTATTTACTAACACAATAAAACATACCCAGCACAGCGTATTTTGAAAAAAAATAAAAAGTATGTTATGCGAGACAAGGAAAGTTAGTTTGCCTTGAATTTTAATAAAATATATTCAGATGGGCTGTACGTTGTGGTGCAGTGGATATCGGCTTGGAACGACAAGCCGAGTTCGAATTCCAGTTGAATTCTTTGCATTCACTTACGCGCAAATATCCTTGGGAACGGTATTAATCCGTATCTTCCCTCCAGTTATGGGTTAAATAACAGGACAGATTGGGTTTGTAGCCTTGGTCGGCAACCGATCTACCGAAGAAAGTAATGGCACGTACTGCGGGATAATTTTCTACCCAGTTAGTCATGTCTCTTTCGAGACATGATTACCCAAGCGTGTTTCACGTATGGCACTTGACTGACTGATATTTAGATGGAACAGTATACTGACTTGAGGTTTGCAGTCGTTAGAATGAAAATAAACAGATTATTACATTTATATACAGATTTAGAGACAATGAGACAGTTACGCACAAAAATAAACAGAACATAATAAACAGAATGTGTTATCTGGCAGGGTTTGAACCTGTTTTCCCTTTTCTAGGTAGGAAGGCACTAAGAATTTTTTATCCGAGGTGCTTTAGACCTTTTTTTTCTGGAGTGGGAAAAAAAGAATTTTGATTCACGTCTTTTCTACTTGCATCTGTATAAATTGAAAGAAGGTTTTTTTTTTACTGGAATTTGAATTCGTTATGAGAAAAGATGGCTTAGAAAATGTAGCACTCACAGGACATATTGATTGGAAATAGAACCATGAGAAACGGCTTCAAATTAGAAACAAAGATGAGTCAGAGTTCAGGAAGTCGTGAAGAACCAGAATCTCTACGTCCTGAAAGGACACAGAGGATAAATGAACTAACCGATACTTGTGTTATTTCGATATGCCAAGTTAAGATGTTTCCCTCTTTTTCCGAAGAGACATTCATAAAACCAATGATCCCAATTCCAATCATACGGACTTATGAATCTACTGTGTGTTTAAGTCAGTCGTCATCGTCGCTCTTTGACAAGAGTGATTCAGAAGCATCGATTGTCATTGTATGCATTCACCATAATTATTCCCGGTTATGGAAGCGTGGTCAAAATTTAGTGTCAAAATAAACCGTTCCGGTTGGATAGTTAGGGCTATAAGGTACAAATTCCCGGGGATAAACGCAAACAATCTTTTATCTAATGAAGTTAACCTGTTGGTCGCGAACTCAGCAGAATGACTGCGTCAACAGCTTATCTCTCATTTTCTTGCTTTTCTATTCACATGAAACAAGAGAAACAGTAGCTTAAAGGTTTACATACTTCATCGTTCAGCCGTTCTCGAAACCTCATGTCTGCTCAATTTCTTACCCAAAATGAACTTTTCGAACTATAGAAAAATAAAAAAAAAACAGCAACTGTTTTTTCCGCCTGAATCCATCCTGCATATATACAAGTCAACCATCCGTCCGTGCATGGAGTACTGCTGCCATTTATGGTCAGGCGCCACTGCCGTTCTCCTCAGTGTTCTCGACAGGCTCCAAAGGAGAGTCTGTAATGTGATAGGTACTGACTTGGCGGCTTGACTGCAGCCACTTCCCCACCGACGAAATGTGGCCTCCCTTTGTCTGTTCTATAAGTACTTTCATGGCTTCTGCTCAGACGAACTTAAGTCACTGGTGCCTCCACAACAGGTGTTTACTCGTGCAACCAGATTGGCAACTGGGTCCCACCCATTCACAGTTAGGTTAGCCAAATGCAGACGACAATTCTATTCCTGCAGCTTCCTCTCTCGCACTTCCCGCCTGTGGAACTCTCTCCCATATTCTTGCTTTCCTGATGGCTACAAACTCCAAGAATGTAAATGCAATGTCAATACTCATCTATTAACCACTGGATTCTAGCTCTCTCCCCACCCCGTATATCCTTCCCTTTCCCTCCGCCTATGTATCTGTCATCACACCTGCATTCTCATCTTTCTATTGCTCTTTTCTAACTGGTCTGTACTCCTCACTCTCTTCTAATTAATCTTTTTAGAGTTATGTAGTTCCCCCGCACATCAGTGGCATTTCCGCCTTGCTCGGGGTGAAATGATTATAAAAAAACCAAAAAAAACAGCAACTAATATCAAAAGTAATAGAGAATAGGGAATATGAAGGCATCAGAAAAATGCAATCAAGCAAAATGACTTAATAAGAAATGTTCTGAAAACGTAAAAAGTAGCATTACAGAAAACCTTTCTTTGTCAGGACTTTACTTAATGGGAAAACAACTTGTATTGGCGGACCGTAATGACGGAGAGCAAAAATAGAATCCATTTTTATACAAAGAACATGTATAATAAAGAAATTTTCAGATCAAAAATTATCTCGAGATAAACTAATAGTGATCATATTCTTAAATAAGAAAATAATCTAATAAAGCACAAAAATTCTCAATAAACGAAAACAAAATATACAATTAAAGCAACATTAACGAAAAAGGCAATCAAAATTGTTCAAACAAAAAATGGTACGATCATAAACGAAAATTAAGTCGTAGTGTGTGTGTGTATGTGTTAGTGTGTATGTGCATGTGTGTGTGTGTGTGTGTGTGTGTGTGTGTGTGTGTGTTTGTGTATGTGCATGTCTGTGTGTCTATGTGTGACTGGTGCACTAAACCTTTGCATACCTGATTTGTGGTGGCAGTTATATGCACGCAATCATATTCCACATCAACTCAGTATTTCAGATAACTTTCGGTGGATAAAGAATATTTCAACATCCATCCTGAAAAGCTAAGGAAATAGATTCCAACACTGCATATGAAAAAAAAAAACGTTTTGAATATATTGATCATTTTATATGACAGCAATTTATTAATAATCATATTATGATTTGTGGTAAGAAAAGGACAAAATACCAATAAATGAAGCAAGGAACAATTATAGATTTATGAAGGATGAAAGCCTATAGATGACGGGTGAAGAGATGAAAACTACAGAGAAAAGCTGAAATTGCTTGATGTTTAACATTAAAAAAAATCCTATAAAAGACATTTTTCTCGTTTTTACAAAAAGCAGATTCAAAGCGGGAGTGTGGAAAAATTGACTTGCCGTTGCACAATGAGGCGTTCAGCCAATAATTGTAAATCACAGTGATAAACCAAGACAGAGAACAGATGTTTGTAACCTGTTTTAAAAATTATTCTATATGACAATCTATTAAGATTGTTCATATAAATCTCTCTCTCTCTCTCTCGCTGTTTCTCTTGCACTTTCTTTTCCTTTCACTCATGTACACACATGTATATACAAATTGAATTTATTTAATGGCATTAGGTATGTCAGGTGAGTCTATCAAAATCCAGCTCAGATGCAGTTACTTTCACACCAGCACAATGGGGCTTGCCTGTGTCTCTTTTAAAAATACTTTCACGTCATTTGCTTCGATGAACTTAGCTCACTGGTGCCCCCTATATACGAATTTACTCGAGCCACAAGATTAACAACTAGGTCCCACAAGATTAACAACTAGGTTCCACCTTTTTACTGCGAACCCAAGAAAATCTTTTCTCGCACTTCCCTCCTGTGGAATTCCCTTCCGTTTACTTGCTTCCTCGACAGCTACAATCTCCAAGAATCTAAATGTAAAGTCAATAGTCATCTCCTATTTAACTAACTTGCAGCCTCTCTCTCATGCTTCTTTCTCCATCCACTCGACTCTCATCAGTATTCTCATCCTTCTCTTACCCATTTCCTGACACCCCTTATGACCTGTCATTCATTCTCATAACTTTTCTCCTATGTAACCCCCTGCACACCAGTGGCCGTAAAATACTTTGCTTGGGGATGATATGATTAATAAAAAAGATAGATAGATAGAGAGAGAGAGAGAGAGAGAAAGGGAGAGAGAGACAGTGAGATATATATATATATATATATAGTTAAATCGACAGATAGATAGATAGATAGATAGATAGATAGATAGAAAGATAGATAGATAGATAGATAGAATCTCCAAAGTTTTATATGTAAACTTAATAGTCATCTTCTATCTCACTAACCTGCATCCTCTCTCTCGCTCTCTCTCTCTCTCATGCTTCTTTCTCCGTTCACTCTACTTACATTAGTATTCTCATCCTTCGCTTACCCACTTCCTGACACCTTTTATAATTTGTTACTCTTTCTCATAACTTTCCTCCTATGTAACCCCCTGCGCACCAGTGGCAGTAAACTGCCTTGCTTGGGGTGATATGATTATATAAAAAGTATTATGTCCATTTATATTTTCCCTATAAAAATTTCAAATATTCTTGATATATGGAATGAAGTTAATCTGGTTTTAAGCAACATCTATACAAAAGGTTTATGTGTGAAATCTACTAATGTACGATTTTAATGAGACCAAATTTACAGGCGATCAAATACTCTAATACATAAATTATCATTTAGTAATATTACGAAAGATCTACATTTATTTATTTTTTTAATCGTATCACCCCGTGCAAGGAGGTAAGGCCACTGATATGCAGGGGGCTACATAAGAGTAAAAAGACTAGGGGTCCTACATAAGAGTAAAAAAGATTAGATAGGAGGAGGGTGAAGAGAAAGACGAACCAGTTAGAAAGGAGCAAGAGAAGAATGGGAATACAGGTGTGATGACAGTTTCAAAGGTGGAGAGAAAGGAAAAGATATACAGGGTGGTGTAAAAAGAACCAGAATCAAGTGGTTTAAGAGATGAGTATTTACATTGCTTTTAAATTCCTGGGTTGTAGCCGTCAGGGAAGCAAAAATTTCGAAACGAGTTCCAAGTGCGAGAAAAGAAGCTGCAGGAGTAAAATTGTCGTCTGCATTTGGTTGATCTAACTGTGAATGGGTGAGACCCAGTTGCCAGTCCTGTTGCAGGGGCACCAGTGACTTAAGTTCTTTGACGCAGAAGCCATGAAAGTATTTATAGAACAGACAAAGGGAAGCCCCATCCTGTCGGTGGGGAAGTGGCTGGAGTCGAGCCGCCAAGTCGGTATCACATTACTGATTCTGTTTAAAGATGGTCATGAACACTGAGATGAACAGCAGAGGCGCCTGACCATATATGGCAGCAGTACTCCATGCACGGACGCTGCTTGAATTTCTTATTTGAGAAGTTATCCTCATCTTTGTTGTTCTTGTCTTATTTTGGCAGGCGTTCCATCTAGTCTTCTTTGGGAGTCTATCAATCCGAAAAACCTTTAGCGAATTTTCAAATTGAACCTTTACTTAATTTACAGGAATAGAGTTTTCTCGCCACATGTATAGGAACAACTGCTTTTGTTCTATTTTTTAAACTGTTCAGTTATTGTTGTATCTGCTTCCGCTAAGCCTAGGTCTGTACTATCTGGTTCAAGAATTGAACTTAATGTCACTATACCACTAAATTAACAAAACAATGCATCAATTCTCTAGGTGCATTAAGAATTAACAAGATCCTTAATATCAATGTGGAGCGACTGTCACATACCAAGGTCATTACCTTTGCCTATTATTTGGCACTCAGCTAAAGATTGCACCTTGTTTTCCATTAGAAGATGTCCTTTCAACTGATTTTAATAAAAGAGATTATAAAAATATATTTTCTCATACCCAACATAACCTGATTAAGCAATTCAGACTAAAACCTTTTTGCCTGCTTTGTTCACCATTCGCATAATGAGAAGAACATTTGTGCACTAAGACAATTTTTATCGATTTCTCGCACAATCTCCTTATTTTTCATGGCGAAATTTGTGAAATAATGTATTTTTAAATATACGTTTTTTGATTCTTTTTCTAGTTTTCTTTCATATTCCCTTTTATATTTTTATTTCTGATAATTTTCTTTACTCTCTTATCTACACAATTATTATCACTTACGCATGTAGTGTGCATGGCTTGCAATCTTACCAGATTATTAACTATTTTACGTCTCTTTTTCCCGTTTTTGCTGTTAATAGTTCTTAAAATTTCCTCAGTATTGCTTTCAATGTTTTATCATCTTTCCGTTATTCTCAGTCTTTAATCGTTTACACTTCACCACCTTCTAATTTTCGCCTGGGAATACCAGTTGCTGTAAGCGTTTAGTGATGGATGTGCGTTGTGGTGCAGTGGCTATCGGCTCGGAAAGAGAAATCGGTGGGCCGAGTTCGCATTCCAGTTGAATACCCTGCATTCACTTAAGCAGTGGTACCCTTAGGAAAGGTATTAATCCGTCCCTTTCCTCCAGTTATGGGTTAAATAACAGGGTAGAACTTGGGGATCCTGCTTTAAAAAAACAAATCCCAATGAATCTTGATAATCGAAAAAGAAAAAAGTATTGCTAGACACAAAACTTATATAAAAACAACAATAAATTGTTGAAAGAAAAAGGTATTACCAGCAATAAATAAATAAAATTTAGTTGGCAATAAATGATCGGCCGAGGTTGATAGGCCATAAAAACCAACCAACCAACCAACCAACCAACCAAACTTCTATTTTTAATCCAAACGATCAAGTGAGCATAATCTGAAACTAGAAAATTATAAACTCGTTTACAATTATGAATACTTTAAATATTAAATACCGAAAATCTCACATATATGATCTTCAGACTCTCTGTGATTGTCGATGTCGGTTTGGGCTCAAGAAGTTATGACGCCAAACTAGGATGCAAAACACATCTCAAAAGTCTACCTTTTCTTCGTCGTTCTTTTTCTTTGGAACGCTGAATAGGTGCTTAATAGAAAGTTGATAAGCACATACGAAACAGAGACTCGCTTTGTTGAATGTTGTTATAGGGTTAACCGGAAAAGTATTCTACTTGAAGATCTATTTTGAATTTTTAGGGAAATAAAAAGTACAATCAGCATTTTTCATTTCTCCATATATTCACCTAGATTTCTAAGATGAAGTAGTATTTACAGTATTTACATTATTTCAACTATTGTCCTCATCTTTGTTGCCATTTGTACGACGTTTCGGCCGTTGTACGTTCCGGCTTTCTTCAGGTGATAGGAATTTCGAACTGAACCCTTTATTACAATAACTTGGGTATATGATCTTCATTTCTTCCGTAGTGGTGCCTCTTTTGGTAGTCATGAATTATCTCCCTCTAACCCTGTAAGTTACTTGTTCACCATTGCTGTAGCCTGGTATTAATATCAAAACTCTTTAAGTCACGTCATAGAAACCAACTAACGTCTATATCTACATATTAACACATGGTCCAGTGTCCGAATAATATAAATACTGTCAATATATTCACAATATGAATTTTAATGTTTATATGTCATTGTTTAGAATAGAAACAGTTTGATCATCCACATAACTAAAGTGATCATTAGGATTCTATTGAAAAGATTTTATAGTAGAATTCAACTGGGAATATGACAAAAACTATTTAGCTTTGTTTAAAACGTTCTTAAATTTGTACTTATATTTACAATCGGAAGAGCCGAATTTTCTAGAACGCAGAAGAAGAAAAGAGATTCTAGAAAATTTAACACACATTAGGTTTGTGGAGGCAGGAGCAAAAGGAGAAAACAGCATGAAACATACCTAACGATTGTATATGAATGAATGGCAAAACAAGGAAAAAGAAAGATAGTAAAAGGTCAAAAGATACAACCAAAGGCAGGATGATATGGAGAACATTTTCTAAAGAGATATGGCACATATAATTAGACTTTCAAATAGAACGAATTAAAGATATGTCCTAGTTTGAAATAACCATTTTTTATAAGATAAAAATAAGACTTGATAAGTCTTATTTGCGACGTTAACAACCAAATAAAATTCAAATTATTTTGAATCCTAGTTTTAGTATCCAATTTGGCCTTATGCACTAATATTAACACAATTTACCTATGCATATGCAAATATTGGCTTTACTTATTGGGAAAACAACTTGTATTGGCTAACCGTAATGGTGAATAGTAAAAATAATATACATTTTTATACAAATAACATGTATAATATAGAAATTTCCAGGTCAAAAATGATCTATAGTCAAACTAATAGAGATCATTCTTAAAGAAGAAAATAATTTAATAAACGAAACAATTAACGAAAACAAAATATACAATTAAAACAACATTAACGAAAAAAGCACTCAAAATTAATCAAATAATAGTTTAAAAAGTATCTAATCAAACAAATTATTGATTTTCACATGATTAAATTATATAAGCTTATTTCCAACAATTATATATATTGATTGATTGATTGTTTAATACTTAGTTTTTTGTCATAATAGGGTTAGACCAGTACGCATTTGTATTAAAAAATGTTCAATACAATTATATTGTCGAACTTTTGAATATTTTCCATTTGTAAACAAGTTATTACGTGACCTAGGTTTCTACCATGAGTGGTGTCTTCAGGCGATTTTTAATAGCTATTAAAAATCGCCTGAAGACACCACTCATGGTAGAAACCTGGGTAGCGAAATAACTCGTTTAAAAATGGAATATACATCCGCATCAGGCCTGTTTTGCTGTAAATCACAGCTCATCAGTGCAGTTTGCTTCAATCCAGGATAGAAATTCGACTGATTAGTCATAAATCAGAGAGCCTATCCATAAGCTAGCAGTCCACTGAAAAGAAAAGCAGACTTCATAGTGTGTTATTTACAGAATGTAAACAACCACAAGCAGCCGAGAGTGTTCAATTCGATAGCCGAAGATCACTGACTAAAGCCATAAGTACTACTGTTTTATAAAATTTTCCTTTCTCTACAGTGCCCTATCGATAAACGAGTGCATAAATAATGATCTGCATACATGCCAATTTTGCTGTAAAATAGCTCATCAGTGCAGCTAGGTAAACAGTTTGCTATATATATAGGGTATCATAGGTAAATCTTTGCCATTTTATATTTTTAATTTCGCGTATAGACGTTTTTAGTTTTGGATTTTGTCGACTGAGCAGTATAGTTGGGCACCGTCAGTTTGAAAAAAAGCAACATGACGAAATTCGATGCGGCATGCCGTGCTCTTTGGCATTCATGCCAGAAGCGAACATTTCAGAGTGTTTCGTCGTTTATCTGAGGTCAGTACAGAGGATTCAAAAATAGTTAGATGAGTCTTATGGTGACTACGAGGGTGTTTTGTGTGATCACTAGTGTTATGCCGCCATTCATCTTCTCACAGGATTTCAGACTACATATGGAGGCCTACGTCAAGTACCCTGGGGTGCTAGTTCTGCTCTGGATTAAGAGGGTGGCTGTTGGAAGACTCTGTCTTGCAACAGGACTCTGCTCCAGGTCGCACAATCAAGTGAACCCTGTCATGGCTGTTAGACATTTTATGTAACCACATCACACCTGACATCTAGCCATATGAACACAGATATACAGAGAGCGAGGATCATACCAAGAACATTCCACCACCCACACTCTTACACCACTAACCTCTGTGAACAACCAACCACCCAACCGCACGCACCCCCCCCCCCACACACACACATATATATATATATATGTATATCATATTCATGAGCAAAAATTAATCAAATTCTAGTATACCACGCAAAATAATTTTAAAATACCCTAATATTTAGTTCTGGTAATACTGAAAGTCAGTTCAGTCCCATACGTGATACACACTTGGGCGATCATGTCTCGAAAGAGACATGACTGACTGGGCAGAAGATTATCCCGCAGTAGGTTGCCATTGCTTTCTGTGGTAGACTGGTTGCCGACTAAGGCTATAGAACCCAATCTGTCCTGTTATTTAACCCATAACTGGAAGGAAGAGACGGATTAATACCTTTCCCAAGGGTATTTGCACGTAAGTGAATAAAATGTATTCAGCTGGAATTCGAACTCGGCTCCCCGATTTCTCGTTCTGAGCCGATATCCACTATACCACAACGCACATCCTATGACAGAATATTAGCAAAACAAAAATATATTAGAAAAACAGAAGACCACGTGAAAACAAAGAATCTATACACATAAAACAATAATTAAAAACAGATGATATGCAAGAAATATTTTTCTATCAGGACATACATGGCAAATCAAAAACATAAATGAAAACATAAAATAAATTATCTAAACTTACTTATAAATGGAACTTTGTCTGTATGTGTGTATGTGTGTGTGTGTCGGTGTGTATGTGTCCGTTACCTATAGACTCCGAAACGGCTGAACCGATTTTCTTGAAAATTTACACAGTTATACTATAAGCGTCTGCAAGTGTTCTTAGCTAGGTTTTGTGTCCATGTACCCCCGATAAATATCGAAAATCGATAATCGAAAAAATCGGGTTATAGAAAGAGTGATCCGATTTTAATCGAATTTGATACATTCATAGAAAAGACATAAGAAACGATATTCAGAAGTTTCAAGGTTGCAGTTCTTACAATAGTGCAGAAAATCGATTATATATTTATACAAGGCAAGATATTTGTGTGTGTGTCTGTTTATCTGCCTGTATGTCTGTATTTTTTCAGCCCTTTTATTTTAGATTTTGCTACGGGTTTGGCTCTAAGTAGATCTAATTGTAGTTGCTAGTCTCAGCCATGATACCATTTACTTAGAGGACTTATTTAGCCTTGAAAATTCAGTTTACGACGAAAAAATCTTATTTGATATCGATACCAGGAAATCAAAATTTCACTTACATCCATTCATTTTTCTTTCAGTCTACGGTTTCGCTTTAACTGGAAACAACTATTGCTTTTTATTATTTCGTGTCAACGTCCAAAGAGTCTGAGCTCCAGAACCATGGATTAGTTTTAACGCTTTCATTACACCCGAGCAACGCCGGGCTATACTGCTTGTAAAGAATAAGTAAAACAGCACCAGTTTACAACACCTCAGAATGATGCAGCCAAGGGAACAATAATGATAAATAACTTCCCAGAACAAAATATACTCATAAACAGCAGCTATTTATTCAAATGCAGATATAAAAACAAATTCCTTCTCGACTACCTACAACCACATCATAACAAAGCAGGCTAAATTAAAATCATCTAAGCCAAATTTAAACAACAGCGAATAAAGTATAAATTATAAATAAATAATAGATATAGTGCCGCTTGAAAGTCTGTAAAACCACATAGTATTTGTTATAGTGACAAATGTAATAATACCAATTAATTGTAAAAACACCAATTTGCAAAGCATACTTTCTAAACGATGATCACAAACAATAAAGTATGTACTTTAACTACTGTGATTTAAAATGAGATTTTCCCAATACTAGAAATCTAACACGTGCACAGGTACGTGTTTCCTGCTCTCTACACTTGAGTGCTTAATTATTCAATTTAAACTGACCAATCAAATGAGACATCGTTAGTAAATTAGTTGGACAGTACAGATTAAAAGAAAGAAGCAAAACAAGCTAAGCTACTGTAAAACCAAATTATAGACTCACAGATCAACAACACAGAGAGGGAAAGATGATGTGTGCAGATATTAAAAAGAAAGTACTGATACTTTTCCAGTCTGGGGAGGCTATTAGACTAAAAAGATTACAGTTCCATCGAACGACTGCAAGAAAAATAATTTACAAATGGAGAGCATTCATCACGACCAAAATTCTGCCTAGAAGTGAACGCCGTTCAAGACTATCATAACAAAACAAAAAACACTATAATAATAAATCAGGTAAAAAACAATGCACACATTACCTCGAGAGATTTTACAGAGCTCTCTGGAAACATCTGGAGTAAATGTACTCGTGTTTACAATCATAAAAAAGTTCAATGCATACGGCATTCACTAGACGGTTGATAAAAGGAAGAGTCTGCTCTTAACGTAAAACAAAGCTGTCAATTTAAACTTTAGCAAGAAACACGTGGACAAGTTAAAAGCATTCTGAAAGTTTATTTTCTGGACAGATGAATCTATAGATAGAACTATTTGTTCACAATCAAGATTGTCGTGATTGAAGAAAGGCACACACTGCCTACAAATGAGAGCGAGTTATTCTAACAGTAAAGAATAATGGTGGTAATATTAAAATTTCAAGACGTCTTTCTGCGTTTGGATATGAACAAGTTCATATTATCTAAGGGAATTTGAATTTTTATTCATATCATCTTATTCTGAATCAGAATCTCTTGACATCAATGAAGGAATTAAGGTGTTAGATTTAAAGTTGGCTGTTTATGCCAGATATCCTTCTAACAACTCTCAAAGAGGCTAAGTTTTTTTAAAAGGGAAATGGACAAAAGTCACCAACTGCTGATTGGTTGAAATAATTGTTGCAAGAGAAGGCGATGCAAAGTCCTAATTAAAATGGTTAACATACTTTGCACATATCAAATTTTCAATTTATTTTAAATAAATAATTTTTAGGAGAGTTTCATAATTTTCTTGAAGTATTGTGTGTATATTGGGTGTAGAGGAAGGTGGGGAGAGTTGGCCACAAAATCTTCCTTTTTTATATTTCTTTCACTAGTGTTGAGGTGATTGGTCTTATTAAACTGGAAATTTGCACACATAACACACATTTTTCATGATATGGAACAAGTTTTATTCATGCAAGTATGTAAAAAAAAAGTTGAGAACAAAATTCTAGACATGCCATGTATGGGGAGAGTTGACCAGGGCATGGGGAGACTTGGCCACAAATGTGGAAAGTTGGTCACATTAAAAGAAGTCAGCTTTTTCAGCTCACAATAACAAAATACAACAAAATGAGCATATTTATTAGTCTTTACATCATTTCTGCATCATAATAACACCTGATAATATTCTGAAATGTGCTGGGCACAGCGATATAATGGTCTTCATATGATCAATACTACACATGAATGAAACACACACACACACTAGTTACAAATCTGTACCACAGATGTGTTCTAATTAGTAAATTAGACACCCTAATACAAGGGAATGCATGAAAAACAACCACAAATTCATTCAGTCATGTGAAGATATAAAACCAGTATGAACAATGTGGAGAGTTGGCCAGCCTGTGGCCAATTCTCCCCACAAGGAAAATCTGAACACAAAAAATCAGTAAAAAATAACAATGACTGTCACTTTTTAGAAATATGCTGAAAGCTAGGCTAAATGGACACTCTTTACAGATGCAAAAAAACAAAAACAAAACACTGACAATGTCATCAAAGCGAAGATAAAACTGGTAAAACTGAAAAAAACTGAAAAACTTACCTCCAAAATGAGTCAATGCTCTCTCTCTTAGCCATGTGTCAAAGGAAGTAATCAACAGTGGGCCAGTTATTCCTCACTTCAGAAGAGCTCTCCAGAAACAAGGCTAAGAATTAGTTTCATATTTGGGTTTTGCTTAGACACAGGGGTGGCCAAGTCTCCGCACTGGCCAAGTCTCCCCACCCTCCCCTATGGTTAGGTATCACAATGCGTTTAGTATATTAAAGTAAGGGAAAGAAGGTGTTGGGTATTATCTATTTATTAATTAATATTTCGAGATCAGAATCTCATCTTCAGAATGATGTGAGAGGTTGGTTTCACGTCGTCCGTTGTTGGGCCGTGCCTTTAAACGCATGATATTCTTTCCCTGCTACTTCTGTCCTTAATTGTATTGAGTATGTGTCTTTGTGTGTTTGTACCTGTAAGTGGGTTAGTTCATGTGTGTGTGTGTTTATGGCTTAATGTGTGCAGTAGTAGGATATGGCTTTTTGGCCTCTTTTTTTAAAGTGATAGCAGGCACTATTTTACAATTTGATGATATATCTGTCTGCTTTAATTTACGGTTTAACATGTGCGCGTTAGCCCGTGGCAAGTTTTGGCATTTTCTCCGTCAAAATGGTAGTAGGCGTCGTTTTATGACCTGATACTACATATAAATAAGCAATGTAGAGTTAATGAAGGAATGACGTTCTCTCTTCAACTATTTCCCTTGTAACTCAAAGACACAAGCCGCTATATATAAAGCCTGTTAAAGAAGTATCACTTGGTCTGAATTTTGCACTGAAGCATGAAACAGACAATAACCATCATTATTTTTCTCTGTTATGAATATCATTACATTCTTTCAAGTTCGATCTCTCTTACTGTAATTAAATTTCATGGTTTTAACTTTTTCAAAATTCTTTAATGTAATAAGTCATTTATCGACTGCGAGACTTGCAGTTTTAAACAATCAAATTTTTTTCAACATAAAAAAGTTTTGTTTTTAAAAATAGTTCTCTTTCTTCATTCTTTGCACACATCCTCAAGCAGCCATTGCTTTAGAATTGTATTCTAAACTCAATGACTTGCTTGAAAAAATAGCAAGTCACCATCTTTCCCATCAATATCTTCGACTTTCAATCGATATATTGCCAACATAATTGTTCATTTTTGCAATTTTATGTAAGTGCAATGTCCGATTAAACCTACTTCCAGAAACATCAGATTTTGCTTCCAACATCACGTCGTGTGCCAAATTTTGCACCAAAACATGACCGATAAAATGTCTTATCCGTTTTTAGACTCTACCTTCCCGTTTTTGCTGTATTAAACAAAACTAAATGCCATTCGACAAAGTCGAAAATTGAATTTCCAAACTTGGCATCTTATTCTTACAATGCTGCCAAAATTCGAAAGGAAGATGTGGCGGGCGTGATGCCAAGGATTAATTTCGCCAGCCGTCTACTTCTTTGGCCTTGCTTTCGCAAAGAGACATGTCATTACCAAATTCAAATGAATTTCGCACTTCTGCCTCTGCCATTATACAAATGGGTTTGTTGGAAATCGTGGACTAGAGACTTCTGTAAATCTCTAGATGGCTAATTCAATGAATTTGCGTATCAATGGTATTAATATTTGAACTGGCCGACTTTTCACACTCGAAGTGATCTTTGATAGAGATAAAGTGGCAGCAAAGTCCTCCCTAATCTAATATTCCTATGTACACTACCAGCCATAATTATTAGGCCACCCCACTTATTTTTAATAGAAATGATATATTTCATACTATTTTTAGTATTTATTGCCAAATCAAAATACAATGGTTCATTTGTTATTATTACTTTGCAAAATTTTACAAGGCAAGGAAGCAAAGATGAACCCGTCCGAATAGCTCTAAATTTTCTTTATTCTTTCATTAATGAAACTGCACTATAGGTAATTATTAAATATTTATAAATTCATTTCATGCACATGTTATTGTGCTGTATTGATGAAAGTGCAATATAGGTAATTATTAAATATTTATTTTACAAAAACTTTACAAGGCAAGTAAGCAAAGATGGACTTGTCCGAATCACCCTAATTTGTTTCTGCAATATAGATAATTATTAAATATTTATAAATTCATTTGATGCACATGTTATCGGGCAATATTAACAAAAGAACCATTCTTTTTCATTTACAATTATTTAATTGGCAATAAATACTAAAAAAATAGTATGAAATACATCATTTTTTGAAACGCTGAGGTGGCCTAATAATTATGGCCGGTAGAGTATTTCATCTGATTTTAGTAAAACTGTCTCATATCAAGGTTTTTCTTTTCAGTTGTTACATTTTCTTTGTAAAGCTGTTAAGCATTTTATCAAACAAGCTAATAATAACAGAGACACAAGTGTCGTGTAAGACAATTTCTATTCGGTATATTCAATATGTTATTTAAGTCAGCTATATTTTTTAAATAATCATTTCCCGCCAAGCAAAGCAGAACGACTCTGGTGCGCAGGGGATTACAGTGAGAAAAAAAATTAAGGTGCAGGGGATGTCGAAGAAAGGATAAGAGATATATGGGATTCAAGGAAATACAAGATAGCAATTGACGTTGCATTTAAATATTTGAAGATTGTAATTGGAGTGATCAGGTAAGTAAGGAAACGGAAATGAGTTGCACAAACGTGCGAGTAAAGGAAATTTCAAGAAAAGAAACTGTTATAGTTGAAGAGGTTGCTATGTTTAACTATTCTGACGGTAAAAAGGTGAAATCTTGACGCCAATCTAGTCAGTCAATTAAGTGCCATACTTGATGCACGCTTGGGCGATCATGTATCGAAAGAGACATGACTGACTGGGCAGAAAATTATCCCGCATATTGGCATTGCTTTCTGCAATAGACTGGTTGCCAGCCAAGGCTATAGAACCCAATCTGTCTTGTAATTTAACCCATAACTGGAGAGAAGAGACGGATTAATACTTTTCCCAAGAGTATTTATTCTTTTAGTTTTCATTTCTCTATCTTTTATCAATGCTGCGTTATCTGCATATCTAATATCATTGCATATTTACTGAATCCATTTTTATCCAATTAGAAATGGTCTGCTTCGAGTATAAATTCTTGTTTATTCCCATAAACACATCAATAAATTATTTCAAAATACATCAAGCTTACCTAACAGTTTCAACAATTCTTTGTGATGTACTTTATCAATATATTTTACATAATCTATAAAGCATACGTATCCATACTTTTTGTAATTTTATAGTTTTTTATATTTCCTTCTGTGCATAAATCTCGAATTCCTTGTTCTGTTCAACTGAAATTCAAACTCGGCTCCCTAATTTCTCGTTCCGAGCCGATATCCACTACAACGCACATCTAATCTAGTCACAAGCGTAAATTGATGTGATCGGAGAACAACAGAAAAAAAAGGTCGTCAGAGCAGTTGACATGAAGTTACCTGTAGAAAAGATAAAGAGAAGATAAAGAAAATCTACCAATTCTGACAAAGTAAACCTGGCTACTGCCATTAAAAAGTATTACATTATTTGTGATTAAATGGGGCAGGGAATGGCTCGTTAATTTTAATGCCGTCAAAACGAAGCTGCTCTCCTTTAACCACGATAGAAACTTTCCTCCCTACAATCAGAATGGATGACACTATAGAGAAACACACTGCGCCTCCCGGGACTCACTTTCTCAAAAAACCTTAAATGAAATGACTAAATTGAATCTATAGCCGCATCTACTGCTGGGATATTTTGGTCACTGTGCCTGACCAGGAAGTTTTTTTTTTCTCGTCAGAATCCATTTTTCACAATTATATATCTATAATTCGTCCGTGCATTAAATAATATTGCCATATCTGGTCGGGTGCTCCTGCTATTCATCTTGAGGTTCTCGACAAAATCCAAAGGATGGTGTGCAATATAATCAATCCTGACTTGGCAACTCACCTTCAGTCACTTTCTCACCAATGTGATGTGGTTTCCCTCTGTCATTTTGAAAAAAATATTTTATGGTAATTACTCTGATGATCTTTTACTGTGGTTCCTCGACCACGTGTTTTTACAAGTGTTACATGTCCCACCCTTTTAACGTTAAAATAGTTGAACATAACTGCTTCTTCTGCAGTATTTACATTATTCGGACTGTTGTCCCCATCTTTGTTGCCATTTGTACGACGTTTCGGACGTTGTACTCTCCGGCCTTCTTCAGCCGCTAAAAATGTTGAACCAAACCCTTTATTAAATTCACTGGGGTATATGAACTCCATTCTTTGCGTAAAGGCGCGATTGGAAGTCATGGCTTGTCTCCTTCTAACGCTGCAAGGTACTCGTTCACCAATGCTGTAGCCTGGTATTGAAGAGTCAAGTCAGGAACTAACCAACGTCTCTATCCACTGGTCCAAGTGTAAAACTGAATTTTTGGGACTTATATACCTAATGTCCAGTAACTGGGTTTCTACACTAATAGTTTCTTTTCTCGCACTTACCGTCTGTGGAACTCCCATCCGTTTGTTCGCTCCGTCGATAGCTACAATCTTTAAAAGATTAAATGCAACATCAGTTGCCATCTTCTATCTCCTTGATTACCATCCATCTTTTATCATTTCTTCGACATCAATTGTACCTTGCTTTATTTCTCTCACTGTAATCTCATGTGCACCAGTGGCGGCCCTGCCTTGCTTGGGGTGAAATGATTAAAAAATGTATGTATGCATATCGTTAATTAAATGAGAGTTCCATCTTCGATGCAAAATAATTCGTTAGCCATGTTTCTTTTTATTGATTTATCCTGCTTCAAATTTTTATTTTACTCGAATTGCTTTGAATTCATGATTCTCCAGTAGGATTTTATTAAATTTTATTTTATCTTTACTATTTTTATTAGTGTTGCTCTTGTTTTAGTAGTATTAATTGTAGTAGTCGTAGTTGTTTCTTTTGTTGTAAAGTGAAAAATAAACTCTTATTTATTTTCTATTTTTTACTGTTTTTTTCTATTTTACAATACCATCAGATCAATATTAAAAGTTACAATTGCACATTTTAATATACTGGGGAAATACACGGATTTATCGACTTTTAAATGCCTTCCGATGTATTTTTTAAAACCCTGACCATTCCCATATATTCATGAGAAAAGTGACAGTCTTTCATAAAAAATATTGAAATGTAGTGTGACATTGAGCTTATTTAATAATCTATTAAATCATTTTCTATGAAATGGAATGGAATAATTATAAAATATACACATTCTTATAATGGAATAATTATAAAATATACACATTCTTATAATGGAATAATTATAAAATATACACATTCTTATAATGGAATAATTATAAAATATACACATTCTTCACACACGAAATGTAATATTCGAATTACTTGTTTTAATTGGTTTCAAATTGTGTATGGAGCAAGTGTAATAAAAAGATGTATATCATGTATATAAATAAGCAGCTATAAAAATTATTTTTTTTAGAGGTATCTTGTTTTAAGGGATGTGCGTTTTGGAGCAGTGGATACCAACTCAGAACCACAAAGAGGGGAGCCGAGTTCGAAATCTAGGTGAATTCCTTGCATTTACTTACGCACAAATACCCTTGGGAAAGGTATTAATCCATCTCTTCCCTCCCGTTATGGGTTAAATAATAGGACAGATTGGGGTAGCCTTGTCTGGCAACCAGTCTACTGCAGAAATCAAAGGCAACCTACTACAGGATAATTTTCTGACCAGTCAGTCACGTCTCTTTGGAGACTTCTCTCCAGTTATGGGTTAAATAACATGACTGATTAGGTTCTATAGCCTTGACTGGCAACCAGTCTACCGCAGAAAGCAATGGGAACCTACTGCGGGATAATCTTCTGCCCAGTCAGTCATGTCTTTTTCGAGACATGATCGCCCAAAATGTCTATCGCGGATGGCACTTAACTGACTGATTGACTAGTTTTACGATTGTTGCTTGTATAAAGATTTTAACAATTTACAATGATTTTTAGATTATGAGTGAGGTCAAAGAAACTCAATGAAATTATACTATTTACAAATGACAATACAAACACAAAATGCGATCAAATTGCCAACAAATAAATATATCCAAATTTCCTAATATATATAATGTTTATTATGTTTAAACATAAATAAACTTAACAATAGCTCTAACAATATTGATAATACTAATAATAATAGTGTACGTCAAAATAACATAAAACTCTTAACTTATACTATTGCAACCAAATACATAATAATTACAACCAACATGAAAAAACTCTCAAAAACAATACGTAGAAATGTTAAACCAATAAATAATAATGATCAAATTAAGCTTATATATTATAAAAAATTTAAAACAACTGACATCATAGTCTCTAATAACCCTACTACCACACAACTAAATCCTCTTGAGACAACGAATGTAGTGTGTCAATTTACATGCCCGTTCAGGGATTGTATCTCTGGTACTTATAATAAACCCACTACATATATTGGTTTTACTACAACCACGCTCTCCCGTAGACTTACCTGACACATTTTTGATCAGAGTTCAATTAAACAACATTTCTTAGAAAAACATAGCCATGTATGTAATATTAGACAGATTTTAGTCGACAATACCCACTCATACACACAGTCAAAAGAACCTTCGGATATTGGAGGCCATCTATACTAAATCAAAACAAGCCAAACTTGATAAAATCACATTTAAATCTGGTCATAACACATTACATTACATTTAGACATATGGTTCTGTTAACATTTCGAGCTCTCGCGCGGTGTGACGTCATAGAACCGCTTTACAAATTTACGAACTGCGTTTGCTATTTGGTAACTCTTATCGTTGTTTAGCAATGTTTTATGTCAACACAAGATAAAAGAATCGTTGATGGTAGATGTTTTTATGTTAACGTCTCTGTAACCTCTCTGAAGATGGCTCATGTGAGCCGAAACCTTAGAACCAACATAATAATAAATATCCAAATGCTGGAGAATTTTTGTCTTTATTTTCACCAGAAATTAAAGCCAAAATACGATGTTTAGAACGGCTCATGATTAAACATAATAAACATTTATTCTCTTATTTTTAACAATATATGTTTAGAAAATTATCTGCTGCCTCGACACAATATATATATATATATATATATATATATATATATATATATATAAGTCGGATAAGAACATAAGCAAAAGAACAGAATTCTTAATAAGTTAAAAAATATTCATAGACAAACAATCGTAGAAGTTACTACACGAATATTGCACTACTAGAGTGTTGTGGAGTAGTTTTCGCACTGAAGGTTATAATCGTGCTATATCGGTTACTGATCGACTTAACGCACCCAAAATGTAAGGAACTTGGTAATCTTCCACTGAAAGCTGACTCCTTAGTATTCGACTAACTGCCGACTAATATCAACTGCCTAGTAGTTCTACTGGACTCCATTAGAACTCTCTAGAACTTCTAAGAACTCCTATGAACTTCCCAAGAACTTCTCCCGTTAACTCCTTGTTAACTCTTATATTATGGACTCTCCCTCCTATAACTTATAGGAGGGAGAGTCCATTAGCTGAGGAATAGATGTGTTTTACTATAACATAGGGAGATACTCGGATCCTGCTCGCAGGTGTATGGAAGGCTGTAAAAATACCAAAAATAAGTAAACTTGACTGTTCCCCTGCCAGAGCTATAGTGATAAAATTAGTATCAAAGAACTTTGTTGCAAACAATATTCTTACTATGCAAACAAACGATGTAGATAATAAACGAAGGAAAAGTAAGCGGACATAGAGGCAGAAATAAACTAATAACATTTCATTCGCAAAATAAATCAATAATCTGAAATTATTTTCCATAAAATAGAATCGAATAAATACAAATTATATACATTCTCTCCACATAAAAGGTAATATTAAAATGACTTGTCTTAATTGCTCTCAATTGAGGCATGGGTCCTGTATAATCTGAAGTATTTCATGATGTATATCATGATGTATAGATAGGCAGCAATAGAATGATTGTTTTTAGATACATCTAGTTGTATTCCAAATATTGTTGATTACTGATGTTATAAGGATTTTAACAATTTGAAGTGTTTTTTTATATGTGTGAGAACAAAGCAACGTAATGGAATTATATCTATTTATACATGCTGATAGAAACATGAAATACAACCATGTTGCTCACAAACAAATATATTTTAATTTTGTTCCATAATACAGGGTGTCCATAAAGTTCGTGTGCACTTTAAAACATATATAACTTTATTTGTATCTGCGACAGAAATAATTTGTAAAAATATTTACAAAGAAGTAAATCTATATTTTTAGAATATTTTATTGAAATTTTATTTAAGTTTCCACATGTTATCCATCATTAACAATAAAAAGGGTAATACGGAAACAGCTAACTGATTTACAATTGAAATCACATTCGTTATTTTATCTATCAAACCTTCTAATGAACTAGGTTTGGTTACATACACAATTTTTTCATATGAAAAAAATTCTAATGGAGTCAAACCTGGCGAGCGTGGAGGTCATTAAAATAGTTCACCTCTTTCAATCTATCTGTTAGGAAATTCCTGATTTAGAAGCAGTCTAACACGCAGAGCAAAGTGACAAGGACCTTCATCTTGTCGAAACACTGTATTATCTTTCAAGTTTAATTGTTCCAGCTCATTTTTAACAGATTATTTCTATCACAAATACAAATAAAGTTATAATTTTTTTGAAAGTTCACACGGACTTTATGGACACCCTATATATATATATATATATATATATATATATATATATATATATATATATATTGTAACAATGTTGTGCAACTCGTAGGGTTTTTTACCTGCCATTCATGCATTTACTTTTATAAATAGTGCTCGATACAACGTAGAGCGTTGTATTGTAATAGTTGTTACAATGGTTTATAAATTCATTGTAACAACTATGATCATTGTAACAACTATTACAATATATATATGTATATATATATATATATATATATATATATATGTATTTATGTGTATATGTGTATGTGTGTGTATATACATGTTAAGATCACATAAGAATATAAGCAAATAATGGAATGCTCATAGGTTTATAAATACTTAGAAAGAAACAATGGTACAATTTATTACACCAATAATACACAGACCGTCAGATATGAGCAAAAAAATCGGATCATGCATCCAGGTCTCTGGAAGACTGCAAACACAAAACTAAATAAGCATAACTTTTACCATATTGCGGCTACCGAGACAAATAGATAATATCACAAAACTTCAGTATACACGATATTGCTAGTGTTTGTCTCATATCTTTGGATTCACCTCTTTTTACCATTAACACTAACCATAAAGTTCTGTGTTGTGGATCCCGAGAATATGACCCGCACAAATAAATGAACAATGACCAATAATTAAGATAGAACATAAGTGTATTAACGTAAAAATACAGACTTGAATGAAGATTAGTAGTCCTGGAATGCGGGTTAGTAAAAAGTATATGTACAATTCTCTGGAAGTGAAGCCGTAGTATATTGAGTATGTCCGCGTCGGAAGCTGATGGGTACTGCGTAATAATTTTCTCGAGAAGTGGAGTACAAAGCTACTACGAACTGCTGTGTACTGACTGCTAATCTCTCTCTAGACTTGCGTATTCTCCGGTTAACTCTCTGTGAAAACGCGGTATCCTCTTATCTCCCTTCTATAGCAGTATTATATTTATACTATGCACAAGTCCATCTTGAGGAAAAGGGAGAACCCCACAACATTCTGCTACACGTGAAAATGTTGCATAAAAAAACTTTCGGCTGTAGGTAAAGCGCCCCTTTAGGAAAAATTTGCCCTTGTCACACAAGAAAACTGAAAGGGACTTTGGCATCAGCGGGATTCAATTTGATTCTGGTGATTAGTACTATAAAGTCACCGCGAGTATCTCTGTTAATACTATTTTATTATTTTCGTAAAGTAGTACAATTTGTTGCAATAACCTTGTTCAGTTGAGAGATTTGTTAGTAGCATGAAGTTAGCACCGACTTTTAAACTAACTCGATGCGGAGTCATGCCAGAATGTCTAAGTGGGTTTATAAAATCCATATGACAGTTCTTGGCTTCTTCGTCATTAACACTAGGTATGTAATCTGTGTTCATATACAGTATGGTTAGGATTTACTTGTAGGTAAGAAGAATGTTATCACTTATAATTAAGCAGTTATCATTTTTAGGCAACAATGCCACTTTGTTTTATATGTCTTCGAGTGAACATTATCAAAAATTTCTGCAACTGTTGATGTCATAATATTTATTGTAATTAGGTGAGCAAGGAATATATTGAATAAATAAGTTTTTCCTTATCTACTTGGTGCATCTATGTAAATATGCGTTCTTATTTAGTACTCAACCATATTTACTTTAGCTACAGCCCATTAAATTGTTTAACAATTTAGTTTGTTCATTGCTTAGTTATTCAAAGTTTGGTGGATTGATTTGAAGAATGTCCCCACTTTTTGGAGAGTCGGCTGTTGTTTCAGGCAGGCAAAGTGCTCTCTGTGAAAAAAGGTGTAGTGCTAAAATGTTGCATTCACTTATGCGCAAATACCCTTGGAAAAGGTATTAATCCGTCTCTTCCCTGCATTTATGGGTTAAATAATGAGACAGGTTGGGTTCTATAGCCTTGGCTGGCAACCAGTCTACCGCAGGAAGTAATGGCAACCTACTGCGGGATAATGTTCTGCCCAGTCAGTCATGTCTCTTTCGAGACATGATCGCCCAAGCGTGTATCACGTATGGGATTGAACTGACTTTCAGTATTACCAGAACTAAATATTAGGGTATTTTAAAATTATTTTGCGTGGTATACTAGAATTTGATTAATTTTTGCTCATGAATATGATATACATATATATATATATATATATATATGTGTGTGTGTGTGTGTGTGTGTGTGTGTGTGTGTGTGTGTGTGCGTGCTGTTGGGTGTTCACAGAGGTTAGTGGTGTAAGAGTGTGGGTGGTGGAATATTCTTGGTATGATCCTCGCTCTCTGTATATCTGTGATCATATGGCTAGATATCAGGTGTGATGTGGTTACATAAAATGTCTAACAGCCATGACAGGGTTCACTTGATTGTGTGACCTGGAGCAGAGCCCTGTTACAAGACAGAGTCTTCCAGCAGCCACCCTCTTAATCCAGAGCAGTACTACCACCCCAGGCAACCTACAGCGGGATAATGTTCTGCCCAGTCAATCAAGTCTCTTTCAAGACATGATCTCCCAAAACGTGTATCATGTATGGCACTTAACTGACTATAAGAAGATCTTCAGTCATACTGTGCCTGTGTCCATTCTAAAATTGCACATCATTCAAAGGATAACTGAATACACATATCATGGCAAATATGTTTATCATCTGTCGTGGCGTGTGAAATTTTCAGCCTCTATGAGAGCATTATATAGTTCAACATCGTCTTCTAGGAACCTGAGTAATATCTTCTTCGTCTATGTGCCCTGTACCTACAGTACGTAGGCGATCATGGCTTTCCACGTTTCCCTATCACTGGTGGCTCTTAGCACGACTTCTCCTGTTACACCATGCAACCCTCGTTCCGTCATCCACCTGATTAGGTCCTTCAAGTATGTTATCCGTTGCTTTCTCCTGTCTTTTCCCCCTCTATCTGGCCTGTTAGTATCAGGTTCTCCAACCCCACTTCCTCATTGCATGTCCCAGGAACTTCAGCTGTCTCTTTCTGATGCTCAGTATTAATTTTCTTTTTGTTTCCATCATTTCCAAGACCTCATCATTGCTCACATGCACAGTCCATGATATTTGCAGCATCCTTCTGTAGAACCACATTTCAGTTGCTTCAAGTTTTTTCTTCATCTTTAATGATATTGTCCAACATTCAATGCCATATTGAAGAACGGGCAGCACGTAGGAATCCAGTACTCTCTTCCTTGTTTCTAGCGAAATTGTCCTGTTTCTTAATACCTTACTCTGGAATGTATTCTTAAATTTTGGCAGCTCTCTTCCATTGACTGTCGTGACGTTTCCAAAAGAAGAACTTGCAACAGCAAAAGTTGTCTTAGATAAAAACTTTCGATTTATCAGCGGTTTACTGAATACATTCTGATGACTGAGTTGTTGGTTTTCATTCTTAGAGTCTATGTCCTTCCGAATAAATACGAAGGAATGAGGTATCTTTCAGTACAAAAAAAAATTTTACCTGATTCATCGAGTTGATTTAATTTCAACCATGCAGTAAAACGCACATAACGGCGTTGTGTTTGACCGGCAGTTTGTATATTTGAACCTTCTTGATAATATACATCTTATTCTCTATCGGGTGTAATGAAAGCTTTAAAACTAATCCATGGTTCTGTAGCTTAGACTCAGCCTAAAGAATATTTATGTGAAGTTTAGTGAGAATCGGATAAAAATTGTGGATTTGTATAAAAGACATACAGACAGATAAACAGACACACACACACACACATACACACACACACAAACATCTTGCCTTTTATATATATATTATCGGTTTTCTGCACTATTGTAAGAACTGCAACCTTGAAACTTCTGAATATCGTTTCTTGTGTCTTTGTCTATGAGTGTATCAAATTTGATTAAAATCGAACCACACCTTCTAAAACACGATTTTTTCGATTATCAATTTTCGATATTTATCGGGGGTACCTCGATACAAAACCTTGCTAAGAATACGCGCAGTCGCTTATAGTACAACTGCGTACATTTTCAAGATAATCGGTTCAGCCGTTTCGGAGTCTATAGGTAACGGATACTCACACATACACAAACAGAGACACATACACACACACACAAACAAAATTCCATTTATAAATAAGTTTAGATTTGGTCTTTTGTAGGAAGGATATTTTTAACAGTTTCTTCCTTAAAAGCCTTCGGAAAATTGATCTGGCACTCACTATTCACCAAGCAGGGAGAAGTAGGATTGTATGTTCCACAAGCACTATGCATCGTTACTGTTTTTCTCAAAGAAGAAACACTTGCACCAATTTGTTGTCTTGTGCTGATTTTACTTTTGCCATTCAGTATTATTAGAATATGGCAGTGAGGAAGGCCTCTCTGATAAAATTAGATGTCATGGAATGAGCTACAGGCATAACCAGTGTATATATGTCTCATTATGATGATATTTATAAACGCACGTATCTAAGTTACTTCTCTTTTGACCTGATGTGCCATTCTGATGGGATAGGTTTATAGACATTTTGGATTACATGTATAAGTTAAAAATAAATTAGTTCAATAAGATTGTTGCATATTTCTGGTGCTTTCTGAAAACGAATGGAACACTGGGTCACCACCATTATTCCTTCTTGCTAAGTGAGTTCACCTTCAGCCTGCTTCATACTCATTCCCTGTCTTTTGAACAAGAATAAAGGCTTATCTATTATTTTACTGTTTATCATCACGTATCTGGTTCTATCAAAAAAATTATCCTTGAGACCAGAGTATAAAGCCACTCTAATCTGTGCTTGCTTATTCGTGATGAAGTTTTGACGGTGCCCTTCCATGTTGATGCAGACATCAATTATATATTAGTTGAATAATGTATGGCACTAAAACGTATGTCAGTAAAATGTGTGGCAGTAAAAACTGTTTCTTATTTCCAAACGATAATTATAAAATTGCTTCACAGTAACTTTATTGCGTACTCCTGTTTGACGTTCTTAGACATGTTTCATATTTATGTGTCAAAACTTTTTTCTTCATTTAGAAACAATATTGGATAAACCAATTGATCTAGATTTTTTTTATAACCATATCACCACAAGCAAGGGATTTTACTGCCACTGTTGAGCAGGGGGTTACATAGGAGAAAAGTTATGAGAAAGAGTGACAGGTTATGGGGGAGTCAGCAAGTGGGTAAGACAATGATGAGAATATTGATGAGATTGGAGTGGACGGAGAAAGAAAGATCAAATGGTTTATCCAATATTATTTCTAAATGAAGAAAAAAGTTTTGACACATAAATATGAAACATGTCTAAGAACGTCAAACAAGAGTACGCAATAAAGTTACTGTGCAGCAATTTTATAATTATCGTTTGGAAATATGCAATGCTGTTATTTTTTTATTTACTTGTTGGTATTATTTTCTGTTGCCGTGAAAAACAAATTATAAGTTAAGACTATATTTATTGTCTTTAAAGTAATCTTCTGTTTGCCTTTGAAATTAACTGCAAGATGGCATTTACAGAATTACTTATCTCAATTCGCGAAAATAAGATTAAAAATAAAATAAAAAAATTATTTCGAAACATTGCTTACATTTCAGTAATTAATTTCTCTTCAATAGATCACTAGAGCATAAACCTTGATTTGACTTCTCACTACAAACAAATCTCTTATCTAAGATGACTCTAGTCTCACCCTGCGTCATTGTCACGTTTTGACTCTTTACGTCCCTATCTCTCTTTCTATTTTACTCTCTATGTTTCTCTCTCTTTCTCTTTCCATACAAAATGTCCAGCTTTTTCGCCATCTCTCGAACGCTCAACACAGACTAGGTTTAATAGGATTATGATTTCAGAACAAATAATAAAGTTATAAACCTTTTTTTTAAGTGTGATATTTTTTTAATTTAATTTGCCTATGAATTCTTTTAAACTTTACGGTTTTATTTAATTTTTGTATAAATCTTGTAATTTATTAAATTTATCCCAAACACACATAGATACATAAAAAAGATTCCTATCTTGTGTTTATTAATAATATCTTATGGATATACACAAAAAATTACAGAGCTGTAGATTAGGGATATATTAGCATTGTTTGTGTTTTACTTTAAGATAGTGTCAATTTTATTTAAAGTATATTTCAAGAATTATTTAAAATTTTATTTTTTTAAATTTATTTTAAATAGAACTGTACATGTAAAATCGAAATTAAAGTGATTGTAATCGTTATTCTTATCAATAAAATTTATATATTCGTCCAAATTGACAAATCAGTCAACGCACCATAATTCCCTTTTACTTTTAATTACCCAGGTCTAACCTGACTTGGGTTTGCAGCAGCAGTCAGGGGTCATTTATGAGCAAATAGTTAAGCACCAAATTGGGGTTAAGAAACTATAAAATTATTATTTTTGTTATAGTAAAATTATCAGCAATACATTTTCATAGTAAAAAAAATGCCAGCAATATATTTTTGTAAAAAAATTAATAATCTCGCATATAAAATTAAATTTCGACATTAAATTAAACCAGGGAGAGTTGATATGATGCTAAACAACCAAAAAAAAAAAAACATCCGCACTTGTAAAGATCGAAACATTCATACATACACAAAAATTCAAATTCTTTTTAAAATACTGTGAATCGTTCAGCTTTTTAATTTATGATTTGTAATCTAATAAAAATATCACTTGGCTGCTAAAAATTAATACGGAATTTTAAAAGGTTTAAAGTTTATAAATCATTTTAATTTAAATTTTAAAAAATGAAAACAATCCTTGTTAAAAGTCACTCGGTCAGTGTCATACGTAATTGGGTGATCATGTCTCGAAAAAGACATGACTGACTGAGCAGGAGATTTTTTCGAAGTAGGTTGCCATTGCATTCTACGGTAGACTGGTTGTCAACCAAGGCTATAGAACCCAATCTGTCATGTTATCTAATCCATGGAGGGAGAAGCAATGGATTAATACCTTTCCCACGGGTATTTCCGCGTATCTGAATGCAATGAATTTAACTGGAATTCGAACTCGGTTCTTCGATTTCTCGTCCCGAGCCGATATCCACTGCACTACAACAATATATTTTATTCGTAAAAGCAAACAAATTATTGCAGTTACTACTTTGCTACAAATCAAATGTATATTCGCTTTTTTATTATTTTACGGGTTATTTTAAAATATAAATAGGTATTTATCTCATTTTAATGCAAAATTGAATCTCTTATTTCCGTCAATGACAAATTAAAAAAAAAATATTTATTAGCAGCATTATGAGAAACATCTGTGTATCGTCTTTTTCAAATTTTAAAAACAAAACTCCTGATACAAGTTTTGCTTCACACTTCAACTCTTTAAAAAACAGTCGATTTACACAAATCTTTGAACGCGCTTTTAAATTTTTCTTTATTTTCTTTTATTTTATTTACTTAAAAATAGTTTTCTTCAACTGTTTTTTTTTAACTCTTTTACTATAGGATTCATACACAGAAATACAAATTCTCTCATGGCACTTACAAAGAATATGAACAATTTAATCGCTGTGAAATTTGGCTAGAAATTAACAGACTTTATACAAACGCCTGTTATTTAGGATATTGAAATATTTTTCAACATAGAACGCCATTTTTTGAACGTCTATTTCTTTTTGTCAGAGGAAGAAAATAAATTCTGAAAATTTTAATCGTATTTATCAATTGGCCACATTATTCAAAGCTTCAAATATTTAACATTTATTGCATTAGAGGTTTTTAAACTCACTTTCTGGGAAATAAAGATGCATTTTCTATACGAAAACCAAGCATGACCATGACATTTTTGTTCAGTTATTTCTTTCTAATATATCTTTGTTTAATTGTCAAATGTTAGCCTTTAAACACAATTATCAACGCCGAGGTGGTTCAGCATCTCACAGCACACAGGCTCCTCTCGGACAAGCAATATGGTTTCCGCTTTACCAGGTCTACTGCTGATATGCTAACGGCCATCACCGAGTACATATACCAGGCACTCGACAGGAATGGCGAAGCTCGAACCGTTGCATTGGATATATCTAAGGCGTTCGACAGAGTTTGGCATGCTGGCCTTCTATGTAAACTGCGGAGCTATGGTATAACTGGACATTTGTTTGAACTAATCCAGTCATTCCTCTCTAACCGCACAATGAAGGTGGTATTAAACGGACATGCCTCTCAGAACTACCATACAAACGCAGGTGTCCCCCAAGGCTCCATCTTAGGTCCTACACTCTTCCTGATATATATTAATGATCTCCCTGATTCCATAAGAACCCAAATAGGTTTGTACGCCGATGACACCACAGTTTACTCTCGCCTCCAACAAAAATCTGGTGTAGGCGTCAAAGCTAAACTCGCAGCCGAGATAGAAAAAGACCTCCAATCCATATTGGACTGGGGTTAGAAATGGCTAGTAAATTTTAATGCTTCTAAAACGAAGCTACTGTCAATTAACCATCATCGACAATCTCACCTACCTCCCATTAGCATGGACCAGGCTTGCCTCCCAGAGAGTAAAACACTACGCCTCCTTGGTCTCACACTTTCAGCGGACCTCAAATGGAATGACTATATCGAATCCATTACTAAATCCGCTGCTATGAAAGTCGGTTCTCTGTGTAGGGCCCGGAAGTTTTCTCCGTCTAAATCTATCCTGCACATTAACAAATCTACCATCCGTCCGTGCATTGAATACTGCTGCCATATCTGGTCGGGTGCCCCTGCTGTTCTCCTCGGGCTTCTCGATAAGGTTCAGAGGAGGGTCTGTAATGTGATAGATACCGACTTGGCAGACCGCCTGCAGTCTCTCTCCCACCGGCGAGACGTGGCTTCCCTGTGTCTCTTCTATAAATACTTTCACGGCTTCTGCTCCGATGAACTTAGATCACTGGTGCCCCCTAAATACGAATTTGCACGAGATACTAGATTAGCAACTAGATCCCACCCTTTTACAGTGAAACCGATAAAATGCAGCCGTAACTTCTACTCCAACAGTTTCTTTCCTCGCACTTCCCGACTGTGGAATTCTCTTCCAAACGATTGCTTCCCCCACGGCTACAATCTCCAGGAGTTTAAATGTAAGGTCAATACACACCTCCTAACACACTAACCTGCTCCCATTCTATCAAGCACTCTTCCCATCTGCCCGACCCTCATCCTCGCTATCCTTACTCATCTGTCACCTTTCTCCTGACATTCCCTATGTCTATCCACTCCTTCTCTTTACCTTCCCCTATGTAGCCCCATGCGCAATAGTGGCAGTGGAATGCCTTGCTTGGGGTGAGATGATTAAAAAAAAAATTGCTCTTAGGTATAAGTCGGGTTGTGTTTGTATAAAACTATTTATAATTTCACAATCAAATCTTTATAAAGAGAATGTCTGTCTGCATTGCACATGTTATCTAATGTTATATCCTGTAACCTAAAAGGCTAAACCAGAACAGAATTGTAAAAGGTTTGTAACTATAATCAAATTAACAAGCTTTTAACAATCATTGCATGCATAACATGGTGCGGTAAATTCTTTGCTTTCAGTAAAACAAAATGAAAATTATGTATTTCATCAAGAAACAATGTGAAAAAACAAAATACACAAAAGTTTGATCTTGTCAGGATGGTCCACATATACAAAAACATATAAAACAAAGAGTAAAAATTTGAAACTGAATTAGCTTATCCAGTAATCAAAGGATCAACTGATGTGCGTTTTGGTGCAATGCATATTAGCTCAGAACAAGAAATAGAAAAACCGAGTTCGAATTCCAGTGGAATTCTTTGCATTCCCTTACACGCAAATAACTTTACGAAAGATATTAATCTTTTGCTTCTCCTTGCGGGTATGGTTTAAGTAGCAGGACAGGTTCGGTTCTATAACCTTAAGTTGACAACTAGTCTATCTCATAAAGTAAAAGCCAACTACTGCGGAAAATTTTCTGCCCAGTCAGTCATGTCTCTTTCGAGACATGATCGCCCAAGCGTGTATCACTTATGGCACATAACTAATTGAATCCAAGGACCGAAACCAATATTTTCTTACATTTGTTTTTGGCAATCGCCTGCATAATAATCATTGTGAAAATCTCAGATAGAAAATCTCAGGATAGAAAATTCAGTGACTGAAGAATATAATCTATTAACTCACCTACGCAATGTAATCATTCTTTCAAAAAGTAAAAGAAATTGAGGTTCCGTTTTTATTCTGTTGATACCTGATATCAGTTTATTTACAGATTAATCCAAATTTGGTATTACAAGCACATTATTAACCTGCATCTAAATGACAAGTGATATTTTATATCAACACGTGTATTGTCTAGACTGTTTTCCCCATCGATCTTTACATCGTATCTCAAGTGTTATGCTTACTTAATAAACATAGACTATTTTTAATTCCTTGATATTCTTACTTTATCTTGAGAATTATAAGGTAAATATTGAAATACTGTCACCGATCTTTTGGTTTCTCTAGTAAATGTTCTTTATTTGGTAAAAACATATTTGCCGGATGTTTATAGGTTCTGCTGACTGCAATCAGTTTTATCCCCTGCTTATAAAATTTGAAAAAAAAAAAACAACTAACAAAAATATTAATTAGCTAAAAATATAATTCTGCTTGTTCCTTCCTTAGTTAGTTACTTAGTTCGTTCGTCGGTGACGCAACTTACTCTCTGTACGAGCTTTTTTCCCCTCTATCTTTTTAAACGCTACTCTCCTCAGCCTTTCTCTCACCTTTGCCAAACGGAAAGGTAATAAAGAGTGAGAGAGTAGGAGGAGAAAGTCTATCGCATTACCATAGCAGCAGTAGGTTAAGCTGTGTTTATATGAATGTGTACTGTACAATATAGTAAAAATAGTTAGGTTTGTTGTCGTATCCCGCGACCTAATAACGAAATTTCTGGCCTCTTTTACATCTTTGGCCATTATCTCAGTTGGTTTTTTCTATTTACAATGCACACAGGAGCCTTTGAAGTAACTTTAATTAGTTTTTAAAATGTTTGATCCCGTTTAACATTTTCGAAATTTTGTCAGAAAATTTTGTTTTGATTTGAGTTAGTGGCTAAACAAACGTTACGACTGTTTTACAATGGAAACGTAATGATTGCATCACCCATTTTTTTTTCGGTGACAAACACATTAATTTGGAAATTCTCGCAAAAATCAAATAATTCTCGGATTTTAATGAAACTATCAGTACTTATTCACAAATGAATTAAAATATTTTTAAAATTATTTTTTTTCAAATCTTGATAAAAATATTTTTTTTACCTCTCCACGTAAATCCATGAAATCTTAATAAATTTTATATTGATAGCTAACTTTTGTTTTATTTGCTCAACGTAGGACTCATTAGGGAATATAAATAATCTATTTTTTTATTTTAAGTTTGCAATCATTATCCGAAAATCTTCTCCGAAAAGTAAAATAAAAAATGTAATAAAACTCTGATATAATTTAATTTCATAAGCTTTTAATTGCTGGAATAAGTAATAAATATTAAGGACATCATACCCTAAAGAACAAATTTTTTTTCGATTAATAATCAAACAATTTTTATTAAACTTTTCAATTTTAGATAGGCAATATAATCTTCAATTCTTAAATAAAAAGTCTATTTGTAATCAATTCTTTGAAGAATTTGAAAATATTTTAAAAAATTTATATATGTTATTAAATTATTTAATAATAATAATTAAAAAATGTAAATAATTTCTTTTAAAATTTTATTATTTTATAAACTTATTTTATTTATTAAGACGTTACTATCACTTGTAGTATGACAAAGTAAAATTTTTCCAGAAAATCATATCCTTCTATGGAAATTCCACAGATTCCGTTAGTTTTATATAATTCCAAGAATATATTACACAAATATTACACTCCATAAAATTGTTCAATGAGAACCAAAAGAAGAAAATACAAACGCAGATTATTTTCCATGCTGGCCTTCTATGCAAGCTACTGGGCTACGGTATAACCTGACAATTGTTTGGCCTAATCCAGTCATTCCTCTCAGATTGCACAATGAAGGTACAATTGAACGGACATGCCTCCCAATACTATCACACGAACGTGGGTGTCCCTCAAGGCTCTATTCTAGGTCCTACCCTTTTCCTTATCTACATTAACGATCTCCCCGATGTAATAAGATCCCAGTTAGACAAATACGCTGACGACACCACGCTTTACTCTCGCCTTGATCAAAGGTCTGCCGAGACCGACAAAGCAAACTTCGCTGCCGAAGCTGCTATCTATTAACCACCACAGACAATCGCTCCTACCCCCACTTAGCATGAATCAGTCTAGTCTCCCTAAAATTAAAACACTGCACCTTCTTGGGTTAACTCTCAAAACAGACCTCAAGTAGAATGACTATATAGAATCCATAGCTAAATCCGCTGCTAAGAAAGTCAGTTCTCTGTGCAGGGCCAGGAAATTTTTCCCGTCTGAAACAATCCTGCACATATATAAATCTACCATCCGACCGTGTATTGAATACTGCTGCCATATCTGGTCGGGTGCTCCAGCTATCCACGTAGGGGTCCTTGACAAAATCCAACAAAGAATCTGTAATGTGATCGGTCCCGACTTGGTAGCTCAGATACAATCACATTCTCACCGGCGCAATTTGGCTTCCTTGTGTCTCTTCTACAAATACTTTCATGGCTTCTGCTCAGATGAACTTAGCTCACTTGTATCCCTCCCTAGATGAATTTGCTCAAGCCACAAGATTAGCAACTAGGTCCCATCCTTTTACTGTGAAACCAATTAATTGTAAACGCAAATTCTACTCCATCAGCTTATTCTCTCGCACTTCCCGCCTGTGGAATTCACTGCTGTTTACTTGCTTCCCTGACAGCTACAATCGTCAAGAATTCAAATGTAAAGTCAATAGTCATCTCATATCTCACTAACTTGCATCCCCCCTCTCTCTTATGCTCCTTTCTTCGTTCACTCCATTCTCATCAATATTCTCATCTTTCTCCTACCCTCTTCCTCACATCCCCTGTAACCTGTCATTCTTTCCCATAACTTACCTCCTATGTAACCCCTTGCTCAACAGTGGCAGAAAAATGCCTTGTGGAGACACGATTATAAAAAGAAAAGTGAGCGTGATCTGTGAAAAGTGTACGTGTTGCAGATACGTATCTCATTTATGTGTTAGACGAATATAATATCTCCAAACTATTAATAACATATCGATTCTTCTGTGCTTTTTTGCTATCAGGGCTCTTCTTAATCGTTTCTTTTGCCCATAAACAGCAGGACAGAAGAACAGAGCAGTTTCAACAACACAGGCAGCACTTAAGTTAGCATCCCTCTACATATATCTAACGTTTTCCATGATTCAATGGCCAGTGGTCTGGACCATAACGAGATGTACAAATAGTCTTTCCAACATTTACTTCTTGATTTCATTCAGGCTTTAATATCGTTATTCACAAGATTCATTAATAAATGTCTTTCACTTACGCCGTTTTTTACCTTTATTGTTTTCGTCTTTCTGTTCCTTTATTCTTAATTTCTTTATTTACAGTTTCATTCATTTTTGTATTTTTCTGCTTATTTACAACTTTTCCTTCGTTTAATCCTTTCTGCTTATTTACAACTTTTTGTTCGTTTAATCCTTTCTGTTTATTTCTGACTATTACTCTGAAAAATTATGTAACGACCTCAATAAGAAATTGATTCAAATCTTTATAAATGAATCATCTCAAAAGTACAAAGGAACATTTCGCTTCATTTTAAGAAACTTGTTCAGACACTAGACACTTTACTGACCTAAATGGCTTACATTCAATCTAGCAAATGTTTTAGCTACTCTAGATGAATTCCTTCATGCCATTTTTTACTTGTTATATGAAAGTCAATAACTGCTATGAAGAAAAATTCGAACAATGCCCTTTATATTAAGGAAAACATTATCTTATTAAATACAAAAATAAATAAATAGTTAAAGATCTTAAGTGATTATAAAATAAATTTCTATAAATTTATCAAATTGTTTCTTAATTATTTTGAAATGATTATTAATTTGAGGCAAATATTTTTTCATAATGCAATTGTTTCTGTATTATTGCAATTTCAACATGATCAATCTTCTTTTTCTATGTGCCCTGTCCCTTCAGGACGTAAGCGATTATGGTTCTCCACGTCTCCCTATCCCTTGTGGCTCTTAGTATGTTTGCTCCTGTTACACCTCGCAACACCCGTTCTGTCATCCACCTGATCAGGCCCTGCAAATATGTTATCCGCTGTCTTCCTCTGTCTCTCTTACCTTCTATCTGGCCAGTCAGTATCACGTTCTCCAAGCTCTCCTTCCTTATTGCATGTTCCAGGAACTTCAGTTGTCTCTTCCTGATGGTCAGTATTAATTTCCTTTTTGTTGCCATTCTTTCCAACACCTCATCGTTGCTTGCATGCTTAGTGCACGATATCCGCAGCATCCTTCTGTAGAACCACATTTCCGCTGCTTCAATTTTTGTCCTCATTTTCAATGATATTGTCCAGCATTCACTACCATACTGAAGAACTGACATCACATAGCAATCCAGCACGCTTTTCTGTTTCTAGTGAAAATTTCCTATGTGTTAGTATTTTACTCAACTTCTGGAACGCGTCCTTTGCCATGCCAATTCGCCTTCGAATCTCTATGTCACACCTTCCATCTCCTGTTAGAACACTTCCTAGGTATTTCAATTTTTGTGCTTGTTTGATTCTGATATCCCCCACTTATATTTGACATTTTGGGTTGCACCTTTTGCAGATGACCATGCATTCAGTTTTCTTAAAGTTTATTTGTAGTTCTTTTTTGTCACTCTCCACCGATACCTTCAATCTACAAAGTATTATTTAAGTAGTGTAGATAGGAAATAATGAATATTAGATGAAGGGTGACGAACTGAGGAAAACAATATAAATAAGATGAAATGAATACTTTTATTATTGTAGTGATTGTTGTAGTGTTTCTGTATATTTTTAGATATAATCTTAGCGGAAGTATTGCATGGAGTTTTATCATGACTATATGTTTTGATTTGATTGAATAACTCTTATTTAATGCTATATAAAACTTATTTTTTAATATAAAATATATAAATAGCTTTAGGTATTATTTTTATTTTGCTAGGGTATTTAATATGAAGGAATAAAGTGAGAATATTTTTTGCACTACATTTTTTTTTTCATGCTAGTACGGCATACCGATGGCAACGCTATTCAGAGGATATTATAGGGAGACAAAGAGGAATATTTTTTGGCCGATTCTGCAAACATTTTGCGTGAAATTCATGGTTGTGAAAAGAATGAGAGATTACTTAATTTGGAAGTCGGTTAGCAACAAGGATATTATCTTATCTATAATATAAACATTTTATTACCGGTTTGTATGAATCAAAAATATTTTCAAGGAAAGATCAAGTAACTGTTCATATTAAAGAAAACAAAATAACCAGAAATTAAAAATATAAGAAAAATTAGATTTTTTTTATAAGTGTTTCACCCCGAGCAAGGCATTTCACTGCCACTACTGCGCAGGGGGCTACATAGAGTGGAGGAAGGATGGTTAAATATAGGAAATGTCAGAGGGTGGGTGATAGGCGGGTAAGGATACCGAGAATGAGGGTTGGGTAGATGAGAGTATTTGTTCTGAGGATAACTTGAAGTTAGTGTGATAGAAGGTGTCTATTGACCATACATTTAAACACCTGGAGATTGTAGATGTCGGGAAAGCAGACTTGTGGAAGGGAATTCCACTAGGCGGGAAGCGCGAGAAAAGAAGCTGTTGGAGTAGAAATTACGGTGACATCTTATCTGTTTAATTGTAAAAGGGTGGGACCTAGTTGCTACTCTAGTATCTCGTGCAAATTCGTGCTTAGGCGGCACCAATGATCTAAGTTCATCGGAGCAGAAGCCATGAAAGTACATTTAGAAGAGGCACAGGGAAGCCACATCACGCCGGTGAGAGAGTGGATGCAGCCGGTCTGCCAAGTCACTATCAACCACGTTACAGATTCTCCTTTGTATTTTGTCAAGAAGCCCAAGGAGAGTAGCAGGGGCACCGACCAGATATAGCAACAGTATTCAATAAATGGGCGGATCGTAGATTTGTATATGTGCAGGAAAGATTCAGGCGGGAAAAACTTCCGGACCCTGCACAGAGAGCCGATTTTCATAGCGGCAGGCTTGGCAATGGATTCAATATAGTCATTCCATTTGAGGTCCGCCGAAAGTGTAAAGAAGAAAAAGAAAGAATTGATCTTAATTCTCAGATGTGCCAGATTTGTGTGTATTTACTCGTGACCTAAGTGTCATTTATTTTCACCGGGTTAAAATATCAAGATTTTCGATGCCGATTCTCAAGGCAGATAAGTTGTTCGACCTGAGAGATTGGGACAACAAAATCTTCCTCACCAATTTCTTTACTTTAGACAATATCAATATCTAATCTAATCTATCTAAACTTATTTATTAATCGAACTTTGTGTGTGTGTGTGTGTGTGTGTGTCTGTGTGTGTGTGTATCCGTTACCTATAGACTCCGAAACGGCTGAACCGATTTTCTTGAAAATTTACACAGTTGTATAACAAGCGTCTGCGAGAGTTCTTAGCTAGGTTTTGTGTCCAGGTATCTTCGATAAATATTGAAAATCGATAATTGAAAAAATCGGGTTATTGAAGGAGTGGTCCGATTTTAATCAAATTTGATACACTCATAGTCAAAGACATAAGAAACGATATTCAGAAGTTTCAAGGTTGCAGTTCTTACAATAGTGCAGAAAATTGATTATATATATATATATATATATATATATATATATAAGGCAAGATGTTTGTGTGTGTGTTTGTTTATCTGTCTGTATGTCCTTTATACAAATCCACAATTTTTATCCGATTCTCATCAAACTTCACACAAATATTCTTTAGGCTGAGTCTGAGCTGCAGGACCATGGATTAGTTTTAAAGCTTTCATTACACCCGAGCAACGCCGGGCTATACTGGTAGTATAAGAGTATATGAGAGAAGAAAAACGGAAAATAGACTTTGGTAATTTATTTCTGACTTGTTTTCGTTGAACTGTTCAGTACCGATGTTAGTTAATCAGTTATTTTCTACTTGATGGGCGAAAATAGTTAAAACATTTTCCTCTCAGTTTTGTAAATGATCCGTATTTATGAAAATTCTTTTAAAAATATAACTTATAAAATTGAACAAATATTGTATATTATAGATGGCAACTCAACTAGTTACTTAAAATGATATGTGTTAATATATTGCATCCCTGTAATTTACACGATAATAACGAGTGAAATATTTAAGTCTACGTACCAAATCAATGAAGCTAATTTGAGGAAGGAATTTGATTTAAAACCAAATCTAACAGCCGTTCATGTTAGTGATAATTTTTGCACATGTAAAAGTTGCCATATCCACGTGCGTAAAAAAAACCAATAACATTCTATAAGAGAAGCCAAGTTGAACTTTGAAAGTACATTAGAAAAATCCCATTTGAATTAACTACAAATAAAAATTAAATGTATTTATCGTAATACGTTTGGGTGTGTATGAGAAAAAATATATATATAGAGAGAGTCACATACGCAGAGAGAGAGAGAGAGAGAGAGATAAAACAGAAAGAATAAAAGAGAAAATAGACGTAATTTATTCTTAAAATAAAGCCAATCCTAAGAGTTACAAAAAGTGTCTTGTCTTTCGATAATTGTGTGTGCAATAATATATTTTGGGAGAGAAGAATATGAAGTGGAATTTAATGATTCATTGTAACTCAACGTGCGTTGTGGTGCAGTGGATATCGAATCGGAACGACAAATCGGGGAGCCGAGTTCTATTTCCACTTGCATTCACTTACGCACAAATACCATTCGGAAAGGTATTAACCCGTCTCTTCCTTCCAGTTATGGATTAAATAATAGGACAGATTGGGTTCTATAGTCTTAGCTGGCAACCAGTTTAACGCAGAAAGCAATGGCAACCTACTGCGGGATAATCTTCTACCCAGTCAATCATGTGTCTTTCGAGACATGATAGCCCAAAGCGTGTATCACTTTAAATAAGATGACATATTGGGTTCTATAGCCCTGGCTGGCAACAAGTCTACCGTAGTAAGCAATGGCAACCTACTACTTTTCTTATACTCAGTCAGTCATGTTTCTTTCGTGACATGATCTCCCAAAGCGTGTATCACGTATGGCACTTTAAATAAGAGGACATATTGGGTTCTATAGCCCTGAGTGACACGAAGTCTACCGCAGAAAGTAATGGTAACCTATTACGGGATAATCTTTTACTCAGTCAGTCATGTTTCTTTCGAGACATGATCACCCAAAGCATGTATCATGTATGGCCCTTAAATTACTGACTGTAACTCAAACCAGACGAATGTGTTTTGTAGAAACCCGTGTTTTGTGGTGAAATGAAACGCAAGTTTTTTTTTTTTTTCAGTTAGATATATTTTCTGCCTTTTTCTTTATCTTTTTAACGACAAAAACTTTTTAGGTTCTCAAACGTAAACAAATAAGAACAGTGTGCAAATGCTATGGAGTTAAATTAAATAAAATAAAATAATGGATATAACAATGTTTAAATGATAGGACGTCACTGGTGTCAGTTCTCGTGTTTTAACTTCTTTAAATATCGTGAAAAGAAGAAAAAAAATGTAAAATAATACTTGAAAATGTAAAAATAAAAAATAAAAAATTGGCAAATCCACAAATTGTGGACAGATTTTGCGAGGAGCTATTTTCTTAGAAGACACTGAGACTCCGAGGAAGGCGAATGGCAGGCGCCCAAGAGAGCGGTCGGCCAAAGGGCCGACCTTACTTTTTATAGATGCATACATTCCAATATCTGCTTATGGAAGAAAGAAAAAATATAATTTTTCATAATATGTTCTTAAACTGAGGGGAGCTAAAGTCCTCCAACGGGAAACACGCAGACCTTTTGAAGTTTTCTATTCAAAGGGTTATTTTGCGAAAATATTTTCTTTTAGAAATGCATAAATAAATATAAATATTGATGTGTATCTGTTAGCGGACAGATATTTTAGAATAGAGAACGTAGATATGCGTAAATATATACAAACGTGGTTCATTTATTTAATCTCTTTCTAGCAATTTGTAAATGCATTACAAAGTACATATATTATTGATAGACATTCCCTTAGATGCATATTCATACGAATATAAATGTATATAATTCCACAGTGTGTGCCTTGAGAGAAAGGTAATGATGCGATTCTTTTAATGTCTGAGAATCATACTCTACCAATACCCAGAGATATAAATAATCACCCCAGACATAGAGGCATGCACACACCTTTACGAACCGTACAGACATTCTCAAGAATTTTAAGACGCTGAACGCTATTAAGTTTTGCTACTTACTTCGCTTGGATTAGTATAAAGAACCGTGAGAATCGAACTCAATAATCAATCAGACTAGCTCGCAAACTCTTACCCCATGCCGAGGTAATCTCGACAAGTGAACCACTATCTTAACCTCGTTTTTGTGGTTATTCAGGTAAGTGTCATACGTGATACACATTTGAGCGATCATGTCTCCAAAGAGACATGACTGACTGGGCAGAAGATTATTCCATAGTAGGTTGCCATTGCTTTCTGCGGTAGACTGATTGCCGACCAAGGCTATAGAACCCAATCTATCCTATTATTTAACCCATAACTGGAGGGAAGAAAGAGATTAATACCTTTCCCAAGGGTATTTGTGCGTAAGTGAATGCAAGGAATGCAACAGGAATTCGAACTCGGCTACCCGAATTGTCGTTCCGAGTCGTTATCCATTGCACCACAACGCACATCCGTTGTGATTATTGCTTTCGTAAAAACGTATGTTTTGTGTATTTTATTTCATGGCTGTATGTAAGCGAACGCACGCACACATACACACGCATATATACTTTATGTTAATATTTTTAGTAATAATAGTACGAGTTTGCTAGCTAACTAGAACGAGACAACCCATTCAGTTAAGCAACGCCTCATAATATAAGTAGTGGTCTATTTATGGGATATTTAATAAGCACTAAGGCACAAGTAGAGACAAGCACGTATATTTCTTTTCCTTTTTTTCATTTATTTGAAAGACATCCAAAAAGACTACCTTTAAGAACTGATACAATAATAGCCTTATTGATTCAGCCAGGATGACTCAGGTAAAAATCTAGAAATGATAACTTTTTTTTATTAATCGAAATGTACAAAAATAATGATAAAATTAATTATCTTGACCAAATACAAGAAAAATAGGGACTTTAAACACGACTTTTTTATATGATTTTTCATGAAAGTCAGCGCAAAATCTTCGTATTTTGTTTTGATTATTTTACATGAGTTGGAATATTGCATCATCTTTGATTTGGTTTTCACTTAGGCATCTCGCTTTTCAGGCAGCTTAACTGCGGAGAAATAAAAACATCCCGATTTCAAATAAATATATTCATGATCTGGCTAGTAAATAACGTTTTTATGTATCACAGTAAAAATAGATTATGAGATAATAATAATAATAATAATAATAATAATAATAATAAAGTCTTTTCACTAGGAACTTTCAGGCAAATATACATAATAATGTGGATCCAAAATGCAGGTTCTGTGATAAACACCAAGGAACAATAGACCATCTAATCTCAGGTTGTTCTGTACTTGCCCCAAATGAATATAAAAATCGTCACGATAGAGTAGAGCAATATTTACATTGGACAATTTGATTTTGTTTTCACTTAGGCATCTCGCTTTTCAGGCAGCTTAACTGCGGAGAAATAAAAACATCCCGATTTCAAATAAATATATTCATAATCTGGCTAGTAAATAACGTTTTTATGTATCAAAGTAAAAATAGATTATGAGATAATAATAATAATAATAATAATAATAATAATAATAATAATAATAATAAAAAATACAAATAGAAATAAAAAGTCCAGTATGGCTCTTCCAGTGGATAAACAGGGAGCCCGTCCTTCAGGAGGGAACCTACCTGAGGTCGAAAAATCTGCCATAGGAACAAACTCCTACACAAAGAATGAATCTTCAGGTCCCCACAACCAGGATAATCCTAACGATGGTCCTGAAAATTCACCAGCTAGATCTACAACCGTATATTTAAAGAAAGAAAAAATAAAATGGTCTCGTGAGGAGTACAAAGTCGTTATGACTGCATTTCATGAAGCGTTACTCAAACCTCAAAAAAACGTGACTCGCCAAACATATGACATTTGGCGTGAAAAAGTTGGTCAAGCAAATAGAAAGTATATTGACGAAAATAAATTAGCCAATGTACGTAGGTACATTATTCGTAATAACCGACTGACAGAGGCTGAAATCAATGAAATTAAAAGAATTGTAACAAGAAGAGACAAATCAACAAAATATGAAAAGAAACCGGAATCAGAAATAAAAAGTAATAACATCAAACAAGCCACAGGTCATAATGTAGAAACCGTGAAACACGCAAATCACTGCGAAGATAATGCTGTAAGTTTAAAAGTTCTGGAAAGGTGTGATCTGAGTCAGTTAAAAGACAAAAATAAAACGAGTTCAGAACACATCGAAGATAATTATTTGACGGAAAATAAGAACAATATACAGGAAGCCAAGATAGAAATAAAAAACCATCTAAGTCAAATACAAAATATTACAATGGAGGAACGTGAAAAGCTCCCAAAATTACAACCAACAAAACATAACCTCCGTACTATTAAACTCTACAATGCAGCACTGAAATCAATACTAAATGAAGACCCTCATACAAATCTTAACGAAATAATATATGCATCAGCAACAGCAGCAACAAAAAACTTAAATATCAAAATAAAAACAAGGCAGTCTCGTAGACGTGAAGATCCAATTTGGAAAAGAAAAATAGAAAAAGAAATCTAACAACTTAGAAGTGAATTATCAATACTGGATGAACTGAGTAGAGGAAGAAATGTAAGAACTAGGAAAAGCAGAAGAGCCGAAAGAAAATATAACATCAGGAATGAAAATGAAGTCTTATCAAATAAAGAAAAAATAAAGCAAAAAATCCAACTGAAGGCTCAAAGAATAAGACGCTATGAGAAAAGAGCAAGATTTTACAGACAAAACAAGATTTTTCAGACTGATACAAAGAGATTTTACAGGGAAATAGGTAAAAAAAGAATTGAAGTCACTGTACCCCCCAGAATGGAAGAAGTCACACAGTTCTGGGAAAAGATATGGGCTTGCCCTAAAGAACTTAGCAAGGAAGTACATTGGATTACGCAAGAGATAGAACGAATGAAAAATAAACCCGAACAGACATGGTCTGGAATTACAGAAGATGATGTTAAATATGCACTAAAAAAAGCACACAATTGGAAATTCCCAGGTATAGATAGAATTCCTAACTTTTGGCTATACTATTTAAATGCAGCACATAAAAAACTAGCCAAAGAACTTCAAGAAATGGTTGACGATCCCACTAAAATTCCTGCATGGATGACCAAAGGAATTACATTTCTTCTACCCAAGAATGGTGACACAAACAACCCGAAAAACTACAGACCAATTACATGTCTTCCGACAACATATAAACTATTAACATCTATTTTAACAAAACAGACATATTTATTCTTAGAAAGAAATGACATGATACCGCTTGAACAAAAAGGGTGCAAACGTGGCTGTTATGGTTGTAAAGACCAATTGCTGATTAACAAAATGATCCTGGAAAACTGCTACAGTACAAAGAAAAATCTTAGTACAGCCTGCATAGACTATCGAAAGGCATTCGATAGTGTGCCACATGACTGGATTTTAAAGACTTTAAATATATACAAGATATCACCCGTCATCATCAATTTCATCAAACAGTGCATGTCTATATGGAAAACAACCCTTTACCTCAATCATATAAATGGAACCTATAAGTCTGATGAAATAAACATCAAAAGAGGTATATTTCAAGGTGATTCTTTATCTCCCTTACTATTCTGCATATCATTAATAGCACTAACCAGTCAACTTAATAAGACAGAATGTGGTTATAAAATAGGACAAAAGAAAATAAGCCATCTATTTTACATGGATGACTTGAAGTTATATGCTAAGAATGATAATGAGCTGGAAGGTCTTCTGCAAACTGTAAAATGCTTCAGCGAAGACATTGGAATGAAATTTAATTTGAATAAATGTGCTAAAGCTACAGTTTTACGTGGATCAATACAAGAAACATCCTCAATTAGCCTAGACCCTGCTGTAACAATAAAAGAATTGAAACCAGAAGAAGCTTATAAATACCTAGGTGTAAATGAGAGTGAAAACATTCACCATAAAAAAATGAAAGAAATAGTGCGTAAAGAGTACTATAGAAGGATACGAATGATATTAAAAACTGAATTAAATTCACAGAACAGAGTTATGGCCATTAATAGCCTTGCAATCCCAGTTGTCCAATATAGCTTTAACATCTTAAACTGGACTCTAAACGACATCAGGCGAATGGATGCTAAAACAAGAAAGCTTCTTTCTAAGCACAAGATGCATCATCCAAAGGCTGATGTAGACCGTCTATACATACCCCGTAAAGAAGGTGGAAGAGGTCTTATTCAGCTGGAATTGTCATACAAGACAACAACTATTGGCTTACTAACATACATAGAAACAACAAAGGATTGGATGATACATTTAGTAAGGCAACATGAAGAAAGAAAGAAAAAATATTCAATAATAAAAGAAGGCAGTAAATACAAACAAGATTTACAGTTAGTAGATTCTGTAGAAAAGCAGAACGGAAGCCAAGAGCCGGCTATTGCGGCAAAGAATATGAAAATGAAAGCCAAAGATAAAGCTCTTGAACAGATGAAACAGCGCTGGCAAGACAAACCTCTGCATGGCCGATATCCAGTACGTGCCAATAAATCCAATGTTGACAAAGTTAATACTCATCGATGGTTACGTGCATCTGGATTAAAGTCTGAAACTGAAGGCTTTATACTTGCAGCACAAGACCAAAGTCTTTTCACGAGAAACTTTCAGGCAAATATTATGCATAATAATATGGATCCAAAATGCAGGTTTTGTGATAAACACCAAGAAACAATAGACCACCTAATCTCAGGCTGTTCTGTGCTTGCCCCAAATGAATATAAAAATCGCCACGATAGAGTTGGGCAATATTTACATTGGGCAATATGCAAACATTATGGAAAAGCTGTAGCTGGTATGAACATCACCCAGCACCGGTTACAGAAATAAAAGATGTAACCATTCTATGGGATTACACCATCTACACAGACAGAAAAATTGAAGCAAACAGGCCAGACATTGTTGTTATAAACCAGAAGGAGAAAACTTGTCTATTAATTGACATGGCTTGTCCAGCGGATTGTAACATAGCAATCAAGGAATTTGAAAAACTGTCAAAATATAAAGACCTGGAAATTGAAATAGAAAAAATGTGGAAATTGAAAACAAGAGTTGTGCCAGTGATAGTAGGTGCACTTGGAATGATAAAAAATGGAACAAAACAACACATTGAAAGAATCCCTGGAAACCCCAGCTTAAGAGATATACAAAAAATTGTCTTATTAAGTACAGCCCACACACTAAGGAAAATTTTATCTATGTAATGCCGGAGATGATAGGGAAGATAGAAAAACATGAAATGGAGCCATAACAACACGCCACTACCTGCCTTAGGTCTCCCCGCAGACTTGGTTGGTAGTGAGACCAAAGCAGAAATCGAAATATGATGAAAAATGACATAATAATAATAAAGTCTTTTCACTAGGAACTTTCAGGCAAATATACATAATAATGTGGATCCAAAATGCAGGTTCTGTGATAAACACCAAGGAACAATAGACCATCTAATCTCAGGTTGTTCTGTACTTGCCCCAAATGAATATAAAAATCGTCACGATAGAGTAGAGCAATATTTACATTGGACAATTTGCAGACACCATGGAAAATCTGTAAACAAACACTAGTATGAACATCTCCCAGCACCGGTTACAGAAATAGATGTCACCATTCTCTGGGATTATACCATCTACACAGACAGAAAAATTGAAGCAAATAGGCCGGACATTATTGTTAAAAACCAGAAAGAGAAAACTTGTCTATTAATTGATATGACTTGTCCAGCGGATTGTAACATAGCAATCAAGAAATTCGAAAAACTGTCAAAATATAAAGACCTGGAAATTGAAATAGAACAAATGTGGAAATGGAGTTGTGCCAGTGATAGTAGGTGCACTTGGAATGATAAAAAATGGAACAAAACAACACATTGAAAGAATCCCTGGAAACCCCAGCTTAAGAGATATACAAAAAATTGTCTTATTAAGTACAGCCCACACACTAAGGAAAACTTTATCTATGTAATGCTGGAGATGATAGGGAAGATAGAAAAACATGAAATGGAGCCATAAAAACACGCCACGACCTGCCTTAGATTATTCTGCAGACTTGGTAGGTAGTGCGACCATAGCAGAAATAGGAGTATTGAATCTGAAATACTATGATTATTTCTGATTTTTGACAGTAGATCGATTTGAACTAAATTTCAGATCTGTCTCCTGTCGAATGTCTGAAGTAGACATGATTCCGGATTCTGTAATTTTCAGAGGAAATCTTGATTATGTTTTTAATGTTTTGCAATTTTTACTTTGTAGTCTAGGAGCGCAATCATACCCACAAATTAACACAGCAAACGAGATGGGATCAAATAAATAATTCTTCTTGATCTCAATGTTTTAGAGTATCAGAACTATTTTTCCTGATTTCTCCCTTAGAAGGGAATCTCTACAGGAATATGTAAACAAGTCCGTTCATTTTTCTGCTATCGTATCCAAACTAGATCCCTACAAGACATGCGAACTTGGTGGTATGCCTACAACTCTCCCAAAGAAATGTAACTCTGAAGTGGCTTCTATCCTATCCAAACTTTGAAATAAATACTCTGATGCTTCTTGACTTCCAGGGTGTTAAAAATTTTCTTCTGTAGTTCCATTCTGTAATATTCCTCGCATTATTCTCATAATATCATTTTACTTCTTTTTAACAAAGTAGTAGTGGATCTAATCAACTCTGAATTGGTTAAGCACGGCTTTTTTCCCAAATATGGCCTTCGTTTCTGTAGCAAAACAGACAACGTGTTTACTGTTATTACTGAATTTGTCTATCAAGATCTAGATACGAACGACGAAGCTAGTGTGGTTTCCCATGCTCACTTTCTTCATAAGCACAAGGACTATGATATATCTGGCCGAGTATTTGATTTGATCTATTTTTTCGTAACAAATTGTTCAATGAAGGTGGCGCTGAACGGTCACGTCTCTTGATCTTTTCGTACTAATGCTCTATCCTATCTATATCGTCAAAGATATTTCCGATGTAATCAGTTGTCAGAAGCTCTCAAAAACGAGCTCCAACCAGTTGTTAAAGTAGGGCAAGGAATGGTTTGTAAAATATAACGTCTCCAAAACAAAACTTTTAATCATCATAGGGCAGCATTTTTATCTTCCATCAGCATGAGTAATGCTAACCTTCAGATGAACAACTTATGGAGCCTACTTGGTTTCTCTTTTTCCACCAGCAGGAAGTGGAATCATTATATTGACTCAATTGCTAAGTCTTCTGCCACGAAGGTGCCGTACCAGACATGTTTTTTTTTTTCACTAGAATTCATCTTGCACATTTCTAAATCTACCACTCGTCGGTTCAGTGAATATTTCTGCTATATCTGGGGCGGTGCTCCAGCTATATATCACAAGATTTTGTAATGTTGTAGGTCTTGAGCTAATATCTAGCCTTCAATCACTCTTCACCGCCGTGAATTGGGTTCCCTCTGACTTTTAAATAAAAATTCTCATGTCAATTGTTCTAATGAGCTTGCTACATTGGTACCTCGACCGCATGAATTTAAGTGTAATTCTAGATTGGCAACAAGGGATCATCGTTTTACAGTTGAAATAGCTACCGTAATTGCTAGTCTTATATTTTATTTTCTGGCACTTCATGCCTCTGAAACTCTCTTCTAGTTTCTTGCTTTCCTACTACTTATATTTTCAAAAATTTTAATACAACGTCAATCGCCATCCTCTGTCGTCCTGATGCCTGTTCTTTTAATGTTTTTTTATTTCCTAAATAATGCCATTAACGTTTTACTTAAGGTGAAATGAATAAAGCAATGATGTTTTTAAGGTAACTTATGCTTTATGCTACTCATGATTGATTAAAAACTAGCAAACGGTCATTTGATAAGGTATTTTGGGGGGCGCTCTGCGATTTTCGGGGGATCGGCTGCTGTTCTTACAACAAAAGCATTTAGTGCCATTATTGTCCATTTGTTTATACCAACATTTACTCAGATCTCGTTGAGAATACTGTCACAAAGGAACTGCACATCCATTTTTATTTTGTAAGTATAATATACTCAGTAATTCATTCAGTGAAATGTCCTCATAAAAATTTTTTTCAATTTATTTTCATGTTGAATTCTAATGAAAACTTTATAATACCAGAAAAAATGCATGTACACTGATGACTATCATTGAGTATACTTAAGATGTTTTTTTTTTTAATAATCATTTTACCCCAAGCAAGGCAGGACAGCACTGGTGCTCAATAGGTTGCAGAGAGAGAAAAAAGTGGTACAAGAGATGCCGAAGAAAGGATGAGAGATGGATGGGATTTAGGGAGGTGGATGGTATTTGGGGACGTAGATGAGATTTATGCAGGTAGAAGATGGAAGTTAACTTTAAACTTTTAGGGGTTGGAGCTATCAAGGAAGCAAGTAAACGAAAAGGGTGTTCCGCAGGTGAGAAGTGCGAGAAAAGGAAGTGCCAAAAAATTTTATTCGTATTCTGGACGCGTAGCCAACCAATCTAAAAGAATTGTGGGATGCCATAATAATTGCATGAAACTGAATTTTGAAAGAGTACACTACCGTCCATAATTATTAGGTCACCTCAGTATTTTAAAAAATGTTGTATTTCATACTATCTTTTAGTACTTATTGCCAAGTGAATAATTGTAAATGAAAATAGAATGGTTCTTTTGTTAATACAGCACAATAACATGTGCATCAAATGAATTTATAAATATTTAATAGTCACCTATATTGCTGTTTCATCAATGAAAGAATAAAGAAAGTTTAGGTTGATTTGGACCAGTTCATCTTTACTTTCTTGCCTTGTAAAATTTTGCAAAGTAATAATAACAAATTTATTTTCATTTGGCAATAAATACTAAAAAAATATTATGAAATACATAATTTCTTTTAAAAAAACTGGGGTGGTCTAATAATTTTGGCCGGTAGCGTACATAAGCTGAATTCATTATAAGAAGAATTGAGATGGTTCTCAAATGAAAATGGACGTCAGCTAGGTACTAGAAGAATATACCAAATAAATCGAACGGTAAGTGTATATATGTGTATACATGCATGATTCCCATGTTCTGATCGCCTTTGCTGTGAAATATGTTTGAATACAAATATATTCCAACTATTATTTTAGTTCTTACAGCAGGAATTCCTTTTATACGTAGAAAACCAGATTGCAAGAATGAATAAATACACATGTTCTCAAATTTATAAATCAGACCCTTTATTTGCATCGACACAGATTTATAATAATATATATATGTATAATAATGAACGTGCGTTTTTGGTGTAAAGCGAATCATGTTTTTGGATTATAGGCAATATTAATCCATTATATTCCGAATTAAAAGTAATAGTGATATTGCCAATGGAGATATCGTAAAAGTTGTCCTATATTTTTAAAAGATTAAATTTATTTAAACTTTCATAAAAAATGAGAATACGCTTGCTTTCTGTTGTCCTATGTAATATAAATGTGTCTGTAAAATTCCTCCTTATGAAAAAATATAAAATATTAAATAACGTTCAAATTAAGGAATGAAATATGTTTTACGCTTCTTTCTCTTATTTTCTGCTGCCTTCTACCATTTCAATTCCTTTTTCGCTTTTGTGAAATTGTTTTTTCAGAATTTTCATATATACTCAAATGTACTGTATTTCCAGCCCTACTCCTGGTTTTTACACATTTTACATTTTCCGAATTCTTTAGAGAAGTTAATCGGCCAGCGATTTCCATACGTACATTTCGAATTAAATTGCAAAATACATTGTTCGTGTCTTTGTTTCTCTCATTTCTTTTTACGAAGGAAACTCTTAGCATTAAGTTTACATTTGATAAATGAACGAATGAAAGGACGGTCGAAGAAATGTTTATAAATATCAATTCCTGGAGACAAATCATAAATTCTCAGCTGAGCCACACTTTTCCTTTTACTCGTTTGTTCCCTATATATTCTTGTTCTTTTCCTTCATATGTTCTAGCGATCTGTTTTCTTTTGATGTCACTGAAGCTACTCTTATTAATGTGACAAATTATCGTCGTTTATATTTCTCCTTTTCTTTTCATAGTTTTATCTGTCGGTTCTAGTTTCAAACTTTACTTGTCAAGCTCATTTTCTGTTGGTTATTCTTTGTTTACATCTTTCTTCTTTTTTAACTGCATCCTTAATTTGAACGAACCTTTTAGCTTAAATTTCAGTTTCGCTTACATCATTTGTTTTCTGGATGAAGTGCGTCTGATTTTATATAGATTTTATTCTAACTTACAGTTGCCCATGCTGTTCAAATATTATTGCATCTTCATTTCTTTTACCTTATTTCCCAATATAAAAGCTTTTTTTCTTTTATTTCACTATTCAAAATGTTGTCTATATTCTTAATTAAATATATATATATATATATATATATATATATATATATATAATGGCAGTATATCCCGGCGTTGCTCGGGTGTAACGCAATCTTTAAAACTAATCCATGGTCCTGGAGCTCAGACTCTTTGGACGTTGGCACGAAAGACTAAAAAGCAATAGTTGTTACCAGTTAAAGCGAAACTGTAGACTGAAAGAAAAATGAATGGATGTAAGTCAAATTTTGATTTCCTGGTATCGATATCAAATAAGATTTTTTCGTCGTAAACTGAATTTTGAAGGCTAAATAAGTTCTCTGAGTAAATGGTATCATGGCTGAGACTAAGAACTACAATTGTACCTACTTAGAGTCAAACCCGAAGCAAAAACTAAAATAAAAGGGCTGAAAAAATACAGACATACAGGCAGATAAACAGGCACACACACAAACATCTTGCCTTATATATATATATATATATATATATATATATATATATTATCGATTTTCTGCACTATTGTTAGAACTGCAACCTTGAAATTTTTCTATGAGGGTATCAAATTTGATTAAAATCGGACCACTCCTTCTATAACTCGATTTTTCGATTAACGATTTTCGATATTTATCGGGGGTACCTTGACACAAAACCTAGCTAAAAACTCTCGCAGACGTTTATAGTACAACTGTGTAAATTTTCAAGAAAACCGGTTCAGCCGTTTCGGTGTCTAAAGGTAACGGGGACACACACACGCACACACACACACACACACACACACACACACACACACACACACACACACACACATACACATACAGACAAAATTCCATTTATAAATAAGTTTAGATTAGATTTATATAATTTTTTTTCATGAAACATTTAGTATCCCAATGATAACGTAAAAACTTTTAGACCAAAAAGAGTCGACCCTCTTCAATATTGAATATTACTTGCATAGATATGCGTTGTGGTGCAGTGGATATCGGCTCTGAATTATAAATCGTGGAGCCGAGTTCGAATTCCAGTTGAATAGAACCAGGAATTCGAGATTTATGCACAGAAGGAAATATTAAAAACTCTAAAAATGCAAAAGTATGGATACGTATGCTTTATAGAATATATAAAATACATTGATAAAGTACATCACAAAGAATTGTTGAAACTGTTAGGTAAGCTTGATGTATTTTGAAATAATTTATTGATGTGTTTATGGGAATAAACAAGAATTTATACTCGAAGCAGACCATTTCTAATTGGATAAAAATGGATTCAGTAAATATGCAATGATATTAGATATGCAGATAACGCAGCGTTGATAAAAGATAGAGAAATGAAAACTACAGAAACATCTAGAAAAGAAACAAAGAAATGATTAATCATCAATTGTAAGAAGACATAATATATGTTGTTTAAAAAAAAAGGAACTGTTATGTAATATCGGTTTCCCTATACGGTAGTGAATGCTGGGCAAATCCCTCATAAATAAAACACAGACTTGAAGAACAGAAATGTGTTTCTACAAGAAGATACGATTGACCGAATATTTGATGTTTAGAGAAAACGAAAATAAAATAAAATAAAAGATTTACACTTATGCTTAACAACAGAAAGAGACGGTTTAAGCTTTTTGGGTGTATAATGAACATGTGGATTGTGGTGCAGTGGATATCGACTCGGAACAACAAATCGGGGAGCCGAGTTCGAATTCCGGTTGTATTCCTTGCATTCACTTGTGCACAAGTACCTCTGGGAAAAAGTATTATTCGCTCTTCCCTCCAGTTATGGGATAAGTAATAGGACAGATTAGATTTTATAGCCTTGGTCGGTAACCAGTCTACCGCAGAAAGTAATGGCAAACTGCTGAGGGATAATCTGCCCAGTCAGTCATTCGGAACAACAAATCGGGGAACCGAGTTCGAATTCCGGTTGTATCCCTTGCATTCACTTACCCTTGGAAACGGTATTAATCTGTCTCTCTCCTTTAGTTATGAGTTAAGTAATAGGATAGACTGAGTTCTATAGCTTTGGTCAGCAACCAGTCTACCGCAAAAAGCAATGGCAACCTGCTGAGGGATAATCATCTCTCAAGTCAGTCATTCGGATCGGCAAATCGGGAAGCCGAGTTCGAATTCTAGTTGAATTCCTTGCTTTCACTTACACACAAGTACCCTTGGGAAAGGTATTAATCTGTCTCTTCCCTTCAGTTATGGATTAAATAATAGGACAGATTGAGTTCTATAGGCTATATACGCTATATCCTTTGGTAATACATACAAACACATACAGAAATAAATAATAATTTGAAAATCAACAAAAAACTCTATACAAATATAAAAAACGGTCTAATTATTTCTATCCAACAGTCATCAGAATAATTTGAAAACGGCGCTGTCGCTTATCCAGTTGCAGCATCCAAAATAAATCCGGAATAACAGATATTTCCACACATAATGCATCAACAAAAAAAAATAGTAGAGATACTACTCAATCTATGTTTCATGAAACAGACTATAATCACCTGGACATGCTCATTCCGTAATGAATTAGAGAACTTTGGCTATTGGGCGTGTATAATGGTAATGTATACGCTAAAAAGCTTGCCTTCTTCTACCGAGTTCGGTCGGGTATCAATCCTGGGTTAAAAGCGATCGGAGTCTAACCGTACTGATGAGCTGTGATACAGCGAAACAGATCTGTCTGTGGATGACTATATCGAAGTCTAATCGTACTGATGAGCTGTGATACAGCGAAACAGATGTCTGCGGATGACAATAATATATATATATATATATATATCATTATATTGATTAAAACTTTCAATTGTTGTACGACTTGTGAGGAAATTCAATATTTTATCACAAGTTTCAGTCAAAAGCAATGCAAGATCATCTTTGTACTGGTAACTGTAACTGAGTCACACATTTTCAAAGAGATATTCAGTTGTTGATAAATAGGTTTTATACATCTTGTAAACTATTTAGTTTGAACATCCCTTTAAAGAAGACTGTGGCAATGATTTAATCAGCTGCAGATAAATTGTATGTGCAGTTTAAAATCGTTGTTGACCTTAAGGTGTTTGAAGCTGTTGATTCTATACCTTAGAAGTACTTGAAACCATCGTAACATTTTAGATGAGAAGATTAACCTCGACCTATAGAACTATCATGAGGCCTTCGAAAGATGTGATTCTCGTATTTGGTCTCGATGGAACTGAGATAGTGATCTGAAATGTCTGTTATTTGAGTCCTATATTCGTATGAAACGTGGGTTCCTTATCAGGAAGACATGAAGCAATTCGAAGTTTTTCATCAACGCTATCTCATGACAATAATAAATGTCTACTGGTAGTGCCTCATTCCAGACGATATCCACAAATATCAATTACGACGGACAGGGCATCTGGTAACTCTTGTTTGTGTAATAAAATAATATATGCAAAACTTACAAGCGGTAAGCGAGTAGAATACAAGACGAGGACACGCTTCAACTATTCCATATTAGACTCCCTTTCTCGGTTTTGTCTAATTAGGGATTCGTGGGGTGGGGTAAATGCAAAAAGTTGAGACAGATTCTACATTCTTGTTGCTGTTGAAGAATGCATCAACCGATAAAAAAGAGTAAAAGGTGCAGCTGAATAGAGAGATTTTATTGATCAGTTGTGACTCAATAGTCGTATCTGCTTATCACAATATAAACTGAGAAGTCACCTTAGGAGTCATGTGCAGGGACATTAAAATACAAATGTTACTGTCAACAAGACAACTTGTTTGTAACTTATATCTTGAGTAATGTAAGAACAAAACTCTCACAAGGTATCATGGGAAAGGACATAATATCAACGATAAAAACTAAGAACGAACAAATATCCAAAATAAATTTGTCAGGAATGTGATAGAAATTTTAAAGGCCCTTTTGATTTAAGAGTCACACACACACACACACACACACACACACACACATATATATATATGTATATATATATAATAAAAAATTTTTTTTTTTATTTTATAATTGGCTTTGTAATTTTAATTACATTGAGCTCTCCACTTCTATCATTTTTTAATATTAAAATATTAATATTAATTAGGATCGGGTCTTTGGGATTTACCTTTCTGCTTTTCCTTTTGGATTAAAGTTATTTAATATATATATATATATATATATATATATATATAGAGAGAGAGAGAGAGAGAGAGAGAGAGAGAGAGAGAGAAAAGAGAGAGAGAGAGAGCGAGAGAGTGAGAGATTCGAAAATATGATTTGTGGTACAAAACTTCATTACCGCTATGAACAAACAAAAATCAATTTTCTTACCACTCATAATGATAATGGCTAAAAAATAAAATTGAAAAACGTGCTAGATAACCGGTTTCGCACCTCGCTCAACAGAGGTAAATCGAGGTGAATAAATAATTGTTTGAGAAACAGAATAAGATGTAAGGGAGAGAAATTGAGTTGGAGGCCAAATATATGTTCCTTTTGTTTACACAGAGAAGGTTTTAATGATTGAATATAAATGGCCTCCAACACTTTAAGGAGGTAACTTGGGTGGGACGTACGTATGATGGAGAACGCGTTTATACTAAAATTAGCGACACAATTTTGGTTATGTATTAGGTGCTTTGCAATAGCAGACGAGTATGTATTAGTCAGCCTATCTATAAGGTGCTTTGCAATAGCAGACGGGTATGTATTAGTCAGCCTATCTATAAGGTGCTTTGCAATAGCAGACCAGTATGTATTAGTCAGCCTATCTATAAGGTGCTTTGCAATAGCAGACCAGTATGTATTAGTCAGCCTATCTATAAGGTGCTTTGCAATAGCAGACCTGTATGTATTAGTCAGCCTATCTATAAGGTGCTTTGCAATAGCAGACCAGTATGTATTAGTCAGCCTATCTATAAGGTGCTTTGCAATAGCAGACCTGTATGTATTAGTCAGCCTATCTATAAGGTGCTTTGCAATAGCAGACCACTATGTATTAGTCAGCCTATCTGATAAAACATAGTTCAAATTACAATTTTTGTAGGTACGTTTTGTCTAATTCTAGCATTGAATCTTTGGGGTGTGCGTTGTGGTGCAGTGGATATCGGCTCGGAATCACAAATCAGGAAGCCGAGTTCAAGTTCCAGTTGAATTTCTTGCATTCACTAGCGTGCGAATACCCTTGTGAAATGTATTAATCCGTCTCTTCCCTCCAGTAATGGGTTAAATAACAGAACAGATTGGGTTCTGTTGTCTTGGCTGGCAACTAGTCTACCCCAGAATGTTATGTTAACCTACCGCAGGATAATATTTTGCCCAATCAGTCACGTCTCTTTCGAGACATGTTCGCCCAAACGGTTATCACGTATGGCACTTAACTGACTAACTGAATCTTTGGTAGTTCTCCCTATGTAGTGCAATCTACAACTACATTTCTACATATAAATTAAAGAGTTACTGTTATGTAGGGGAAACATCCTTTCTTATGGAATAAAGACAGATTTAGTCGAAAAAAATATGTATTTTCACACTTGTAGTCTAGATTTTAGGCAATTACATAGTAAAAACGCTCACCAAGATCGACGCACTAGGTGTGAAAGAGTGGCAACTCCGCACGACCTCCACGGAATAGACTTGAGGAAATGAGATTCAAGGTGTGCCGACAGAGACCATTTGTAGTTACACTTCCATTGGTGGTAAAATATCATCGCGCACATTTCCAATAGTGTAGTGAGAAAATCACTTGCTAACTGAATACCGATTTTGGAATTTTTGTCATTCTTCTTCCTTTGGCCGAAACGCCTATTATTATAAAACTCATATTAGTCTTATCATTATTATTATTATTATTATTATTATTATTATTATTGTTTTTCTTTATAATCTTTCAAATTTCTGTCATCTTCCTACTGTATGCTTAGCACAAGACAGAAAATATTTATATTATATTCCTGTCGGCTCGGAACGAGAAATCAGTGAGCAGAGTTCGAATTCCAGTTGAATTCGTTGCATTCACTTGCGCGCAAATACTCTTGGGAAACGTTTTAATCCGTCTCTTCTCTCCAGTTATGGGCTAAATAACAGGACTGATTGGGTTTTATAGCATTGGTCTACCGCAGACAGCAATGGCAACCTACTGTGGGATAATCTTCTTCCCAGTCAATCATGTCTCTTTCGAGACTTCTCTTTAGTTATGAGTTAAATAACAAGACTGAATGGGTTCTTTAGCCTTGGCTGGCAACTAGTCTACGGCTGAAATCAATGGCAACCAAATGCGGGATAATCCTGTGCTCAATCAGTAATGTATTTTTGAGACATGATCGATTAAAGCGTGTATCACGTTAACTGACTGACTATTTGATCACTTGTTTCTTTTCTTCAGTTTCATATATTGACATATTTGCAGGATATGTCTCTTCTTCATGTTGCTTCGTTTATTAGATATGTGATTTTATTTCAAAGACTTTCGGCACGCTGATGCAAAATCGTATTTGGACGATTGTGTATTTTGCTATTTTCTTTTCCCTAGACTAATTTTTTCTCTTTACAAATGTTAGTGTGTGTGCGAAATGGAACTACCGATATGATAACTACTTTCTGTCTCTTACTTGCACTGATGAATAAATGGTAAATATCATTTGCTACATTTACCAGTTTTCGTTCTTCAATTAATTTTTGTTATAATTTCGTTGTTTTTCTTTGTCTTTAGTATTTATGTACTTATCTTCATGCATTTTCAGCCAATTTTTTTCCGAGACGACAATAATGACAGAAATTCCAAGAAGAGAGCAGCTTTGTTTGTGTTTTTCTTTTTCTTTTTTGTTTTCTTGCTGATGATAGTGATAAAAAATCTTCCAACAAACAGAACACGTAGCTGGAAAATCTCTTTCAAAGAGTTATTCTTTTATAATACTTAAATCTTACACTGTCTTTTTGACTGGTAATATTAGCGCTTATTTTAAAAAAATAATGTGAAAATTCAAGACAATGACAAATTAGTATCAAAAGTCCTTCAAATCTCACTATGTCTATTCATATTTCATCAGATCTCATTATCTATATTATATATTTCTACATTATTATTTACGTATGTGTATACTAGTGGGTAGGCTAAAAAGCTATTGGTTCGACCCACTTTCCCAAATTAATATTTTAATGAACAGACATCAAAAAATGGATTCTGGAGAATCAATATCCCAATAATCAATACCTACTAAAACTAATTTATTTATGCACAGTCGGTAAATTTATGGCTATGCGTGATCATGTCTTGAAACAGACATGACTGACTAGATGACGGCTATTGTAATCATGTCTCGAAAGAGACATGACTAACTAGATTTCCCACAGTAGGTTGCCATCACTTTCTGTAGTAGACCGATTGCTAGCTAAGGCTATAGAACCCAATCTGACCTGCTATTCAACTCATAGCTGGAGGGAGAAGAAATAGCATAATACCTTTCCTAAGAGCATTTGTGTGTAAGCAAATGAAACTGTTATGGTGCCTTTCTACTAGGAATGGTCTCTTCCTCTTGCTATATATAATTACATACGTGACTTCTGGTAGACAGTTAATGGCAGTTGACTACCGCTAGTACGCCGTTACCAGCTACTAGTTCAGGCAATAAGCAGCGTAACTGTACCGTTCAGACTCATTTCTATATCTTTATTATTAACACTTGTATATATGTTCTTGTTATACTAATACACTGTTTTGAATCTACCTTCTGTGTTTCGTGTCTTATTTCTAGCCAAACCGGTAATTACAACTTTGTGGCAGAATTTCGCTACTACATCTCCACAACAAATTGGCGAAGAATATTTGCGTTAAGATTTGCTACAACAAATTGGCGATGAAGAATTTGGCCATGCAGATTTACGACAAGTATTTTCATAAATATATGCGAGGATCACCGGGATTTTAAAAAAATCCTCTAAAAACACGAGTTTTTTGTAAAGTACTACGTGAAAAGGAAAAAGACAGAAAATGGAGGATTTCAAGAACATTTTACTAGAGCTGGTAAAGCGCCAGAATGAACAACAAGAAAAAACGGAAAAAATATTTCTTTAAACGCAGAAAGAAAATCAACAGAGACAGATCGAATTTCAAAAGCAACTGTTGAAACTAACAAGTGGAACGAAAACCAGTGAAAATGAATTTTCTTTTTCACTAGACACCATTTGGTGTGCGATAGAGAATTTTACATACGCTCTCGAGGAAGACATAACCTTTGCGTCTTACTTTACGAGGCATGAGCATATTTGTGATACAGATTGTAAAAGCTGGAGCGACAATAAAAAATTACGTCTCCTAAGAAAACTGGGCACAAGGGAGCATTCAAAATTCGTTAATTACATTCTGCCGCGGAAGACTAGTGAAGTGACATTTTTCCGAAGCTTAATGGTGGGGGGTCTACAAAATTGACTTTAGGCATGCTTATTTACAAATTCCTGTTGAAGAGGTGAGTTCGAAGTTATTGTGTATAAATATTGTTTTTGAAAAAGTCACATTTGGTCTCTTTAATTTTGAAACCTTACTCTTGGATTTTAGCAAAGACTTTGTGGACATGAACCTTATATTCAACTAGGCTTTGGTTTTTCATTAGGATATAATCAAAATAGGCAACAGCGACGTCAATTCTGCACAGTATGGTATCCATGACTTGTTGAAATATTGCTGATGTTACCTTGACTCCGAACCGTAAACGTTCGAATTTATATAATTGTTGTGGAGTAGTTTTCGCGCTGAAGTTTATAATCGTGCTATGTCGGTTGCTCACCGACTTAACGTACCCAAAATATTAGGAGCTTGGTAATCTGCCACTGAAAGCTGACTCCTTAGTATTCTGCTAGCTGCGGACTAATATCATCTGCCTATTAGTTCTACTGAACTCTAATAGAAGCCTAAAGAACTCCTATGAACTTCCAAGAACTTCTATTAATATAGAAGGGAGAGTCCATTATTAGAGGAATAGTTGAGCTTCTCCGCTGTTTAATATTTCTTCCGTTTTGGATCGACGATGAAAGGATCCACAAATTTTCTTTTTCTTCCAGATCGCCTTATTACGGGTGAAGCTTGGGGTGTCTCGAGATCGAAACTCTCGAAGATGGTGTCTATCGGCTCTTCATTGGTCGGTGGTCATTCATTAATGTCGGTTGCCCGACATTTCCTCAATTGGTTCTGATGGCGCTTGTGTCTATTCTTGGGACCTTGAATTATATATACGAGATCTCGCACTGTTATTTGGCTGTCTCTGCAAAGTTTGATAAAGGCTAGAAAAGACAATTGACAGCCTGATTATTTTTAAAAAATTGAACGCTCTGATTACTTTTAACGAAACTTCGGAAGAACTTATTTTTATTTGAAGATTGAAAGCTCTGATATTTTTTAAGCGAATCCTCTCTCCGTTGTAAGCTTGAATTTCCACAATTGTACATTCTGCTTTCAGGCAGAATTGTTACACTACATTAGAGAGTTAAAGTTTTAGACAGAGAAAGAGTGAAGACAAAGACGTACCGGCTACAGGTGGTGAAAGAGAAAGGACAGGAAAAGGATGTGAACACAGGAGTGAAGACAGTTACGAAGGGAAAGAGAAAGGAAAAGAACAAGATACACGGCGTGATGTGATGTGAAAAGGGCTGGAGTTAAGTGGATAAGAGATGGGAAATGACATTGCATTTAAATTCTTGGAGGTTGTAGCCGTCAGGAAAGCAAGTATATAGAAGGGAGTTCCACAGGCCAGAAACGTGACAAAAGAAGCTGATAGAGTAGAATTGTCGTCTGCATTTGGTTGATCTTACTGTAAAAGGGTGGGACCTTGATTGCCCGAGTAAATTCATGTGGAGGGGGCACCAATGACGTAAATTCTACGAAGCAAAAAACATGAAAATATTTTTTAAAAGAGACAGAGGAAAGCTACATCCCGTCGATGAGAAAGTGGCAGGTGTCGAGTTGCCAGGTCGGGACCAACCACGTTACAAATTCTCCTTTGGAGCCTGTCGAGAACACTGAGACGAACAGCAGGGGCGCCTTCTTTCAAAATTACCTCGTTGTGTGTGCTGAATAAATCCAGTGAGAACACACATCCTTGTCTCACACCCCTTTCTATTCGTGTTTACTTGCTGAACTCATATCCTGTCCGAATGCATGTAGTTTGCTTCCATTATAGATTCTTGATTATTTTAACGTCATTCCGGAATATGTCAAGATTGATTTTCTCGAAAACACAATTATTTATTCTTTCAAAAATATAATCTTTAAGTGCTAGATTTTTTCGAATATGCCATTTCTTAAAATAAAAGTCTTCTTCGTAAAAGTTTTAAAAATTGAAAGAAAAATTAACTCATCACATTTTAACTTAATTAATTAAATAAACAAATAAAATAAAAACAGAAAAATAAATAACTACATTAAAATAATCAATAACAACAACAATCGTCCATTTACGTTTCGAAAAATTGTGTCACATAGCGTCCTCCATAGTTTAGCTTTCCTTTACACGGTATGCTTTTAGAATATTTTAGAGCGTTCTCTCGTTCAAAATTTGAATTTTAAACGTTAAAATTTGAAAATTTAATGTTATCTCTGTTTTCTCCATGTTATCGATATGTATAAATAGAAAATCTCTAATCTCTGACTTGTTGATGTTCCTCAAGAAACGAAACGCGTTGGCATAAATGTTTTTTCTTGTATTTTTTTCTTAATTATGTGTTTACAAATATATTTATATATCGAGTTTTGATACACGCGTACGTAGGCCTACACATACATATCCCCTCCATATATATATAAGACGTGTATAGTCATCTCTCAGTCAGTAATGGATTAGAGCACTCTGGCTATTGGGCGGGTATAATGACAATATACACGCTCAAAAGTCTGCCCTCTTCTACCGAACACCCATAGCTCAGCGGTAAAATCGCCGACTGACGCCAATTCGGTGGGGTTTCAATCCTGGGTTAAAGGCAATCGAAGTTTAACCGTACTGATGAGCTGTGATAAAGTGCGTCGCTCCTCACGAATTCCGTGGTGGAACTAATCCATGCTCCTTTGCCCATAGGATAGTGCCTCCCCAAGCAACGACTTCCGCAACCAAGCTATCGAGCTTAATTCGTTACCTCTTCGTCACCAGGGCCCGTGGTACAGTTGGTATAACATCAGCTTAATAACCAAAAACTGTCTGGGTTCGATTCCTGGTACTTGATGCGCACTGCTGATGAGTCCCAAATATAGGACGAAACGGCCGTCCAGTGCTTTCTGCATTCTGTTGAGATCGAATATAAAAGCTCGATGATTTACTTAATAATTGTTCAAATCCTCCTACTACTTCTTGAATATATATATATATATATATATATATATATATATATGTGTGTGTGTGTGTGTGTGTGTGTGTGTGTGTGTGTTTACGTGTGTTTATTCAATAGATGTGTATGTCAAATGCAATGGTGTATGTAAATGATTGTGTGTATAACGTTAACAATCGAATTATTTGGAAAAGAAACTAACATGTATATTTGCAATAAAGAGCAGCTATGAGTTATACTTTTCTGTCAAGCATTCCAAAAATACAATAATAATAAAGAAAATATGCAATGAACTTATTGAAACTTATAGAATGCATAGGCCAAGGCAATCTTGCACTTTCCGACGATTATGCGATTTATTGTGAAAAAGGCAGCGATTCGTGCAGCCAACTTTTCTTTACAAATCATTTTGAGAGCATCAGCAATGAAAGGGAATATTATAAATCAAGAATTGCCATTTATTTTTGCATGGGCACTAGAAAAATATCCTGGTAAACCAATGGGCACGAATCCTTTCCTGTTTAAAAAACACATGTCTTTTTCCTGTGTAAAAACACTTCTTTTTCAACTCATGTATTGATAATGCTGTTTTTGCATGACTAATGCGTCAGCGTTATTGCTTCCATCGGTTTGCTAATGGTACAGCTTTCTTTATAATCATTGTATGTTTGAGTCTTTATACTTTACGAATAGAACTGAAGGCAGGAGTATGGTTGATTCGTGGCGGCAAGCGACACTGTGGCTCAATGCAATAACGCATTTGCCAGTTCTCCGTATGGATTCATAATCTGTCAAGAGAGAAATATCGTAGTTGGCTAGAGTTTGAATATTAAAAGCACATTGAAAGAAAGTCCAAGAATAAGACGAATATCGGTTGAATTATGAGCCACAAAGAAGCAAATCAGATAAGAATAAATCAAAGGTGACTACAAACCCCGGCTATGACGCTATAACTTGCTTACTTTATTTTAGGGATAAATAAAGTACTTCATACTGGAAAAAAGGGGAAATCAATTAAAAGTGAAAGGATAAAAGAAAGAAGAGAACGGAGAACGTGTTGGAAAAAAAAACTATACTTAATATCAGGAAAAGACAAATGAGGTTTCTGGGACATGTAATGAGGAAGGATGGGCCAGGAGAATTTAATACTCACAGGTCGGATAAAGTGAAGGAAAGACATGGGAAAGCAGCTACAGACGTACTTGCTAGGTCTGAGAAAATGGATTGTGGAGCAGAGTTTAGAAGAGATACCAAGAGAACAAATATTGAGAGCGACAAGGCACAGTGTCAAGTGTCAGCCCATGATCGCTTACGTCCCGAAGGGACACAGCACAAGAAGAACAAGAAGAACAAGAAGAAATATTCTGTTGATTTAATACTACTACCATCTTGTAAATGTTGCACTGAGTACACATCAGACTATATTCAACCGTTTTTTTATGTTTATTCATGGCAGTGATTAACCTGTGAAACTACCTATGATAGCTTTAATTTTCTGTTGCATTACCCCACCCCCACCTAAAAAAACAGTTGCGATACTTCTTTTTCAATGTCCCTTGTTCTTTCAGGACGTAAGCGATCTTGGCTTTCTACATCTTCCTATCCCTGGTGGCGTTTAGCACGCTATCTCCTGTTACACCATGCAACACTCGTTCCGTCATTCACCTGATCAGGAACTTCAGCTGTTCCTGATGCTCAATATTAATTTCCTTTTCATTTCCAAAACCTCATCATTGCTCACATGCTCGATTCATGATAGTCGCAGCATCCTTCTGTAGAACCATATCTCAGTTGCTTCAAGTTTTTCCTTCATCTTCGATTATATTGTCTAGCATTCACTACCATATTGAAGAACCAACATCCCATAGCAATCCAGTTCTCTCTTCTTTGTTTCAAGCGAAATTTTCATTTTGTGTGTTTCTTAATACTTTACTCAACTTCTGGAATGCTTCCTTCGCCATGCCAATTCACCTTCGGATCCCTGTGTTGCACATTCCGCCTTCTGTTAGAACACTTCCCAGGTATTTAAACTTTTGTACATGCTTGATTTTAGTATTCCCCACCTGCATTTGGCATTTTGGGCTGCCTTTTTTGCTGATGAACATACATTCAGTTTTATTGCAGGTTATTTGTAGTACTTTCTTGTCACTCTTTTCAGCTACTTTCTGTCGGAGGTCTTGTAGTTTCCTTTCCATGTCTGCTATCAGCACTGTATCATCTGTGTACCTTGTGTTGTTTAAATTGTGGCTTCCGATGACGAATTTCGGTATAACTTCTAGGGTCTTCAGAATTGTCTTGCTGTACAAGTTGAATAGATCCGGTGAAAAGACACATCCTTGTCTTATGCCCCTTTCTATCTTTGTATATCTGCTGAATTTGTTACCTGTCCGTACTGCAGTATCTAAAAAATTAAAATATTATGTAGAAAAAGAAGAAAGAGCCTTGAAAAATATAAATACCGCTTACGAGTAAAATAGAAGTAAATGGAGACGGGAAGATAGATTCAGTTAAGTGCCATACGTGAAACACGCTTGGGCGATCATGTCTCGAAAGAGACATGACTGACTGGGCAGAAGATTATCCTGCAGTAGGTTGCCATTGTTTTCTGCGGTAGATGGTTGCCAGCTAAGGCTATAGAACCCAATCTGTCCTGTTATTTAACCCATAACTTGAAGGAATAGACGATTAATACCTTTCCCAAGGATATTTGCGCGTAAGTGAATGCAATGAATTCAGCTGGAATTCGAACTCGGCTACCCGATTTTTTGTTCCGACTCGATATCGACTGACCCACAACGCACATCCACAACGAAGATAGATTAAAGAATATAAATTGAAAGAAGTGAAAAGATCGACAGGAGTTAAATGGGAAGAAAGAAGGCAAATGAAGAGAGGAGACAAGGAAAAAAAGAGAAAGGAAAAAAAAAAAAGAAAAACAAAAGGAAAAAAAGAGATGTAAAATAAAAGAGATTTGAAATAATTGAAAGAGAAAAAGGAAACCCCAGAGAATAGAAAAACAGTTACGAAAGAAACGAATAACACTTTCTCATTATCTCTTCTCTCAGAATAAAGTACAGGAAAACTTTGGGTCACAAGTAACCGCTCATAAATCCCCATCTCTCGTGATATTTTACTTGTCCACAGCACTAAGATGGCGACAGGGAGAGGCAGGATGTAACATAAAAAATATACTTCTATGATCGCTTAGTGAGCGTTCTGGCCGGAAATTATCCATCCATTTAATATCAACGTAAATGTAACAGGTCTTGAGTTATAGCATCTTCACTATCAAAATATTAATCTTAAAACATCTCTCGCCAGCTTCGCCCCTTTTGAAAACAATCCTCTTCTTCTTCATGTGCCGTGTTCCTTCAGGACGTAGGCGATCATAGACTTCCACTTGGCTCTGTCTCTTATCGCTCTCAATAATTTTTTTCTTGGGATCTCTTCTAAACTCTGCACAACCATCCATTTTCTCGGACCTAACAAGTACGTTTTTGTTGTAGAGCAGCTAACACTCCTATGGCGCTCTCAAATGTGGAATGGTCTGTTGCCTGTTGTAGCTATAAAAATAAAGAATAATAGCAGTCTGAGATTTTGGAGTGTCATTAACGATTAGAATTGGACTATATTCTCTGCGACTATAACGAATTAAACTCTCTACCCTTTTACTATTTGTTCTTCTGCCTCCTGGTGTTTGTCTTATATGTATTAACGGATTTTGTGCTATAGATACTCAACACACATCTTCTGGTTATCGTTCTGCCACCTACTTCGAGCAACTAAAAACATGACCTGCATGTGAACTTCTTTTTCATGTACTGTGTTCCTTCAGAACGTAGGCGACCATAGACTTCCAATTGGCTCTATCTCTTGTCGCTCTCAATAATTTTTCTCTTGGTATCTCTTCTAAGCCCCGCTCCGACAACCATTTGCTCAGACCTACACTACCGGCCATAATTATTAGGCCACCGCAGTTTTAAAAAAATTGATGTATTTCGTACTATTTTAGTATTTATTGTCAAGTGAATAATTCTAAATAAAAACAGAATGGCTCTTTTATTAATATTGCAAACTAGCATGGGCATCAAATTAACTATTTTGGTGTCCAGTTTTTATGCTATTTTCTCTATGCTAGTCTCTTCTTTTTATTGGCTGGTCGAATAAAAGGCTTGTTGGCTGCCTTGTAAAATTTTGCAAAGTAATAATAGCAAAAGAACCATTCTATTTTTATTTAGAATTATACACTTGGCAATAAATAGTAGTAGTATAAAATACATCTTTTTTTAAAAACTGATGTGGCTTCATAATTATGGCCGGTAGTGTAAGTCCGTCTCGCGATGCTTTCCCCTGTCTCTTCTTCCATTTATCCGACCAGTGAGTATCAAGTTCTCCAGGCCTTCCTTCCTCATTGCATGTCCCAGAAGCCTCATTTGCCGTTTCCTGATATTTATTATCAGTTTTCTTCTCGTTTGCATCCTCTCCAAAAGCACATCATTGCACCCGTGCTATGTCCATGGTATCCTCAGAATCCTTCTGTAAAACCACATTTCTGCTGCCTCAAGCTTCTCCTTCATCTTTGATGAGATCGTCATCCATTCACTTCCATACTGAAGGACAGATATCATATAGCAATCCAGCACACTTTTCTTTGTTTCTAATGAGATTGTTTGTCTTCAGTACTCTGGTTAGCTTATAAAACGCGTCTTTGGTAATGCCAATGTGTCTTTGGATCTCCGTATAACATTTTCTATCCGCTCTCAAAACACTTACAATGTATTCGAATTTTTTTACTTGTTTTATTTTAGATTCTCCAACTTTTGCATATTGGCCTCCTCAAAGCCTTATTTCGTGATCGTCATCAAGTGAGACGTAGCGTTCTTCGTAATCTCGTTCATGCTCCAAGAAGCTTTTTCTGGGTTGGAAAATGTCTGATTCTGTGCTTGTATGAATGAGTCAAATCAGATGTCAGACAGTTAAGTGCCATACGTGAAGCAGACATGACTGACTGGGCAGAAGATTATCCCACAGTAGGTTGCCATTACTTTTGCGGTAGACTGGTTGCCAGCAAAGGTTATAGAACCCAGTCTGTACTATTATTTAACCCATCACTGAGTAGTAGACTTGCCTCTGCTACTGTTGACACTGTCAGCACTCTGCCTTCGGTAGAGGGCGCTCTCTGCTTCCGAGCAGAGAGCACAAACCCAGTCGTGGTTCCGCCGGAGGGTAGAACCACGACTCGGTAAAAATAGACAGACATATTTTTGGCCCGGCTATATGGCCGGGAACACCCACATTAAAATGACCATGTGTCACATCCGGCCTTGCGTGGGAAGGCTAGTGAATATAATTACTGGAGGGAAGAGATGGATTAATACCTTTCCCAAGGGTATTTGCCTGTAAATGAATACAAGGAATTCAACTGGAATTCGAACTCGGCTTCCCGATTTCTCGTTCCGAGCCGATATCCACTGCACCATTTGGCTATAAATAATGAATTCCTCATTACCCCTCTGTTTCCTTCTCTATCTTTAGCAGTTATTCTTCTCCTTCTTTTTCCATTTGTATCTTATTCACGTATTTCACTCGATCCATAAATGTGGTTTCTCTTTTTCTATTTCCATATATGCGCGTGAGTGAGTGTGTAGATATGCTTGTGTGTATGTGTTTGAGTGGGTAAGCATTATCTCTCTTTCTCCCTCTATCTCTCTTTAGCTTTCTCTCCTTTTCTCTCTATATGGGTTTTTGTTTGTACAGTAACCTCGACTATAAATTTATATTTTTCATCTAAAAAACTAACGAACAACTGAAGAACAGTATTACTATTTACATTCTGCGCACGATTGGCTAGAGAGACAAAATCCGAAAATACATGTCAATAAAACAGCCTTGGTATTTTATCATAAAAACACGCAAATGAACTTGCATGAGTTCAGCTTAAAACATGAATCCATAGGGACTCTGCTAAGATACCTCATCTAATAATTTTTATAGGAGATTTTACAGGTACAAAAATAACATCTGCGTAATGGGATGTACATTAACTTTAAGCTGTTTTTTTTTTTTACTGAAAGAATGGTTAGCACATGGTGGGAAGATGTTGCTTTGTTTAAAATAATCTTTTTCTAGGTGATTATTTGGTAACTAATCTGTCCCCTCACATATATAAAAAATATGAATTGCATATAATTATAGACCGACAAAGATAAGCAAGTCTCTCAAGCTGTTTATGGACCAGTCTTTGTGGTATAGGAATTTTTTTTTTTGTTTTTGTTTTTGTGGGATGGGAAATTAAGGTTAAAAATCAACCTTCTTCTTCACTTTTACAAAAATTCAGTGACGTGTGAAATCCTGGTTTTTCCCAAATAGATAAAAAATTGTCCATGTGCTTAAAGAATAAGTTAAAACTAGATTTTCCAAGTAGATGTTAAATTGATTTTCTGATCAATGGAAGCGATTTGCAAGACTAAAGGAACTTAACGATTCAGTGTGAAAAATGTGAATGAATATAAAGGCTTTGATCAGAGTAGCGCCAGTCAGTCACATGGAAGCAGGAGAGACGACAAGCTAAAATGTTACAAGACAGAAATTTCAAGTCGACCCGGACATAATGTCGCATCAAATATCATCCTCTTCCTCCTTCTTTCTCGTGTGCTCGTGTGCTGATTCTTTTTACTTCTTCTTCTTCATTTAAAGACATTCCTACCAAACAAACGCTCATACATACATAAATACTCTTTCCAACAAATTACTACTACTAATATTTCTTGATACTCTTAACTTTCTCATTGAACATTAATTTCTACCAAAATTCATGTTATCCTTTTCATTTATAAATTCCTATTTTAACATGAAAAACATATATTTTTATTCTTACACTATTCCACACAATTCCACACATTCCCACCTTCTGCTGCCAACAGAATGAAAACCTTCGATAATAACCTTCTGGTAACTCTGGATAAAACTTGTAAGCTGTAGGGAGTTCGGTTATGAGTGACACAAGGCCGAATCTAATAAACATTAACCTTAGGTACGAATTTGCATGAGATACTAGATTAGCAACTAGGTCCCACCCTTTTACAGTGAAACCGATAAAATGTAACCACAATTTCTACTCCAATAGCTTCTTTTCTCGCACTTCCCGCCTGTGGAATTCCCTTCCACAAACTTGCTTCCCCGACAGCTACAAACTCCAGGAGTTTAAATGTGAGGTCAATAGACACCTCCTAACACACTAACTCGCATCCATTCTCTCAAACACTCTTCTCATCTACTCAACCCTCATCTTCAATATCCTTACCCGTCTATCACCCTCCTTCTGACATTTCCTATATCTAACCACTTTTTCTCATCACCTTCACCTATGTAAACCCCTGTGCAATAGTGGCAGTGGAATGCCTTGCTTGGGGTGAAATGATTAAAACCAAAATCTTCCAATGGCTACATTTTAAGATATTAATCCGGTTTCGGCAGGGTTAGGGTTAGGGTTAGGGTATACTTGACTTGTTTAGTCATCTGAATTGCTTCTGATAAAAAATTACTCTGTCGATCTAAAGATCAAAGACAAATTTACATACATTGTGATGTAGATGAGTGTAAATGGGAAATTTCCTTAGTCCGAACAGCTTCCAAAATCTGCCCTATTGACTAAATATCAGATTAAAAAAACGTTTTTAATCAGATCGACTACTTTTCCGCACTCTACGCCCTCTTTCCCTTCATTTTTCTCTCTCTGTTTCCCCTCTCTCTTTCCATATATATATATAGCTAGGAATAAGCGTATATTACATGACATTTTTAGTAAAAACTAAAAAAAAAAAAAAGAAAACCTAGCCAAGAACACTCGCAGACGTTTATAGTACGACTGTGTAAATTTTTAAGAAAATTGGTTCAGCCGTTTCGGAGTCTATAAGTAACGGACACACACACACATACACACACAGAGACAAAGTTACATTTATAAATAAGTTTAGATAGTAACACTCACAAATAATTAAGGTCACAAATATTTAAATGTTATAAAAGACTATTAATGCCTATTACGTTTAATCATGAGCCGTTCTAAACATCATATTTTGGCTTTTATTTCTGGGGAATATAACGACAAAAATTGTCCAAGATTTTAATATTTTTTTACGCTGGTCTTAAGCTTTCGGCTCACATGAGCCATCTTCAGAGTAGTTGTACGAAAGTTAAATTAAAGACATTCACCATCGAAGATGATATTCTTTTGTGTTGACATGAAACATTGCTATGCGGCGATAACAGTCACCGAATAGCAGACGCAGGTCGTAATGTAGTAATGCAGTTCTATGAAGTTACACCACGTGAGAGATCAAAATGTTAACGACAGAAGCCTGTATAAAATACTATCTCTTGGAAAACTAGAGATATACTTGATTTTAACTCATTTCAAACATGTGTCTATTTATTTTTCTGATCTGATTTAGTTTAAAAATATACACAATTTTAATTTTTAAATATCTTCGTATATATAATTTTTGTCTGCGCGTGTCAGTGTCAGAGAAATTAGTTTAAGATTCGCACTTTCTTTCATTATCAAAATAAAATAATATCAGAAAAATTAAAGTCACTTTAGAAATGACTCGAATTTTGGATTGAAATTTTTTATTTAACCAAATCTTATCAGATAGATGTTAGTATATCGAATTTATAGATTTCAAGTATTTGTTTTAATGTATCTCCATAAAGGAAACACTGGTTCTACATTTTTTATTATTTTCAACGACATGTTACAGCAAAGATGTTTGTATCCCTTCAGGAGGTTTTTCATCGTCTTTCTTTTTTTTTCATTACTCAGAAAGTTAGTTGCCATTGACTTGAAAGCTTTCTATGCAGTTTTTCTTTGTAGTACTTGGAAATATATTCCAACTACTATATATTCATAAAAATGATCATATTGTTAATGATATATCTAATTTAATCTAAGCATATATAAATGGAACTTTGTGTGTGTGTATGTGTGTGAAACAGCTGAACCGATCTTCTTGAAAATTAACACAGTTATACTATAAGCGTCTGTGAATGTTTTTAGCTAGGTTTTGTGTCGAGGTATCCCCGATAAATATCGAAAATCGATAATCAAAAAAATCGGGTTATAGATGGAGCGGTCTGATTTTAATCAAATTTGATACACTCATAGATAAAGACATAAGAAACGATATTCAGAAGTTTCAAGGTTGCAGTTCCTACAATAGTGCAGAAAATCGATAGTATATATATATAAAAGGCAAGATGTTTGTGTATGTGTCTGTTTATCTGCCTGTATGTCTGTAATTTTTTCAGCCCTTTTATTTTAGTGTTTGCTTCAGGTTTCGCTCTTAGTAGATATACTTGTAGTTCTCAGCCATGATACCATTTACTCAGAGGACTTGTTTAGCCTTCAAAATTTAGTTTACGACGAAAAAACTTATTTGATATCGATACCAGGAAATCCAAATTTGACTTGCATCCATTCATTTGTCTACGGTTTCGCTTTAACTGGAAACAACTATAGTCTTTTGTGCCAACGTCCAAAGAGTCTGAGCTCCAGAACCATGGATTAGTTTTAAAGCTTTCATTACACCCGAGCAACGCCGGGCTATACTGCTAGTATAAAATATATATAAAGTAATTTGCTTTTATTAAATGTTCATTAGCTTGTGTAGATATTTATTTGTGTTCTTAGATTTAAGTTCAAGCTCTGTTATTTCAAATATATAATGTATGTGTGAAACCGTGTAGATTGATTTACTGGCGATAGTCTGAGATTACGAACGCATTCTTAATAGCGTGTATATGAATATAACCACATTACAAATCGTATTCTCATACTCAACTCTCTGTATGCAATGCAGGGAGACAAACAAACAGACAGACAGACAGACAGACAGACAGACAGACAGACAGATAGATAGATAGATAGATAGATAGATAGATAGATAGATAGATAGATGCAAGTATTCTTCTATTTGTCGCATATATTAATTCAGACTGACGTTTTCATCTTTGAATAATTCACGAAAAGAGTTTTACTGTACATCTTACAAGTCCCCTCGGACTAGGTCAAATCATTAGAACAGCAATGCTAGAAAGCTCAAGTGATCAGGATATATGTATTGATCTGTCAGAAGTTGTATTGTTGGACAGCGGTGACATTACTGGAGACATTCCAAAATTAATATAGAACCGACACAAAATGAGAAAATATTGGAGGTCAAATAACCTATGAAAAGACAGAAGTAGAGAAAGAGGCATTGAAGAGGGAGACAGAGAGAGGAAACGAAGGAGAATGAAATGACAAGGTGTAAGAGAAAAGGAGTCTGGAAGAAAACCAAAGAATTATATAAAGAAAACGGAATGTTTATGTGTAAGAGGAAAATAGATACGAGATAAAAGAGAATAAAAGAGTGAAATATCAAGGGAGAGGGGAAAAGGGTTATAAATGAGAAACAAGGAAAGATAAAAATCAAAAAGAGAGAGAAGCAAGTGATGGCGCATTTATTTAATAAAATGAACTGTACAGAAAATCAAATGTAGAAGGGGTGAAAAGAGTAAAACGAAAGGAAGGGAATGTTAGCCGATTGGATCTCAAGAGAATTCAAGTGAATTTTACTGGATTGATCTTCAGTGGGTTGAATGATTAAAAGAAATTAAGTATCGAGGTCAGTAAATCGTTTTTGTGATTGGTGAGATGTTTATTGATTGATACTTTTAGTCAACATCTGCTGAATTTGTATATATCAACGACAGAACTTACAAAAGAGTACGTACAGATTTCTTTATATATACAGAATGTTTAAAAAGTAGATGGCATGTCTTCAGGACTGCGTTCACTACATAATGAAAAACTCCAGTACATGTCTATATTTCTAAGATGAGGTAGTATTTACACTATTTACATTATTCGGGCTATTGTCCTCATCTTTGTTGCCATTTGTACAACATTTAATAATAGACCATTCTATATTTCTTTGGTGAGGTAGCATTTACACTATTTGCATTGTTCGGACTATTGTCCTCATCTTTATTGCCATTTGTACGTTTAATAACAGATCATTGTATTTGTCGCTATTTCTGAGGTGAGAAAGCATTTACATAATTTGTATTGTTCGGACTATTGTTCTCATCTTTGTTGCCATTTGTACGCCGTTTCATAATAGGTAATATTATTTGTCTATATTTCTGAGGTGAGGTAGCATTTACACTATTTACATTATTCGGACTATTATCCTCATCTTTGTTGCCATTTGTACGCCGTTTCATAATAGGTAATATTATTTGTCTATATTTCTGAGGTGAGGTAGCATTTACACTATTTACATTATTCGGACTATTGTCCTCATCTTTGTTGCCATTTGTACGCCGTTTCATAATAGATAATATTATTTGTCTATATTTCTGAGGTGAGGTAGCATTTACACTATTTACATTATTCGGACTATTGTCCTCATCTTTGTTGCCATTTGTACGCCGTTTCATAATAGATAATATTATTTGTCTATATTTCTGAGGTGAGGTAGCATTTACACTATTTACATTATTCGGACTATTGTCCTCATCTTTGTTGCCATTTGTACGACGTTTAATAATAGGTCATTCTATTTGTCTATATTTCTGAGGTGACGTAGCATTTACACTATTTGCATTGTTCTGACTATTGTCCTCATCTTTGTTGCTATTTGTACGACATTTCAGCCGTTGTACGCTCCGGCTTTTTTTCAGATGCGAGGAATTTATTTGTGATCGTAATAAAGGATTCGGTTCGAAATGTACAAATAGCAAAAAAGATGAGTACAATAGTCAAAACAATGTAAATAGTGTAAATAGTCAAAAACTCCCTATAAACATGTCTGGAAACGCTTGCTTTCAGTGTTTTAGGCTTTTCAGTTGGGTGATACTCCCAATACCTTTATCTCACACCAGTAGCATCGAACTCGCTAAGCAAACAAACAATCAGATCGCGTTTTTACCGCCAAGCGGATAGGACCTCTCTCTTGTTTCTCGCATGTGAAGCATTGCTGGACGACTGTTAGTGGTGCATGTTGATTGTAAATGTACTTAAATCAGGAGAGGGCAGATATGCAATTCGTGTATTTTCTACTAGGAAAGGTTCCCACACCAACAATATCTCGATAGGAAAACATTTGTGAATATTCATCGCCATCACTGCGAACATGGCAACTTCGAAGCTCGTGCTGGTGGCAGAGGACGATTAAGGTCTACAGCGCCTGGGGAAGAAGATCAGATCCTAGATATTGTACATGATACTCCTTAAAACAGCACACGACAGATGACAAGGCAAGTGTCTATTCCCCATTCGAATGTCTGGAGAGTACTGCGAGAACAACAATTGTACCCATATCATCTACAACATTTACAGACGTTGTCACCAGGAGATTAACCTGCACGAGTTGTGTTCTGCTAATGTTTCTTAGAGCAATGCAAAGCAATTCGAAACTTTCTTGCCTTTGTTATCTTTACTTATGAAGGACTGTTTACACGGGATGGAATAGTCTACTTCCACAATCTGCATGTATGGGCAAAAAAGATAAAAGAATCCCCATGCAATTGATCTATCAATTCACCAACAGCGGTTCACAGTCAATATCTGGTTTGGTGTTGCTGGTTATAGGTTATTAGGACCTCATATACTTCCAAACAGGCTTACAGGTGATGCGTACGAGCTCTTTTTGGAAAACAACATGCCTGATTTCTTGAATGATATTTCACCGATCACTCGTCGACAATTTTATATCATGCATGATGGTGCTATCGCACACTTCAGGCACATAACCTGCAGGTACCTAGATTGAAGGTTTATGGTCAGTGGATAGAAAGAAGTAGACCAATTGCATGGCCGCCCCGCTCATCGGACCTAAACACTTGGATTTCTACATGTAGAGCCATTTGAAAGGGCTGGTATATTCATCTCCGGTTTATGATGTGGACACTGTAAATTCAGATAAAACTTAGCGGGGAAATAGCCATTTTCAGCATGTCATTTTAAGATATGCATTCTCAACACCATATAAACAAAAAACGAGGAAAAATTCTAAGCTCAGAGGTTTGCACTAGTAAAGGAAGAAGTTGTGAGATATTGGTTTTTATAGGGTTAAGCTAGCGGAATTTTAGTACTAATTTCTTCTTTGGTAGTGGAAGGTATGTGGCTTGACCCTTGAGTTAGTAGTGATAGGTGGTGCGAAAGTATCTGCTTACTTAGCCAAATTAAAAAAAAACTTATTGCGACTAATTGGAAGAATAAGATAATTATTGCAATTTATACTTATTTCTATGACGACACATACTAATGATACTAATATATATATATATATATATATACACACAAAAATCTAGAGTGAGCCAAAACCTACCGCGGTTTCACACTACGGATCGTCAGGGCAAAGGCCTTTGCCCTGACGATCCGTAGTGTGAAACCGCGGTAGGTTTTGGCTCACTCTAGATTTTTGTGTGTTTTTGCTCTACTATTGTATCTTTTCTTTCGTACTTTGTATTGAGCACTTTTTCTTGTGTTTGGTTCCGTTTGGGGTTTTTTCTTTACTGCGGAGTATTGAATGTTTTGTTCTGGTTCCGCGGGTTTCTTTTTTTTTCCCCCATTTATCCGACGTCTTAGTACACCGGATTGTAACGGATTTAGATTCTGTTTGTTAATGGTTTTTTCGGAGGTTTATTTTAGTATAAATTTACGGCCTGCATACTTACAGAGTCTATGTAGTTATTATTATTATATATATATATATATGTGTACGTGTGTTTTCCTACAATTGATAAGATTATGAAAAAAGCCAATGTACTACAAATAGTGAATACTAATAATAGTTGAATTAACTCTTCTAACGACAATGTACATTAATGTTGATGATATTTGTCTAAAAAAGATAACTTTGATGTACGAGCACAATTATGCAATATTTAGTGAAGATCGTATTCACTACTAATAACTTAAGAGCTTGAGATTACTGGAAGTGATAATAATAGTATCAGTGTAAAAATCAACATTCATATTTTCTGGTAATTGGAAAAGCACAAAGGTAAAATTATGCTAGAAACAATGAAGGATAATTCATTGCAAAAAATGTCATCTTTGGTGTTAATAGCGGAATCGTTAGCTATTTTAGCAGACACAAGATTAGTAATAATTGTCGCAGCACATTCTTGTAAAATATTAAAGGAACCTTTAACAAAAAATAGTCATTTGGATACGTAACGGAAAAGTTCATTGAAAATTATTGAAGATTATTGGAAAAGATATGATTAAGTAGAAACTCGTGAAAGAAAAAAAATTTTTTTTTTTAATCATTTCACCCCGAGCAAGGCGGAAATGCCACTGATGTTCAGGGGGGCTACATAAATGTAAAAAGATTAATTAGAAAAGAGTGAGGAGTACAAACTAGTTAGAAAGGAACAATAGAAAGCTGAGAAAACAGGTGCGATGACAGATACATAGTTGGAGAGAAAGGGAAGGTTATACGGGAGTGGGGAGAGAGCTAGAGTCCAGTGGTTAGTAGATGAGTATTAACTTTGCTTTTAAATTTCTGGAGGTTGTAGCCGTCAGGAAAGCAAGAATACGGGAGTGAGTTCCACAGGTGGGAAGTGCGAGAGAAGAAGCTGCAGGAGTAGAATTGTCGTCTGCATTTGGCTAACCTGACTGTGAATGGGTGGGACCCAGTTGCCAGTCTGGTTGCAATGAATGTCAGAAGAATAAGGGAGATTTTACAAATGTGACTGAACGTAATACACCCGATCCAAATATTAAATATATAGACATAGTGATTCTAGTAAGGATATACGAAGTTTTTTCTGGACTAAAATAAAAGAAAACGATATTTGGATGGAAGAATGAAGAAATTAATCAACAAAGTTTAAAGGTTAGATATAATCCTGATATATTTTGAAGATTACAAAATATAGAATACTGGAAGATTATAATAGTAGGATTGCAATAGAAATGACAAAATGGACTTAGAATGTCCGTAAACGAGAAGCAACAATGGAAGGAAAACAAAGGAATTGCGCAGATCGTCAGAAATGTGCAGGTGACATTCAAAGAGAGATATTTTTTTTATAATGTAAAATATACTATAAATACGTTTTAATTTCGAAATTTCTTGCAACGAGACTTAGTTTATTGTTTTTGAACCAATTGTTTGTCAACTTTGGCAAAGATAATAATCAGTTGTACAGACACGTTCCACATTGGAATATTCACTAATCCACGTCGTCGATTATTTCTCGCTGAGCACAGAGGAGGGCAGAAATATTAGGCTCAATGCTCTCCTTTGGTAATGACTCACTATAATGCTACAGTTAACTTGATTGTGGACACATCAATATTGATAGGATTTTAGCGAAAGTCGGATTAACTGTTGATCTATACTCAAATACATCCCTTCACATACGAGGGCTCATAGTCGTATATATTTAAATACCAAATTATTTATCATTATTTTACAATTATCTAATGGGTTGTATAGTAGCAAATTATTATTTAATTAAATAAGCCTGGAAGAGTAAAAAGTTGGTTAAGACAAAAGGGTACAATTGAAAATGCCTTTTTCAGATATTTATATTTGCATGTGCGTTGTGGTGCAGTAGGTATCGGCTAGAACGACAAACCGGGGAGCTGATTTCGAAGTCCAGTTGAGTTCCATGCATTCACTTATGCACAAATACCCTTGGAAAAGGTATTAATCCGTCTCTTCCATCCAACTATGGGTAAGATAATAGGACAGATTGGGTTCTATAGCATTGGCTGGCAACCAGTCTACCGCAGAATGCAATGGCAACCTAGTGCGGGATAATCTTCTGCCCAGTCAGTCATGTCTTTTTCGAGACATGATCGCCCAAAGCGTATGGCACTTAACTGATTGATACTTGTAATTTGCCACGATCTGTTGTTTCTATCATTGACGCAGATTAAATTAAAGCTTCCCCAATAAATAGTGCATCTTCTTCCCCATTTAGAACGGTTTCAAATTTTCGAACAGAGAATATTTAGCAAATTAACTTCATAACTTCACAAGAGTTTTCTTTTTTTAATTGTGCGGCCGTAAACAAGCAAGCATATCTGATGTGCTGGTAAGAATCTAATTACTTCTTTTTATATCAATTCCAAATATATTTTCATCCAATTGTCAAATAATTATAGTATATTTTATTTCAATTTCTAATAAAAATCTTTTAAATAGTAATATATGAATCTATTGTCATTTCTATCCTACCCCCGTCATGAAATTGTAAATATGGCTTTTGTTTGACTTTTTATTGCAAATGAACGTTTGAGTGACTGTAGCATAAAAATTTTCAGAATAAGATTTTATGTTCAAAGAAACAATAAACTATGGCTGGGACACATAAGGAAGTCTCTCCCTCAAAATGTGCAACTTTTTGTCTTACATTTTGTATATTTCATAGAGAAAGAAATACAGGGTGGTACTTTATGCAGCTTTGTGAGTGACACGGTATAGCAAAATATCATACAATACTTACTGTCAAAAACCGCTGAACGTTCTTTCTGTCAAAATCTCACCGATAACTTGTAAAGAGATAAAAGAGAAAAGCTCTCACATACTAAGATATTTTATCGATTTGTTATTATTTGAGCAAAGGTCTGTAAAAACCATTAAAATCTAACTTTCATCTATTAAGAAAATGGGTTAACACTTGGAAACAGTAGAAAGAAGGGTTCTGGAAGATCTAAAAACTTATTATATAGGGATAATCCTACGCTGACATTTTTTGCTCTACAATATCAAAAGAATTCAAGAAAATCCTGAAAACTAAATCTTTCCAGAAAGCAAAGACATACCCAGAATGTTATCAAATGCATGTTTTATTTAAAGAAGACGTATTAACAAACTGCTGCTGCTGCTGCTGCTGCTGCTGGTTGAGATGAATATCAAAGACCGAAGGAGATTCTTGATAAATTTATGAAAAATTGGATTCGGAGTGGCTCTGCCGAGATCAGTTTTAAATTTCAGTTGCATGTAATATTTTAAAAATCTGTCTTCATATATCAGGTGAAAAGTACAAGAGGGAAGGCAGAAGTAAGCATGTTGGAAGTGAACTCAGTAGTGTAGAGCATCTTTTCAACTACAGATGGGAACAAATTGATTCATTGAAAAATTGATGCTTTGGAAGACGGAAGATTATGGTATAAGGCCTTGATTTCCACAACGGAAAAGTCATTTTCTAAAAAGAAAAGATCAAGTGATATCTTATAACAAATGGTCACCTTTAAAAACAAAAAAGGCATCTCATTGGATCTCTCATGTTCCCTCTTCAACACAAGTGACACGAGAACAGACCCATCAGTTCCTGATTATGACATTATCATAGTCGGATTCCACAATTGAACTCTGTACAAATAGCATTTGCTCGCATATTAAACCCAAACTAGACTGTAAATATTTCTAATTCGTCCTTAACTGTTTAAACTCGTTTCAATTACATGGAGAAAATTGCCTCTTCTTTCTATGAAAATCTGTCCATTATTTTACTGACAAGAAAAAAAAATCAAAGGGAAAAATTCTGTCCGTAAGAAGTTAAGTTATATTTTTGTTATTACTCGAGCAAATGTTTGTTGTTAAGACTATTAAAAGGCAAATATATTAATATGTTAAGGAGTAGACATAAAAATGTTTATGAATACACGAAAAAATGCATACACGCATAATATATATATATATAATCAAGAAACAAAAGTTAGATATTTTTACAAATTCATTAGTAATACGCTATTTCGCGAAACTAGCCGCTTCTCAAACCGAATTCATACAACATTGAATGTTTCAAATTCATCCAGACGAAGTCATGTGGAATAGAAAAGAGAAAGAAAAAGATAAATATTAAAAAATGGAAAAGAGTGAGAAAGAAAAGTAGAAGAAGAGAATAAGGGGAAAGGGGGTTTAACTTAACATATTAGATTTTAACTTTGCGTAGCGTCTTTGACCTAGATACACAAAAATATTCGTTGGTGAAAGAGTTGACCTTTGACCCGAGCTACTCGTTGTCCTTTTTAGACGTATAATGTTGGAGTTTGGAAT
>JBBBDQ010028675.1:0-22500 GCA_037127315.1 Ascarosepion bandense | reverse complement strand
ATTACTATTAGTAATAAAAAAGGAAAAGCTCTCGAATAAGACTTTCTTTAATAGCATTGATAAACTTTCCAATGTATTACATTGTCATTGCCGATTAAATTCGTTTGCCTCGGTCAACTGCGATAATACCAACAATTGTGATCAACTTAATTTCCCCTGTTCTTATCCCAGAGGAAATAAAGTAATTATAGAATAATTTCTTGCCTGACTCAAATTTTTAATTTGTTTTAGTTCATGAAAAGGATAAATTTTTAAAAAAATAGGAGAAAGAAAAATAACTTAGGAAAAAGGAAATGAAGTAAAGTAACTAATGTGATTTAAAGTGTTTTTCTTATTCCTGAATATTTCCGATGTTTATTTACATCTCCGTTTAAAAACTGCTTTCCATCTGTAATCAAATGGTAGGAACTGGAATCGGATTGATAGCACTGGTAATATTGAGTTCAGAAAAATTGCAAAGTCTTATGAACAGAAAATGCTATAATATTTGTCTATATTTCTGAGATGAGGTAGTATGTACAGTATTTGCATCATATTATTACTCTAACTAGAAAACTAAGTTCATCTTCAATAACTGCATGAATACACTTAAGGTTATTCTTTCATGTAGAATATAGCATTTTCCAGTATTTACATTATTCGGACTATTATCCTCATCTTTGCTGCCACTTGTACGACGTTTCGACCGTTGTACACCGTTGTATATACCACAATGATTGTAATAAAGGGTTTGGTTCGAAATGCCTAGCACCTGATAAAGGCCGGAGCGTACAACTATTCCTCAGATTATGGACTCTCCCTCCTATATTAATGTTATGGTGAAACACAACTATTCCTCAGATTATGGACTCTCCCTCCTATATTAATGTTATGGTGAAACACAACTATTCCTCAGATTATGGACTCTCCCTCCTATACTAATAAAAGTTAACAAGAAGTTAACTCGACAAGTTCTTGGGAAGTTCATCGAAGTTCTTAGAAGTTCTAGAGAGTTCTTTAGAGTTCTATTGGAGTTCAGTAGAACTACTAGGCAGTTGATATTAGTCGGCAGCTAGCTGAATACTAAGGAGTCACCTTTCAGTGGAAGATTACCAAATTCCTAACATTTTGGGTGCGTTAAGTCGATTAGCAACCGACATAGCAAGATTATGACCTTCAGTGCAAAAACTACTCAACAACAAAAACAAAGGTAGAGCGAAAAGTTTATAACGATTTAAAGTAATTTCTGGTACTCACGGACTCTCGGCTCATAATTATTGATGCTAACCTATTTAGATACAACTTTTTATGATTTTAAAATGTATTAAAACTATAGTGTATTCTAATTTCTTCCAGGAGATAAATGAAGAGCAATCCATAGAATGCTTGGTGTTAAATGTAACAATTGACATCGCAAATTTTATGGACGACGTTTTCCCTCTACATAACAATAGGAATATGCAAATATTGTTGGTCATCCTGAAAATATTTACCTTGGTCACATGATACCAAAAACAAAAGATGCGTGAACTATTGTCAACACAAATTGGAATTCAAATTGTGATGAAAAGGACTACTTGTCATTTGCTTATTCTTTTTCACCATACTGAAAATTACCACATAAAGCTCGGTATACTATGTCACAAAATAAACGAATTCTTTTAATCATATTACGTACTAACCCCTATCCCGTAGTTTGTATAACCAAGTTAAAACGGTGTTCTATTTATCAGAAGTATATATACTCATCATAATATAATCATATAATTATGAGTTAAAAGTACATTGCAACACGGAAATTTCTATGTTTCGAGATAGAATCTCGTCATGAGGCAATATTGGATGTTTGTTGTGAAAATGATTTATATTTAATACAAAAAAAAAACATCGGTATAAAATTTATGTGTGCGTTCCTTTTAACTAATCAGAATAAAGATTCGTTTTGAAATTTGGCCAGCAGTTTATAGGGAATATATACTTACTTTTTTTCTTTCTTTTTTCTTTTTTTCTTCGTAAAGGTCAAAGTGTCACATTACTTTTAAACTAATTTTATTTTTGTTTTGATTTTTATTTATAATCCTTCTCACTATATCGTATTATCGTTTATGTATCTATTCTAGTACCAAAAATGTCCTTCCTGCTTTCTCCATATCTTGACCTCTTCTCATAGAAAACACGAAAGACATGAAGTAAGAAAAGAAAATTTTTATATTTTTGTTCAAGCTTAAAGGGGCTTTTGAGTAAATTACACTTCTTATTAGTACGTATTTAATTCTAATTATTTCAAAACCTTTGATTTATAAATAACTTTTTATTTTTTTATTCTAATTTACTTCCTGCTATTATTATCTCATCTTTCTAATATCTATATATTTATTATTAAAAATTTTATATTCCAATTTACTTATTTTATTTTAGTATCTCGTCAGTTATTGCTTTTCTTTAAGCGAATTATTGGGTATATGCTTGTTAATTAATATAAAGTTGTTTTTGCATCCATATTCTAAGGTGAAACTCTACCCTTTGGCGGGACCTAGCCTTGGTTCCTCTCTACCCCAAAACAAAGCGTTGATCAAGAGAGGGTTTTGATAAAATGGTCACTGGTGTTTACCACCTCCCCACTAGGGCAGAAGCTCTTGTCTATTCAACCAAGAGAAGACTCTACCCTTCGGTGGAGCTTCTTCTGGGTTCCTCTTTGCCTGAAAACAGATCCTCGACCAAGAGAAAGCTTTGATCAGTATGATCACTCTCTCTACTCCAGTAGTGTCCACTTATTTAAGCGGATAGGAGCATTCCATTCCTGTATATAAGTAGATATAAAACTGTTATATTTTCAACAGCCTTCTTTATCGTTCAATGATCTCTACAAAGCTCCCTTGATATCCTTAAAGTGAATATTACCTCACTCAGTAACTTTTTTTTCTGTTTTACAGCAGTTGTTAGAGCCTTCCCTTTACTCATGTTTCAACATATTCTTTTATTGTTCAAAATGAACAATTGTGGAACAAGGCCTTGGAGGATGCGGGGAAAGCCTGATCGACACAAACTATCCTTATACCTAATAAACCAGAATCACGACCCTTTTTAGCATTACAATTTGCCTATTTACCACAAACATTCATCCCTCAATATTCAATACGACATTTGCTACAATACCAGAGCCAAATTGTCTTTTACACCCTCTTAGATCGTGCGGATCCGATACAGGTTGCTTTAAATTGTTCGGCATTTCTACTCAGGTTTCAACAGAATGTCGGCAAATGGCTGCAAACACTCTATCAAGATCTTAACTAAATTCCTTAACTTTGTGTTTAGTACAGTTATTGGCCACCATCCTTAGCCTTTTTTCAACAGTGTGATCAGACCCTAGAAATCTGAACAGGACGCCTGCCTGAACCAGTTGTTGAACATGACAGTCAAAATGTGCAACAGCCTTAAGTACAGTTCATAAGGCAACCCATGAAGTCCCTGAAATTTTCCACTGCCGACCTTCTTCAATGCCAAGTAGACTTCTCACTCTATAATCTCACCGTCACCGCTAGCCGCTTCATCCTGGGAAAGCCGAGGAAAGTCAGCCGAATGTCTGCGAAAATCTTCGTCACAGACACCAGGCTCTTTAGTAAATCGGCTTTCGAAGTGCCACCGAAGCGCCCCGCTCATATCTTCGGTCGATCTCAGAGTACGCCCCACAAAATTTGTTCACTTATCCTAGTGTTTACAATAACTCCCCTCCCAAAATCAAATGTGTGACCAGATATTTTAATGTAGATAAAGCTGAAGTTTCTCCCCATGTTTCAACACATATAATGGACAAAAACAAAAATAGTTTTTATTATATTTTAGAGGATACTAACTTCAAACAGTTCATTTTTGTAAATTCCAAATATCTCAAAACCTAACCATTGAAAATCGTAGAAAATTTAAATATATTTTTTACCAAGGGTGGAAATAGACGAGTTTAAATTTTGACAAATATTGATTCTGAAGTTTTTAAGTTATTGAGGTTTATTTGATTTAAAATGGGGATACTAGAATCAAGCAAGTGCAAAAATTTAAATAATTAGGAAGTGTTTTAACAGGAGATGGAAAGTGCGACATAGAGATCCGAAGTCGAATTGGCATGGCGAAGGACGCGTTCCAGAAGCTGAGCAAAGTACTAAGACACAGGAAAATTTCCCAAGAAACAAAGAAGAGAGTGCTGGATTGCTATGTGATGTCAGTTCGTCAATACGGCAGTGAATGCAGGCCAATATCATCGAAGATGAGAAAAAAACTAGAAGCAGCGGAAATGTGGTTTTACAGAAGGATGCTTCAGATATCATGGACCCAGCATGTGAGCAATGATGAGGTTTTGGAAAGAATGGCATTGAAAAGAAAACTAATAGTGAGCATCAGGAAGAGACAACTGAAGTTCCTGGGACATGCAATGAGGAAGGCGGGCTTGGAGAACCTGACACTGACAGGCCAGATAGAAAGAAAAAAGAGACAGAGGAAGGCAGCGGACAAGATATTTGAAGGGCCTGATCCGGTGGAGTAATAGGAGAAAACAGAGCCACCAGGGATAGGGAGACGTGGAAAGCCATGATCGCCATGATCGCCTACATCCTGAAGATAAGGCACATGAAAGAAAAAGAACACCATCAGAGAGCGTGTAGTTTGAAACCGTCGATATTTTGCAAAATTTAAACGTTTCAATAAATAAAGAAATGTAATTAATCAGACTCTTACTAAATGCTTCGACGTTTTTTCTGTTTTTTTTTCTTCTGATTTATAGATTAATCTTGGTGTTTCATTACATTTAGGGTTTCTTCTACTGTTAAGAACTCAAAGAAGTGAAATTGTCTCAAATGAAGATCTTAACAATAACACTTTCGTAGAAATCAGAGTTGATTTATTAATATTGAATTTATAAATCGAGAAACAAGAGAAAGATACTACTTAATAGAAAACTTCTTACATTTCCTATGCAAATATAGAAACAACTTAATCATTTTTGTAAACATTTACTACGAGGATGATGGCTTATTTATGATTAATTTAAAAGCTACTAGAAAAAAAAAACTTTAAACAATATTTTGAAATGGTTTCCTCTACCTTTTGAAATATCTTTTCTTCCTCCGATAGTCAAGGATTTTCGTAAAACTCCCTAATTACAGTATTCGAATGATGAGGGCTTATTTATGATTAATTTAAAGGCTACTAGAAAAAAGCTTTAATCTTTGAACCAATTTATCAAATTCTAACAACAGAATGCTCAGGACAATTCTATTTTCTTTTACCACATTACAAAATCAAAAGAAATTGAGGCTATCAATGAATTTCAAAAATAGAAATGGAATAATTCTAGACTAAAATAAGTAATACAAAGAAATAAAAACACTTTCAATTCCTGCTCATTTTGAAGTGACATCTTTTTTTCTTACGATCTATTTTACTTTGACAGCATATTTAAAATATGTTAGGAATTTATTTACAGTAAGATAATGCAATTTAATCAATTATTCGTAGCAATGCATCGTTTTACTTTAGGAAATGAAAATTAATCAGAAGTGAAAAAATCTTCTTTAAGAACATTTTTATTACCGAAGAAAAGAAAAAATACTCATAATCAGAAAACGTGAAAATCGGTAAGACTGTTTTCTTTTCTTATGTTTAATCACTATCACCATCATTATCATTTTAGGCTCTGTAATTCTACCAAAGTTTCTTCGAGGGAAAGATAAAGAAAAAAGTACTAAGATATACAGACAAAAAAAAAAAAACAAGAAAAAAGAGGAATTCAAAGAGACTAAAAATAGTAATAGCACAAATTAATACGTCCTTTACATTTTTTATTTAAACGAAAATTACTATGCAGAAACCTGTTTTTTATTTGCTTCCGAGCTTGCTTATATCTATGCATGATGTTGATTCATATCCTTTTTATTTTTCTTTCTATCCAAACTATTCTTTTCTTCCTTTTACACGCTTATCTTTGCCAGTCGTAATCAAATCAATAAACATAGATTCTCATCAACGTATCTATCTATCTATCCATCTATTGTTATAAATCAGCGAACTTCACTTCTAACTTTTGCATGCATTTTACTCGGCTACAAATAAGACATACAAAAACCTAAGTCTGTATGCACTTCTTTTTTACATTCATGTATGCGGCTAGATATTAATTATACTAGCCGTTCGTATATCAACTTATGAGATTCTTCATTGAATACAAAACAAAGCCGATTTTGAATTGATAAATAATGCATACTCACACATGTACGATCCTATAATTATATTAGGATACGACACAAAGAAATAATGCATCTTTGTCGGTAAAGTCATTTATGCCGGGGAAAAAGAGTAGAAGCGAGAAAAAAATCATTATCCATCTCGTAGACTAATCATTATTTAACTTCCTACAAACTTTGCAGACATTAGACGCCATTTTTACCAGCCATTTCTTTTTTCATAAATACGTACAAAAAAAGGGTAATTCGGCGCCTGGTTGAAGCTAACGGCAAATATGAGGTGGTGTAAATTATTTTGAAAAAATAAATGCCATGTTGTCTGCGGTTGTGGTGGGTCTGCCGCTGGGTAAATTTATTGTCAGGTGACTGAAATTTAATGCTTCATCTTATTTAATGGATCGTATTTAATTCAATATTTCATTTAAAGTAAAGGCAAGGGAATATATACTTTTGATCGCATCATCCTTCACTCTAATAGTCAACGAATTTAAAGATATAAAAATCGATATATGTTGTTGAATACAGAAGTATTTTGAATCAAATATGTACTTAATTTGATTCTTGGGGAAATATCTATGAGAAACACATCCACACACACAAACACACGCACACACACACACACACACACACACACACACACACACACACACACACATATATATATATATATATATATATATATATAGGTTTCTGTTTACTATGTAGTATTAACGACGAAAAGTCAGTTTCAGGTTTTTGAACCCTTATAAAAACAAACGAATTACTTTTATGAGTTCTGATTTTAAATATCTTTTATATTCTACCTAGTTAAATATTTTGTTTGCATTTCTGCGCGTTCGTTGTGTAATCGTAATCGACTAATATATCAACAATTAAAGTAAAACAAAATGACTGAGTACATTAAGGTTTTTATCTTAATAATGATTAGATGTATGACATATATATATATATATATATATATATATATATTGTCATCTGCAGACAGATCTGCTTCGCAGCTCATCAGTACGGTTAGACACCAATTGCTACATAACCCAGGCTCAAAACCCGACTTAATTGGCATCATCGGTGTGACGTCATAAAACCGCATCGCAAACTTAAGAACTGCGTTTATTATTTTTGGTAACTATTGCCGTTGCCAAGCGGAGTTTTATATCAACACAAAATAAAATCGTCGGTGATGGTGGATTTTATAATATTTCAGTTCAAACAACCTCTCTGAAGATGGCTCATGTGAGCCGAAAGCTTAGAAGAAAACCAATAAATAATTATCCAAATGTTGGAGAATTTTTGTCTTTATTTTCAACTGAAATTAAAGCAAAAATACGACGTTTAGAACGGTTCATGATAAAACATAATAGACATTCATTGTCTTTTATATTTAATAGCACATGTTTAGAAAATTACTTGCTGCTTCGATATACTAAATATATATATATATATATATATATAAGAAAACTCAACACGTCATTTAAATTGGTTATAAATATTAATTCATTTCAATGAGCTAAATTTGCTCATTTCATCAAACCACGCAATATTCCTTCCATTTGGTAGAAAAAATTTTGCCAGAATAAGCCTTTCCTTTAACTGAAGAGAAAGATAAAAAAATAAAGAATAAGAAAAAGGAAAAAAGAAATATAAGAAAATATTAATAAGAAAAAGGAAAAAAAGAAAAAAGAAAAAGGAAAAGAGAGTCAGGAGAGATGGATTGGCGTCATATCAGTTGGGGGTATTCAGACCAGTCGGGAAGATGCTGACCATTAAGTTATTAACCGCCTACTTCTAATTCCATGGATACGTATGTGTGTGTAACCCCACAAATTAACCCACCCATGTACACTAACCGATATCCATATGCACATATGCGCACACATCCCCACATATACATACAAATATAACTGTATTTATGTTTATACATATTTACCAACCTACACTTATTCATGTCTACATACGAATCTTGCGTTCATATATATATATATATATATATATATATATATATATATACTCCTGCAGCTTCTTCTCTCGCACTTCCCGCCTGTGGAACTCGCTCCCGTATTCTTGCTTTCCTGACGGCTACAACCTCCAGAAATTTAAATGCAAAGTCAATACTCATCTACTAACCACTGGACTCTAGCTCTCTCCCCACTCCCGTATAACCTTCCCTTTCGCTCCACCTATGTATCTGTCATCGCACCTGCTTTCTGAGCTTTCTATTGTTCCTTTCTAACTAGTTTGTACTCCTCACTCTTTTCTAATTAATCTTTTTACATTTATGTAGCCCGTTTTCGCCTTGCTCGGGGTGAAATGATTAATATATATATATATATATATATATATATATATATATATATTAAAAAAGGATTAATTCAAAGATGTTGAATGGCTATTTCGATATGAAGATCCCCACGGGGGATAACACATCACCTCAGCAACAGAAAAATCCTTTCAGAAACTGGAGAAAAATTAGTCTACTTTTCCTTTTTAAATAGATTTGCAAAGAAATTAAAAAAGAAAATAAAAAGGAAAAATAAAGGAAAAGAAAAAGAAAAAGATAAAAGAAAATAAAATAAAATAAATAAGAAAAGAAAAAATTGACATCGTCTGGGTTCGCAAAAAAAAAAAAAAAGAAAGAGAATTGTAACTAAAAATTAACAGACAGCCGTGTTAAATCGACGTAAGGTTAAGCAACACGGAAAAATGTGGGAGATAAGAGAGATAAAGGAGGAAGGGAGGGAAAAAGAAAAGAAAAGAAAGAAAAATTTTTTTAAAATATTACAGACGCTGGACAAATTCAAAAACCTAACTTCCCAAAAACGTTGAAGTATTAGAAAAAGGCCTTTACTTAAAAAAGCATAATTATTTATAAAAGGGAATAAAACGATATAGGATTTAAAATAAAATTATTTAAAAAAAAATTAGGTCATTTGAATTAAACTAAATAAAGACAACACTAGGCAAACAAAAAAAAAAATTCATATGCAATTATACATACATATAGAAGTACACACATACATACATACATATACACCACACACACAATTCTACGATTAAGAATACATATATGCATACACATACACACACATACATTCAATTTCATACACACTTATATACACATACATGTGCATACACACACATATATATATATATGTGTGTACACACCTATATACAAAAATTTCATATACACACAATATATATGTGTACACATACATGCACACATATACATACACACACACACACACACACGCACATATATACATATTACATATGCACTCACACACATACATATAAAAAAATATAAAAAATTAATGGATATTATGAAAAGGAGCATTAAAATAGCTAAAAAAATTTTTCCAAAAATACATATATGCACACATACATAAATACATATATACATATATATACAGATATATACAAATATGCACATCCACACACAAACATACACATATACATAAAAATTATAAAAAGAAAAATTAAAAATTAAAAATTAAAAAATTAAAAAATTAAAAATTAAAAAAAATTAAAATTTTTAAAAATTTAAAAAATTATAGAAAAATTTAAAATTTAAATTTTAAATTAAAAATTAAATTTTAAAATCCGCCCTATGACGGCACTTATTAATAAATTCCTTCCTAAGATTCAAAAGTAAGTTCTGATGAGGATACTTCAAAATCAGAATCTTCTCCAATAAACATAGACGACACCTATCACGAAAATTTTTAGGAGTAGAAGCTGAGCCTATTAATTTCCAGCTGATTATAGGGTCCTGCCCTTCCTCCTTCATTTCCCAGAACCAACGTGATAGTGCCGTCTGGAATCTTTGTTTAGGGTTCGAAAAAGAGTACTTGTGATTATAAAGCCTCTGTTTGAAAGGGCCCGCGGACATGCCAATATAAGTTTGGTAATTGTCTTTGTTGTTAGATGGAGAAATATGGGCTTCATAAATTACATGGGTGGATTTACATTTGCCTTGCACCGGGCAGGCATCCACAGAATTACAATTACATTTATCGACAATTCCGGATTTAACGTCGGTATTATTTAGGTTCATTAAAATTTGTCTATTATGGGAATTAATTATAACATCTATATTTGAGGTGCAAGAATAACTGATTTTTAGGGTGAACCTATTAAAAATTTTATTTAAGGGATTGTTATTAGTATTAAAATGTTTATCGATTAATCTGAGAAAATACTTACCAATATTTATATTAGTTAGTTTACAATAAGGAGGGTTAAACCAAATTATCTTCCTTTTTCTACATTTTCGGGTGTTTTTAGTTTTTGATGATTCTGGGTTTATAGCAGGCTTATCATACGTTAACTTATTAATAAAACCGCTTTTCAGAAGGGCCTTATCGTAAATTTCTTTACTTGCGTTGAAAATTTTTATATTGGATGATAATTGGTTAACCCTATTATTTACTATCTTGGGTATTTGGCTTATAATATTCTTGGGGTGGTTGGATAAATTATTTATATAGGTGGGAGAACTATTTTCTTTGAGAAAGGGTTGGTAGGAACCATCATTTAAGTTAAGGGTGATATCTAGATAGTTTACAATTTTGAGATTGGAAGTAACCTCAACCTTAAAACCTAGAAAATTTAGGGCTCTGATAATTTTCTTATGTATTCTATTAGTGTAAGGCCCATTGGAATTGGGAATTCATATCAGTCCATCATCCCGATATAGGCCTATTAGTTTAGGGTCTAAAAATCTACTTAAAATATCTTTTCTTATTTATTTGATTTTATTTTATCTTTTTCTTTTTCTTTTCCTTTATTTTTCCTTTTTATTTTCTTTTTTAATTTCTTTGCAATTCTATTTAAAAAGGAAAAGTAGACTAATTTTTCTCCAGTTTCTGAAAGAATTTTTCTGTTGCTGAGGTGATGTGTTATCCCCCGTGGGGATCTTCATATCGAAATGGCCATTCAACATCTTTGAATTAATCCTTTTTTAATATAATATATATTTGCTCTGTAATATTTTATTACATGGAGCTCTCTTCCTGTATCATTTTTTAATATTAAAATAAAATTTTTAATATTAATTAGGATCGGGATTTTGGAATTTACCTTCCTGCTTTTTTCCCTTGGATTGAAGTATCTGAATTAATATATATATATATATATATATATATATTATCAAGACGGGTTTCCACGCATATAAATAGTGTTATATATATGTAAGTATATATATATATATATATATATATATATATATATATATATTATCAAGACGGGTTTCCGCGCATATAAATTGTGTTATATATATGTAAGTATGCTAATAATCCTCTCACATACGCCCAGATTACGCATATATTTTCATACTTACATACATCTTCACATCCATACGTATATATACTCATTGATACACTCGAACTCCCACATGTATGCGAGCGCACATATAAATGTGATCTTCATACATACATTTATCTTTTTATATCCACATACAATTATTGTGTTCACACACTCGCAATTTTATGAGGAGCAGATCCACACGCACATGCATACACATCCATATATATATATACATAGCTTAGAAGAAAACCAATAAATAATTATCCAAATGTTGGAGAATTTTTGTCTTTATTTTCAACTGAAATTAAAGCAAAAATACGACGTTTAGAATGGCTCATGATTAAACATAATAGACATTCATTGTCTCTTATATTTAATAGCATTTGTTTAGAAAATTACTTGCTGCCTCGATATACTAATTTTTTTTTTTGTTTTTTTTTAATCATCTCACCCCAAGCAAGGCATTCCACTGCCACTATTGCGCATGGGGCTACATAGGCGAAGGTAAAGAGAAGGAGTGGTTAGACATAGGAAATGTCAGGAGGAAGGTGACAGATGAGTAAGGATAGCGAGGATGAGGGTTGAGCAGATGGGAAGAGTGCTTGATAGAATGGGAGCAGGTTAGTGTGTTAGGAGGTGTCTATTGACCTTACATTTAAACTCCTGGAGATTGTAGCCGTCGGGGAAGCAATCGATTGGAAGAGAATTCCACAGTTGCGAAGTGCGAGGAAAGAAACTGTTGGAGTAGAAGTTACGGCTGCATTTTATCGGTTTCACTGTAAAAGGGTGGGATCTAGTTGCTAATCTAGTATCTCGTTCAAATTCGTATTTAGGGGGCACTAGTAATCTAAGTTCATCGGAGCTTATATATATACATATAAATATTATTATATAAACATACAAGCAACCTTTTATATACCCCTATACATAAAGACAATGTACGCCTATGTACACTTATCGATCTACTTTTAACTCCCAATCCAGGTAGTAGCTTTTCCTTTCATACGTTTTAACAAACATTACAGGTATATATACATATATAACGGCATACATCATTCGGATCTTGGTATTAACCTGTACACATATAGGTAGAATAATCAGTACATGAAGGAATATTCAGTTCAAGAATGCACAATTGACTACATCCAAGAATAACACAAACCACATATAATCAGGTGTTCTCACATGATGAAAACACATATACATAACTAGGTCCAATCTTATAAATGAAATAAACTTATACTTAGGTGCCCCCTTATACACACAATAATACATACAATAATATATATAACCATGCACAAAATGTTATATGAACATGCACAAAATTAGGTGCACCCATATACATGAAAAACATATCTAACCATACAATTAGGTGCACCCCCTATAACCTTTCACTCTTTCTTATAACTTTCTTCCTATAAATCCTCTGCACAACCGTGGCAGTAAAATGCCTTGCTTTGGGCGATGTGATTATAAAAAAAAGCAGACTTGTCAATTGACAATTAGGTGCACCATTATACACGTGTAATATTTATATGGAACTCATTATAGTAAAATCGTTTACAATTACATAGTTCAAGACAGGATATTTTTAGCTTCGTACACCAATAATATGAAGTCGTTGCGTACTTAAATTGGCATGTCAACCCATTGCATGGTAGATCTTTATCCTCACTTCTTCCGTATGTAAAATCCTCCAACGAATGATCTACACAAAATATGAAAGAGCTGGCAAGTGTGTCGGAACAGGGTAATTCTAAGATTTTATGTGTTAGGCAGTTTAAATTTATTTTTATGGGGCATTTGAAAATTGTTTCATTTCTCTGATTTAATAATTGGCCAGATGCTCTGAATTTGATAATTTTAATCTTTTCGTCTAAGCATAAATTGCATCTGCTTCTAAAGATATTGGGGGTTTCAGATTTCCCTATAATCTTCCATTCAATCTGAGGGGAAAGATTTCTGTCTTTTAATTCTAAGAAATGTTTAAAGAGAGCGGTTTTATGTTTTAGGTGGAGTTTAGAAAATGATTGATTGTGATTATATAGGTGTTGTTTCCATGGTCCGGCGAAAATTCTTATATATTTTTTCTCGCTATTGTCTTCGCCAGGATAGATGTTTGCTTGGTATATTACCTCTTCGGATCTACATATACCGCCAACTGGGCATTTGCTTTTTTACTCTACAGTTACAGAGGGTTGTACAGTCTGTCTTTTGATTGTTATAAAATTTCTTCAGTATATTATTATTGTGCGAATTGATGATGCTATTAATATTGCTAGTGCAGGAATAACTAATTTTTAATGTCTTCCTATTGAAGATTTTCCTTAGTGGTTTGTTCTGCTTAAAGTGCTTATCAACTAGTTTCAGAAAGTATTATCTGATATTAATATTAGATAGTTTACAGAAAGCAGGGTTAAACCATGGCATACTTCTTTTTCTGTTTCTAAGTTCTTTTGTTACAGTACTTTGAGGGGGGTTCTATGTGATGTAATTCCTGTTTGAAGTCACTTTTTTAAGGCGATGTTGGAATGTGTCTTATTTTCATTAAAGATTTTGTTATTGATGATAGTTTGTTAATTCTAGTATTTACGATGGTAGGAATTTGTTTAATTATTTGTTGTGGGTGGTTGGAGTAGACATTTATATAAGTTTCGGTTTCATTATTTTTTTGGTAAGGTTTAAATGTGTTGCTCGACAAATTTAAAGTAATATCTAAGAAGTTAACTATTTTCAAATAGGAGGAAATCTCTATTTTAAATCTAAGCCATTTAAAGGCCCTTATTACTTGATAATGGACCATTACTGTTAGGGATAATGATGAGTCCGTCATCTCTGCATAGACCTATTTGTTTGGAGTTTACTATCCTACTAAGAGTGTTTAGGATATATATATATATATATATATATATATATATATATATATATATATATATATATATCCGATTGTATTTACAACGTCCAAAACATTAATTTAAAACAGTGCTCGATATATAATATGCAGAGCTTTGAATATTAATTATAAATTATATTTTAGAACATGTACATAATTTTTTTTATAAATATCCGTTACAAAGGCACATTTGTTTTGACATTGCAAGTTGAATGTTTCTTCAGACGAAATGTGTAGAAATGGAAGAGACACTCAACTTTCAATGTCGAAACAAATATACCTTTGTAACGGATATTTATAAAAAATTATGTACATGTTCTAAAATATAATTTATTATATATATATATATATATATATATATATATGTACAGGAAAACTCAACACGTCATTTAAATTGGTTAATATATATATATATATATATATAAAACACTATCGTTTATTCTTTGTTTCCTTCTCTCTCTGTGACAGTGATAGAACTATTTTGAAGTTAATAATACTTCATTATTTAACATTTGCAAATTTGACACACGGATTTATGAATAGTAGAGCCAGTAAGAAATTATCACTATCTTTTAAGGTAATCAGGTTAACAACCATTATCATTGCATTCTATATATTTATATTTAGGTACTCATACGCATGCATTTGTTTCAAAGCGAATCGAAAAACAGAAAATAAAATTATCGACTGTTGACTACACAATTATTTTATAGTACCATTCTATCATGTAAAAAGTCATATCAAGACTGCAATGCAAATTATATACTAGACATGACGAAATAAATTGGGGAAAAAAGTGGCAACCAAAGAAAGAAGGAAAGAATAAAGGAAGCAACCTATGGCAGAAACAATAAACCTGGGTAAATACTGAAAAATAGAATAGCTAGTTCAAGAAATATAAAATAAATGAAACAAAGAAACATTAAAATATTTTATATCTGTTTATATAAAACGTATATAAAGTTATACTTGATTGCTCTTCTAAAAAGCAACTTATTTGAATTACTAAACAAATAAAATGGATGCTACACAAAAGTATTAAAACAATCAGACTTAAACTTGATAAAAATACAATGAAGACAAGTAGGGTGTTCCATTAAAACTGATCGAAATTAGCAGTAAATGAAACTGTGTTGTTGGTGACATATCATTGATTTCAATATTGGATCATGTTATTTGAGTCATGGCAATTATGTGTGAAAAATAATATCGTTCAAATTTTGGCCAAGGCTTCAGCAGTAAACCTCTAGTCGATGGTCAAAATAGTCGCTCCTCGATCTCATCATATGCCTTATTATCTCATCCTTCAGCTGTTGAATTGGTGTTGGCTTTTTGACATAGACCTTATTTCTGAGATGAGTCCAAAGAAAGAAATCTAAAGGCGTCAAGTCGCTCGATCGTGGTGACCAAATGACATCACTGTTTCGAAATATGATGCAACCTGGGAACTTCTCTTGTTTGAACGTCCATTTTCTTAATAGGCTTCGATAACTTTAACCCGTTGTTCGATTGTTAATCTTTCCATGGTTGGAATTGTTAAAAACTGAAGTTGTTAAATCTGAAAGAAATTGAAAAAAAAAAATCATTAGACGCTTAAACTTCATTTACATTTAAAATGGGTCCAAGTTATTGAAAAACCCTATATTTTGGATGAATATATGTATAATTCAATATATATCAAAAGTGAGCAAGTTTTTAAAATGAAAACTTGGCGAATCGTTGATCTGATTCTAAAAATTGTGTCAACTAGGATTTAATCATTTCACTCCAAGCAAGATAATAACGCCTCTAAGACGCAAAGTGGTTACTAAGTGTTAGAGAATGCGAGAAAATGTTATTAAGGAGAGAGAACAATTAAAATAACAAGAATTGAGAAGACAGTAGATTGTGATTGACATTGCATTTAAATGTAGGACTGGGAAGCAAGAAGCCAGAAGAGAATCCCAAAAGAGAGAAGTTCGATAGAAGGAACTTTTAGCAGAGAACCTACGGTTACATCTAGCCATTCCAACTGTAAATTGGTGAGAAATTGCCACCAAACTCGTACTACACTTAAATTAATAAAATCTAGGTACCATTGAGGAAAGTTCATTAGAACAAAAACCTTGAAAGTATTTATAGAATTGGCAAAGAAGAAATACATTACGGCGGTGGGAAAGAGAGTGAAGGCGAGATGCCAGGTCAGGACTAATAACACTGCAAATTCACTAAATATATTGCAGAAGCATCAGACAAAATGTGGCAGCAAAATTCAATGCATGAAAAATATATAGGATAGATTATCGCGAGGAAATTGTCTATCTCGGCACAAAGAACCACCTTTTCTAGCAATAGAGACAGTCACTTTCTCACCGGCGCAACGTGGCTTCTCTCTGTCTCTTCTACAAATAGCTTCTGCTCCAATGAACTTAGCTAACTAGTGCTCCCTATATATGAATTTACTAGAGCCACAAGATTGGCAACTTGGTCTCACTCTTTTTCATGTAATGTAAACGCACATTCTACTCCATCAGCTTCTTTTCTCGCATTTCCCGCCTGTGAAATTCCCTTCCGTTTAATTGCTTCCCCGACAGCCACAATCTCCAATAATTTAAATATAAAGTCAATAGCTATCTCCCATCTCACTAACTTGCATCTTCTCTCTCATGCTTCTTTCGCCGTCTACTCCCCTCTCATCAGTATTCTCATCCTTCTCTTACCCACTTCCTGACACCCCCTATAACTTGTCACTCTTTCTTATAACTTTCTTCCTATGTAATCCTCTGCACAACAGTGGCAGTAAAATGCCTTGCTTTGAGCGATGTGATTATAAAAAAAACATACCTGTCAATTAATTCATGTAAAAGTAAAACGTTAGTGTGAGAATGTGCTATGAAACACTCCTGGAAGCAGCATGAGCAATGCCAATGGCTTTTAAAATGGGCTCTCTCAAATGATTCGTTCTCAGTTTCGTTTTGAAGGCGTTGATATTAACAAGCCATTCCTTACCCCAGTTAATAACAGAAACAAGATAATTTTTAGATCAGCTGCCATAACCTTGTTAAACCGCTTAGATTTGCTATTGAGATATGACTGAATAATGGTTGCCATCAACATGGACACTGAAATAATACCATCTAGAAGGTCTTTGATAAAAATTAGGAACAACAGGAGACGCCTGTATTAATTCAAAATCTAGAAAAGTGGCTTTTATTTCGTGATTCGAAAAGAAAGATTTTAAAAAATTCGATAAGAAAGAGTTAAAAAATTGTCCAGAAATACTAAAACCTTTCAATTTGCAGACGACAATTTTGCCATACCTTGTCGAATAACTTCGAGATATCCAAAGCAACAGTCCGAACTTACTCATTTTAAGCTTGGTAGACTCTTTCATCATTAACCGTTAACACATAAGTAGTTGGACTAGGGAATCGAAAGCCATGTTGCTTATTTGAAACAATATCCTACAAGATTGCTGCTTAGCCAATTAAGAATTGATTAGCGCTCCGAGAACTTTGCCAAAAGAGGTAGAAGGCGAATAGGCCAACAATTTGAAGTATTAAATGGTTTGCCTGGAACAAATAGGGTGACAGAATTCCTAACAAGTTCGAAATGAAGAAGTAGCAAGGCACTTTTATTTTGTAATTTCGAGCGATCTTTCTCAAGCTCTATTTTTTAATCATTTCGCCCCAAGCAAGGCGTTAACGCCACTGATGTGCAGGGGTTACATAAGAGTTGAAGTATTAAGCAGGAGTAAAATGAAGACAAAGACGAACCAGCTACAGGGAGTGAAAGAGAAAGGGCAAGAGAATGATGTGAACACAGGAGTGAAGACAGTTGCGAAGGTAGAGAGAAAGGAAAAGAACAAGATACACGGGATGATGTAGAAAGGGCTGGAGTTAAGTAGATAAGAGATGGGAATTAACTTTTCATTTAAATTCCTTTTGGTTATAGCTGTCAGGAAAGCAAGTACATCGAAGGGAGTTCCACAGGCGGAAAGCGTGAGAAAAGAAGCTGATGGAATAGAATTGTAACCTGCATTTGGTTGATCTAACTGTAAAAGGGCGAGACCTTGTTACCAGTCTGGTTGCTCGGGTAAATTCTTGTGGAGGGGCATCAGTGATCCAAGTTCGTCAGAGCAAAAGCCATGAAAATATTTATAGAATAGCCTGAGGGAAGCCACATCCCGCCATTGAGAAAGCCACTGGTATCGAGTTGCTAGTCACATTACAGATTCTCCTCTGGAGCCTGTCGAGAACACTGAGATAAACAGCAGGGACGCATGACCAGATATGACAACAGTATTCTATGCACGGTTGGATGGTTGATTTTTATATGTAGATTCAGGCGGAAAAGATTTTTGCCCGACACAGTGACCCAGCCTTCCTAGCAGTGGATTTAGCTATAATGTTATTATTCCACTTGAGCTCGGAAGATAGGTTAAAGCGGAGAACGCTTTCAGGGAGACTTGCTTGGTCCTTACTTATGGGTGGCAGGAGAGATTGCCTGTGATGGTTGACAGATAGTATACCATCAAGTTCACATGCTTTGATGGAAATCTAGTTTAGAGACTATATTCGAAATTATAGACGGAATTGTATGTATGCCACTCAATAAGGACCCAGTTCTTATTTACGAGGAAAATATTTTACTTTACCAATAAACGTTCACACCTCAAACTGAGGGAAATGAGAAGAGAGAGAAGACTTACTCTTATTTAAGACACTATTGCAAAAACGCCAGTAGTCTTCTTTTTCTATGTGCCTTGTCCCTTCAGGACGTAGACGAACATGGCTTTCCACGTCTTTCTATCCCTGGTGGCTCTTAGCACGCCTTCTCATGTTACACTGTGCAATCCTCGTTCTGTCATCCACCTGATTAGGTCCTTCAAATATGTTATCCGTTGCTTTCCCCTGTCTCTTTTCCCCTCTATCTGGCCTGTTAGTATCAGGTTCTCCAAGCCCTCCTTCCTCATTGCATGTCCTAGGAACTTCAGCTGTCTCTTCCTGATGCTCAGTATTAATTTCCTTTTCGTTTCCATCATTTCTAGAACCTCATCATTGCTCACATGCTCGATCCATGATATTCGCAGCATCCTTCTGATGAATCACATTTCAGCTGCTTCAGTTGTTTTCCTTCATCTTTGATGATATTGTCCAGCATTCACTGCCATACTGAAAAACTGACAACACATAGCAATCCAGTACTCTCTTCTTTGTTTCTAGTGAAATTGTCCTGTTTCTTAATACTTTACTCAACTTCTGGAATGCTTCTTTCGCTTTGCCAGATCTCATTCGGATCTTTGTGTAGCAATTTCTGTCGTAGTCAAAAGAGGCAAATTCGTTAGATGCTATGATGTGAAACAGAGACTTAGCCTCCTTTAGAACACGTTCACAATATGTCCCGCCGAAACACCAGGAAGAAGTGACTCCTGTGGAACGGGTAGGTCTGAACTAGGAAATTTAATTTAATTTTGTCTTATTTTTAAGCCATCACCAAACAAGACGTAAAGATTTAAAACCTGTGTTCCATTCTACATTTCTTTTTCCAATTCTTTATATAGTGGTCCTAGTCACGTACTGTAGCTGTTTAATAAAGCTGAGGTCGCGGTGAAGTCGGTCATGTAAGGGATAAAAATATTAGTCGAATTGATGGAACAATTCCCTTAAGCGGTTCAGACTGAGGATAACAGTAGCTCCTCTCAAAATTATAAAAGCCTTTCCACTTTTCTTACTCTTTCAGTTCTATCTATAAGAAAAAACATTATTATCTATATTATTTCGATTTTTATTTTATTCTGAATTTCTTCATTAGAAAGTAGCATAGGTTTTATTTAGTTATCGGAAACTTAAATAGAATATTCATTCAACGAGCTACAGTAGCACACTAAAAAACTTAACGATCTTTATACCCATGTATTTGTAGACGATCGATGATGCGAAGTCATGTAAGATTAGATAAACGAAATCGGTGCTTAGAAATGTACCTAGCAACCCATTTCTAAAATAAGTTCACAAAAACAAACAAAAAATCATATTTGTATATAGGCAGCAAGGGGAAAGTGAAAGTATTATCCCAAAACTATCAGCTGATCCTCAAAACCAATGTATCTACATACATACGCAAATATTTATCTGAAAATATTTATAAATGGAACTTTGTCTGTGTGTGTGTGTGTATGTGTGTGTGTGTGTGTCTGTGTGTGAGTATCCGTTAACTATAGACTCCGAAACGGCTGAACCGATTTTCTGGAAAATTTACACAGTTGTACTATAAGCGTCTGCGAGTGTTCTTAGCTAAGTTTTGTGTCGAGGTATCCCCGATAAATATCGAAAATCGAAAATCGAAAAGATCGGGTTATAGAAGGAGTGGTCCGATTTTAATCAAATTTGATACACTCATAGAAAAAGACATGAGAAACGATATTCAGAAGTTTCAAGGTTGCAGTTCTTACAATAATGCAGAAAATCGATAATATATATAAGATGTTTGTGTGTGTGTGTGCTTATCTGCCTGTATGTCTGTATTTTTTCAGCACTTTTATTTTAGTTTTTGCTTCGGGTTTAGCATTAAGTAGGTATAATTGTAGTTCTTAGTCTCAGCCATGATACCATTTACTCAGAGGACTTATTTAGCCTTCAAAATTCAGTTTACTACAAAAAAAACTTATTTGATATCGATACCAGGAAATGAAAATTTGACTTGCATCCATTCATTTTTCATTCAGTATACAGTTTTAACTGGAAACAACTATTGCTTTTTAGTCTTTCGTGCCAAAGTCTAAATAGTCTGAGCTCCAGGACCATGGATTAGTTCTAATGCTTTCATTACACCCGAGCAACGCCGGGCTATACTGCTAGTATCTGTATATATCAGCATCTATTTACAAATGCATATGTGGGTTTGCGTGTGTAGAATCAATGAGGGAGACGGAAAAGAAAGGAGGAAACACGCGTATATACTATCATTACTGCTTGAAACACTTCAAGTCGTTGTACTTTAATATGAAATTAAACATTTTAATATAAATTACGAAAGTTTTTCGATTCATCTAAATACCGTCGCAAAAACTGGGCCTGAGTTCACCGTTTGGCCCAGATTAGATATTTAATCTTTTCTTCAATTTCATGTCCGTTGAGCGAACGGACAGAGTGCAGTGGGGATACATGATAGGATATAACATATAAGGATAGATCACTGCAAATATGAATGTCTGTTTGAACCAAAAATGTTACTTTCCTTATGTGAAAAAACGCTCAGAAAAAAAAAACTTTCTTTAGACCTAGATCTTTGAGAATCAAAGATCTAGAAAAAAAAAAGGGTGAAAAAAGCACAAGAAAATACTACTGTACATTTGAAAGAAAAATGTTTTTTTTTTAATCAGGAATAAAATGTTTGAAATTTTATAGATATAAACTCGAAACTAAAGGAGTTTTGAATGTTACTGATGAGTTGGTTGACGTTATTATTCTTAATTTACTGCATAAGTAATAAGATCGTATTTTAAAATCATTTTTTGCCAATATGTATATTGGTGAATATTTCAATAGTGTTTGTCCATGTTATAGTTTTTCATTCTTTCTATCAAGTTAAAAGATAAGCAGTTTTCCTACCGCAGACAGAATATCTTTGTCTGCAGACATGAGCAATGATTTAATAAAGAGAATTCATTGAACTCAGTCGTAGTTAACTCAAGCATAATTAATTTAGCCATACATACGGGCCTGCGCTATGCCTTTATACTGTGTGCGTGTGCTGTATGTATATATTGTGTGCATATGTTCCGTGTATGTGTGTGTCTGTCTATGTCTACGCGCGTTTGATGTTCCGTATCGGCTATACAAATTTCCTTTACGCTAACACCACATCATATATAATAACTGTCATTTTATTGAATATTGTAGGCAAGCGTGCATAGATTAAAAAACTGAATTTAAATTATTATTATTTTATTAATTTTGATTGTTTACATGAAATAAAGAAATACACTGTAGATAATTTTGTTGAATTGCCTAACGTTTAGCGAAATCTTTTGCAGAACACAATTGAAACATCTATGTAAATGTCATGGAGGTGAAAAAAGAATTGTAATAATGAAACCTGAACAATTAAGAC